>JAJJWX010005240.1:6600000-6822327 GCA_023529315.1 Papaver bracteatum
ACATATATCTCTAGTATAAAACATAGTTTGTATAAGTTTGCCTATCTAACTGGTGGCCAGGATTTGTCCATACAAACATAAATCTACGGCTGTGGTGTTGCTTCATTCCCATTTACTACCTTTTTAAACGAAACGTCCAAATCAAGAATTACTCTGTCTTTTCTAATATCATCTCTTTCTTTGTCTTTTGTCCTTCCTATCTCAAAATAAAAACGACGGAAGCTGATCGACGGAAACGAAAGATACCTTCCCATAAAACTAGACAATCAATTCTCTAACATCCGAAAGTAGATTCGGATTCAAAAGCTATAATTCACAAGAGAAAAACCAATTGAAGCTTTTGCAAATCTCTCACACAAATTCAAAAGAAGAAGAGAAAACCCTCATTTAATGGTGGCTAGAATGACAAGCAGTGACTTGCTCAAGAACATCAAGGTACATCGTGATTGATTATACCCTTTGTTTCTTCTTTCCAATTCTTATATTTATCTATACTATTTTTATTTTGGTATTGTTTCAGGTTCTTATTAGATTTTGTAATGAATTTTTTCAAAAATATTCATTATTTCAGAAACAACATGCATGTCATTTCCTATCTTTTCTTACAGATTCATTCTTGACATACAAAAACAGAAAGACTTCTCAGTTTCCAAGTACCCTCCACCTCTTGATTTACTAAAAGAAAATAATCCATGTTTGGGACTCACTCTCATCATTGAAAACCTTCCCACTACTCCCACGAATCAATCGACTCTCATCGTTTATTTGTATTGTGGATGGTCGGTCCAGAGGGAATGAAAGTTGTGGATGGTTAGTTGGTCCAGAGGGAATGAAAGCAGCTTTTGATCATAACAACTTCAAAATCTACATAGGTTGTGTAGTAATTAATCTTACAAGGAATTTCGTTTTTTCTTTTCTTAATTTTGTTCCGGATTTTTTATTGTTGTCCTGCGTGGGGATGTATTTGGATGGACAAATTGTCTTTTGGTGTCGCATTGCCTATTGATTGGATATTTTGAATATGACTTAGAGTGATCTCGATCTGTTTAATAAAAGGTTTAAACCAATAAGGTTTGGCAAAAATTATTATTCTTTTCAAACAAAAAGAACAAGGTAAAGAACTGAGACTATTAACTGATCAAAGATGCTTCCAACTTGAATTCCAACCCAACCAACATGACCTGAAACTACCTTTTTGTAGGATCTTACTATATTTAGTATATCTATTAGGCCATACTCATCTTAAAGTTTATTGTCTTTTGCATTTTTTTGATTTTTTGATTGAAGCAACGGAGAATTTAGGTTTCAAATTCTTCATTTCCATGACAGAGTTCCCAACCTTCAGCAAGTTTGTAAGATATTTCCCTTATCAAATTCTTTGAACTTGAAGTCTAACATTTTAATCAATTACCTAACAGTTTTTTTGAAAATTTATGGGTCTATCTATGTTAAGTTCTATATAATATGCTAACATGTTTTCTGTTTCACATTTGGCCTCTTTAAGTCTCATTATTCAGTTGTGTTCTGAATATATAACTTATTAAGTGAATTATGATTATGGGATGGAATATAACATTTGAATATCATTAACTTCTTAGTTTCTTATTAATCTTCCATGACTATACAACTTTACACCGATGTTGTTTATATTGATATTCTTTTGTTCTTTTAGGTGTCTTCTGAAAATGAGCTCATTGCAGATGATGAAGGTATCCCACGATGAGATGATAATGCTTCCATATTTAAGATAATACTAAATGACAGCATAAATAGAGATTACTATCGCAGAAATGGATATAGACTTCAAAAGGAAAAAAAGTTTTCAATGTAAGTCATGTTCTCCCTTAAAACCACATGTCCATAGTAATTGATATTAATATCAACCGCTTGCACTAATTTTATTTTATTTTAATGAATGTCAAATCTCTGGGTGTGTGATGAGAACTTGGTAGAACATAACAATCTTTGAATTTACATTGTAAAAGCAATTTCATCACACAAGCGGGTTTTTAGTTTCTTAGCAAAAACCGTATAAATTTATAGACAAAGTAAGGGTTCATGTTGGGGGGTGGATTGTCCAAGCTTCCGGTTCACCAGTTTCCTTAATCAGTGAAGTTTGGAATATCATACAAAGCAATCAAACGGGAGTAGTTTCCAATCTGATCCAATCAGTTATATCGAGTGGCATGTGAGCTAGGAGCAAGAATGGAAGAGCTTCCAAATGTACTATGAAGGTGTCCTTGATGACATCCATTACTATGGGATTCTTTGGTTGCTAGATATTTATGTTATAAACAAATTCACTATCTGCTGGCATCAACTGTTCTCCTAAGTTGCAGTTTGTCTAGGACTCGCACCTTTCAATTTACATCGTTTTGTTTTTTTGTTATCTGATCCTTTCTACATTCATTTCTATATTATATGTCTTGCTAATAGTGTATTGCGTGTTTCCTCAAAATTAGGGGTAAATTTTTTATTTCACGGCAATCTCATTGCAGCATACATAAACGTGTCTGCTCTAGGATTGTACATGGCATGGTTAATTCATCTTTGCATCAAGGTGTATTTTCTAATTTATGTTTTAGAGAAAATATAAAGACTTATGATTGGTGGAATTTTGTTCCATCATGTGGCACCGTGAATGGATTTGCATCTTATACTCTTTACGTTGTACCCTTTTTTAACTCAATTAACTTTTTTGTTTGGTGGAGTAGTAGGCACTCATGTTTTTACTCCGGTATCAGCATCTCCTCCCAGAATCGGTTAGCAAAACAATATTTTACGAGATCACGTAGAAGCACTACCGTTAGTGGGTGTTAGAAATCAGATTATGTGACGTTTGTGTAGATTACCCTAACCACAGTTTTCTTCATGTCTTTTGAGGAATCCCTGGAAAAAATTGAATCATTACATGACATTTTTCACATATGCAAATGGTCTGCCATGAAGTTAGCACTAATGTAGGTGTGAAAAACTTGTAGAAAATAGTAGACATCACAAAGTTTGCTTACTCTTCATAATCCACAGGTTCCAAGGGATTAACCTATCTTTTCTCAAAGTAGCCAGCATGATCAGCTGCGGAACTTGAGGAATCAATTTATTTGCTAGACAACTGCTGAGTACCCACCTGAGGGGCTTTTCTTACAATTCACATGTGGTAAAATTTGATTTCTGTTTATCTAGCTCGAGTTACATTGTTAATGTTTTTTGTGCATAAGAACTACATATTTAGGACTTTGTTGTAATATTTGTATTTTGGAGTGTTGTGGGATATCCCAAAAACGTTCAAATATATCTCAATTGAACACAAATTTTATTCGATGTTCTGTTTTATTTATTGTTTGGTTCATTTCTTACTGTTAGTGTAGTTCCTCTTAGGGCAGCAGGAGATGGTTCACTACTCAAAAGCATGTATTATTATCATTCAAGATACAAATTGGTATCCAAAACTTTTAGTTGTTGACAAATTGCAAGAAGGTAATTGAAAAATGCAGATAGAGTTTTTATCGAGTTTTTTTGAGTTGATAGTGCAATTCAGGTTTCTTCATCCATCTATTCAAACCAATGCTTTCAGATATTGCTGCAAGGGGATTCATTTTTTTTTTTTTTTTGCTTCCATTGGTGTTGTTTCTGGTGCTTAGTACACCATTAGTGGGGTGATAAATATTACTATTAATATATAACCTCTAAATAATCTTTGATCTTGGTTTGTTTTTTGAGTTAATGTTAATTTTATTAAATTCAGGCCACTGACGGTGCCCAAATGTGCTTCTTGGTGGTGTTGCAGTGTGTTGAAGTACTTGCTGATAGTAGCTGTTATGGTATTATGGTATTGCAGTGTGTTTAAGATTAGCGTGTTCGGGGAAAAGACAAATGGTTGAGTGAGAAGGTGGATGGCCTCGGGTGGATATCGAGGATGAAAGTCAAGAGAAAGTGACATCAAATCTATGGAACCGTCTTATTTTATAAAAGTGTCATCAATCTTCTTCTTTTCTTGGGCAGTTCTAAAAATGAAATGACTTCCTAGAACCACATAACATTTTTTTTCCTTTTCTTTTTTTTGGTAAATAACATTTATTTTCTTTTGATATTGCAATAAATCCGAATACTAAATTTAATATGTAAATCCAAGCCCGTGCCGTTATGGCACGGGTTAAGGCCTAGTATATATATAAAAGAAAATGTGATTTAATCATGTAAACAAAAAATAATATATTTTAACGTGAGCAAGGCTCACGAATATAAAATTTTTGGACACTCCACGGTTTCGTAAAAAAAAAAAAAAAATCTTTTCCTTCGTATCGTCATACGTCTTCGAAACGAAGGTTTATTCCAATTTTGTGAAAACATACACATTATAAGATAAAGTTTTGATTTACATGAAAGCTCATAAACAAAAATTTATCACTGGACATAAGTTCATATATAAAAAGAAGGGAAAACTCTTTCTTCGTATCATCGTCATTCTTTAAAACGAAGGTTTATTTCGGTTTTGTGAAAATTCACCTTTTCATGATAAAGCTTTGATTCACATGAAATCTCATAAACTTAGTTTTATCATTGGATCTAAGTCTACATATATAAATAAAAATCTCTCCTAAATCATGGATTATTATTAGTTTTCAAAACTAACTATCAAACGAATATACGTTTTCAAAAACGAGGGTTTTCGACGAAACCCACGCTCATAAATGCACATGTGTATAACTTTATCATGATCAAGATATGAACAACTCATGAACATCATCAAACATTAAAAAAATAATAAAAAATAATAAAATCAAATTGGCCGGACGATGGCAGCGACGGTCGGCGGCGCTGAAGCTCCGGCGAAAATTTTCCTCCCCTGCTGATGGCGTGAAGGTGATGAAGAGATGATGAAGGTGCTGGTCGTGGGAAAAATAACAAAAAAAAAGGGAACAATTCCTTTTATATCAAATTTTATTTCCAAAACCTAATTTTCTAAGGATTTCCTTATTGAGCACGGCCCACGAATCCTAAATGACCAAGGTCCCGTCGTCCGAATCAGCGGTTTAACACCAATTTATGTTCACCAAACGACACTCTATCATGCCACTAGTATCTTCATTCAAGTCATGGTATGCTCGTATGATCGAAATCCGGCAATATCTTAACTTACGACTAAGTTCAATTACTGATATTGTTTATGACCAAAAAATCACCATTCAATGCTGACTGAGGAACACGACTTTCCTCACTAAGCATGGGACTTAATGTAGATGGTGGATTTTTGACAAAGGCTAAAATCATAAACCCATAATTATATGAACTTCTGGTCCAGCAATCAGACGTGAGTATTGAGACACGGGTCTCTCATCGAACCTCTGACTGAGAATACCGTCTCTCAGGGTATATATAGATATGTAGTCTCTCGGATGGACAACAACATATCTCATGAATACTGAACACTTCAGTAATTTTTTCTGTATAGAATCACGAGATTGACGGCTCCTAGACAGCTTGCTCTGATAGTATAGAGCGATAACGTCTTCAGGATACAAACAACAGTTTCCCCTGACTATATAAAGGATGTGAAGCTCCAGCAAGCTCATATCAGGATAATTAATGCTCCTAAACAGCATGCTCTGCTAGTATAGAGCTATCAATTAATTATTCTTAAATTATTGGATTCATCCACTGAATTTCTAAAAATATTCAAATATTTTCTGAAAGTATTCAAATACTTTTGTAATATTTCGTTACTTCAATCCATGGTTCTTCCCAGCAGAATTCCATGGGTTAGTAATAAATATTCGACAACACGGGCATCTGAGCTACCTCCGAGTAAGCCCCGATTCAAATGGTGCAAGTATACTCGACGATGATGCACTAACAATCACCGTACGAACAAGTATTTCAAAATACAATGAGACGATGAACCTATGCAAAATAGGAAGAAAAATAATAAATAATCAAAAATTAACCGAGGCGCTGGGAGCATGGGCCCACTAACCAGCCGGACGTGCCGTGGTCAATCCCACGCCAGTTTCATATTTTTATCATATTTTTTGTTATTTTCCTTGAGTTCCTGAAAATCCTTTCACTTGAACAAATATCTTTCGTTTTGAGGAAACTCCTCAGTTTCATGGTGTTTCCCTCACACCAAGGAAATAATATAAAATTAGGGAAAATATTGTGGGGCCGTGATTATTGGCCAACCGGACATACCATGATCCTGGCCGGCCCCACACCTCATGGTTCATCATTATTTTATTATTATTTCCCTAACTTCATGAAAACTCCTTAATCTCATGATATTTATTTAATCCCATGAAGATAATAATATAAAATTAGAGAAACCCGTGGGACCGGTCCCAGCCGGCCGGTCACACCCAAGCTAGCCCCATGTGCCATATTTTATTATTATTATATTTTATGTTTCTTTTGTCCCATGAAATTCCTTGATTTCATGATATTTCCTTCAAATTATGAAAATTCCTTTAAATCATGAAATAATACATAAAATTAGGGAAAAACTCACGGGACCGGGCTCTAGCTGGCCAACCATGCTCAAGATGGTCCCACGTGTCCCTTATTTATTTTTTTTATTTTTTTATGTTTTCCTCATCTCATAAAAACTCCTTGATTTCAACAAAACTCCTTGGTTTTAACAAATTCCTTGGTTTTATCATATTTCCCTAAAATCATGAAAATATTATAAAATTATGGGAAAAACGTGTGGGATTGGGCCCTTTAGCCGGATGGCCATGCCTTGACCATGACCGGTCCCACACTTCATGATTCCTTCACATTTTTATTATTTTTCCTTCATCTCATAAAGTTTTGACGGTTTCATCAAAAACCCCTGATTTCTTCATATTTTCTCAAATGATTGCTCAAATGCACATCTGAAAATATCAAAATTCTCAGAACTGAGATACGAATGCTTTGGTGACATAAGCATATTACCTTGACCAACCAAGGTTGTCTCTTTGGCTCCCAAGGATCCGGTCCCGCATATTTGCACAATTTGACCTAATTTGCGCAATTGCACGTATTAGGTCCAAAACTCTTCCAAATAATTTTTGGGATTTTCATGGAATGATCGTCAGTCGGTCCCGTGATCACCTAGGGACGATTTCATGACCCCTTGGTTAGTCCTTCACCCCTTCATAATTAATTAGGTTTTATCACCTAAGGCTCAGACGAGTATTTTTCGAATAAATGATTAAAACAGCATTTGATCATTCTTTCATCAACAAATCACCAACTCTTCAAGAGTCCTTGGAATTTGCTCACACGAGCATACGAGATCTACATGGTTGACCCACGGTCCAATGTAACATGTTCCTCCTTCATTCCATGGTTAATTTTCAATTAACGATAAATTGGTCATCAATTGATCAAATTAGGGTTTCTGAGTCCAAGGATCATAATTCTAGATTCGAACACTAATGACTTTACGACGATCACATGATCAGTATTCTTATTAATCATGCTCGGTTCAACTACCAGTATTTTAATTAATATTTTATTTTGGTCGCGCTACCAATAATTTATCAGATGAGCAACACTTGCTCAGACGAGCAATATTTGCTCAAACCAAGGAATATTGGTTCAACTATCAATATTTAAAAATTCATCTAATGAGAAACACTTGCTCACCTCAACGTCAGAATTTTATCCCTGTCTCAGCAGACACGTTCAATTCATGAGTTTCAGAACATTTTTTCAAATCATGTTCAACTCAGCAAATACATGGACTCATTGTCCCATTAAATCATGAAGTCAGCAACTGACTAATTAACCATGAGACGTCAATCGTGTCACTTGGGGTTCAACTAAGGTTTTGGTCACTTGGGGGTCCACTAAGGAATTAACAAGTAGTGGATGGAAAATCGACCAAGTCTCCGCACGATGAGCAACTGGTTTCAAACACGATTTACATTTCCCCACTCCTCGATTCCATCAACTTTCACACTTCATGGGATCATGGTGTCTACAATTCCAGTAATATAAATAAGTCTCTGAATCATGATTGAATACACAACAAGAATCTCATGTCTCACAGACAATATGAGATCAACAACTCATCAATTGAGCAATTACTCTCAACTAAGCAATTTCAATCATTCAGAACTTATCTTATTCAGAATTCACAACACGCCTACAATATTTGATTACCATTGATTCCACACATTTCTTAGCTTCCCTCCTACAGATCAACCCATCCTCTCTTGTGACCGAATTTACTCTGGAACGACCATTGTCTTGGTTTAGGCCGGAGTACTACAGATTGATCTCTCGAATTCAAAGAACCCCCTTTGCAGCGGTGCATCTATGTGAGGTTGAACATTTCGCTCGGTTCAAGGAGTCCCATCCGTACGGTCGTCTCCTCAATTCCTTAAAAACCACCAAATCGTTTTTCCCCATATACACTCAGAAACCTAATTTTGACTAAGGTCAATGACCTAAAAATTTAAATTGACTAAAGTTATTATTTCACACACTCTCTCCACCAAGAAATGCCAAGCTCTTTTTGATCCAAAAGATCTACGCCATGCTACATGATAAATTGATAACTGATTTTTTGTTTTATATTAATCTTGAGTAGAATATTTTTAAAGCTCACTCCAATTCTAAAAATCTCTCACCATGGTTTATAGATGCCTTTGTAATTGTATCGATCATCAACGGACTCTCATACTCATGTTGGCTCAAAATTCAAGATCTATTATTACTCCAAAAATGTGTGCATGTAGAATAAAAATAGTAGGAATTAACGTTTAATACCATTTTCACTGGGCTTTAGACTCTTTAGTCCTACCGCTTGAAGCCTGGTACTAATAGGTCCTAATTTACCAAATCTTGAACGGGTTAATCCTTTTCCCGACGATTCAGACCAAACTAAAAAAGTTGGATGCCAAAGATACCCCCATCAGCTAGATAATATCATATTACTTCTTTATACGATTTCTTCATTTTCCATCGAAACAGCTCTCCCGCAAAGAAAATTTTCTAAAACCTAATTTCAACGTCTCAGAAAAAGATTCAATATCCAAACGTAGATCAGAAATTCAAACAACAAATTAAGTTAAATCTTCATCGTCGGTACCAATTTTTTAAGATTATAGCTCGAAATCGAGGAGAAAAGTTAGTGATATTCAATTTCAGCAAATTGATTTGAAGATTTCATTGTTAAAATTGATATAAAAGATAAGTTTAATCTATTTTTACCATTTCTTTTACTAGAAATTGTTAATTTATCAATATCTAATTTGATCTAGCTTTCAATTTATTCAGTTCAAGTATTGTGATTAATTTGTTTTAACGGTATTAAGTGTATTTGATGTTTTGGGTTCTTATAGTGGTAACTTGCCGCAAATGTAAGTATATTTAGAAGCATTTATAATTAACCTTCTTGAACGATAAGAACAGTCTTCAGAATTTTAATGATGTTTAAAGAAGTAATAATTGGATCTTTATTTGGAGACACACATTACTGCCATACTGCCATAGGTAGCTTCCCATAAAATTTGAGTTGTAGAGTAGTTGCTTCCTTGCATAAGACGTGATTGGGATTGGTGGACATAACTTTGTTCACATCAATTAAACTTGGTGTAAGCTAAAAAAAATTCAAAATTCAAATAATGCATCCAAATTTGAGGTGTGGTTGGTTCTTAAATCCATTCGTCATTTACCTGCATCATTTCATATTTTAGAATATCGGTTGTAGGACAGTGGTTGTTATTCTTCTCCTTTCGAGTATGAAATGTATGTGAAATCGAAGTAAATGGATTCTTAATGAGAAATATGGGATGATACTAAACTTTTAGTGGCTAGGCTGTGCATGAGTATATTTATGTGTGGATGTTGTCCCTTTATTATATTACACATTAGTTGTTATTATCGATTTCTCACAACATTTAATCAATTCCTATTTAATACTATTATGTTTTGATACTACTCCTTTCTTATAAAGCAACTAATGCCTTGCAGACAATTAGTAAAATCATCTCCCACATTGTCCAAACAAATTGTTGCATCCCTCAATGGCGCCACCAGTTTCAACTGTTGCATTAATGACAAGTTGAAACTGGCAATTTTATGTGTACAATAATATTTTTTGTACTGCTCCACAAGGTGCATTCCCTTGTCCACCGGTTGTATGCATTTGATTTTACTTCTTATAAGAGGTGTATTTGCTTGTACACCAATTATACATAATGTATTTTTATGTATATATTTTCTTTTTTTGTTCATTTTTTACTAGGAATACGATATGATTTTTCTTGTGCATCTGTGAATTTAATTGTGCATACGCGGTGCACTTATTTATATATTGGTTTCTCAATGCTGGGTATGCCAATTTTTCCTGACTGTGCCCTTTTTATGGTGAATTGAAAGAGGATTTGATAATATTTAGTTATACATGGTGTGTACATTATTATTCATTTATATAGGATGTGTGGAGTGATGCAACAAATGACCAGGTGCGAATTGATTAATAATTCCAAAAAAATATGAAATCTGGAATCGACATACAAGTAATGAGAATTATTATGTGTACATAATTGTACAACCGTTGATTGTTAATGTGTAGATAGTTGTACACTCGTTGATTGTTATTGTGTACATAGTTGTACACATGCTAATTATTAATAATACAGAACTGTATTACTACCATTGCTTGTTTTCTTTGAATTTGTGTTTGATGAACCTTTTTTTTTTACTCACAGGATGTATGCATTGAAGGACCATAGAATGTTGGGATGTTTGTTTTAAGGAAAAGGAGAGTGCATATTACATAAGAAATTTTTGAGATGTTAGCGGCCAAGGTAATGAAGAAGAAAACATATAAGAACATGTCACTCAGAGTTTGAAAGTTGAAATTAAAGTTATCAAAGCTCAGATTTGGGACACTTCTGGTCAAGAAAGGTTTTTTTTTTCTTCCTCATTTGGGGTTTCCAGATTTTGAGCAAGTGTCGAACCTTTTTACCCTCAGTTTGGGGTTCTGCTTTATTCAAAGTGATCTAGTATTAGTGTTTTAGCTTTTATTGAACTAGGTTTTGCTTAAGATCCTATATGATCTATTTTCGAAACTCTATGGTGGACACATCTCATACTAGTAAAAATATTAAAGACATGTATAAATACCATGGCATGACATCCCATGATCATTGTTTCTTTCTTATCCCTTTTTAATCATCTGATTGCTTGTTGTTCTTTCAAGTCAATATAGTTTTTCTAACGATTATGCTTAATCTTAAACATAAGAATTAACTGGTGTATTTTCTTGTACACCAGTTACATGTGTTCAAATAAAAGTACACTGTTTTTTTGTGTGCTTGTTATACGAGGTGTATATGCTTGTACACCAGTTATATGCAGTGCATTTTTATGTGCGTTGTTTATTCTTTTTGTATTATAGGGTAATGTATAGGGTTCCTGGATCTCTATCATGGTTGCTTTGTGCATAATTTTGGATCCAAAACTAATTGGAAAAATTAGATACATATTGCCAGGGGCTATATATTAAGTTCATTTTCAAGTATTTTTTTTCTTGCTTCGATGTTTTGTTTATGGTTTCCTAAGAGTAGTGGATTCATTTATGATGAGATTAGAGCAACTTGAGGATCTCCTAGCCTCGTCATAAGCCAATCAGAATCAACTTAAGATGGTGGTCAGGATGACGAAGACGACTCCTAGTGCTGCATCTATTATGCCACCAAGGTGGACACTCAATTTGATCTATGTTTCCATAGATCCTTTATTTGCTGCATAACCAGCCACATTCTCAACTGCCAAAGATGTTTCTTTTTGCAATGCAACAGTTTTGAGGTGATTAAGGTTGGTATCAAAACACTGTAACAACATTTTCTTTTCTTTTTCATGTTCATTTTGTCTTCTTACATATCTTATAATATTCATCCTTGTTCATAATCATCCTCAAAATATTTTTTATGCTAATGTGTACATAGTTGTACACATGTTGATAGTGGACATAAATGTACACTTGCTGATTGTTAACATGCACATAAATGTACACATCTTTGATTCTTATGCTCTCTGGCTCTGCACCTTATAATAATAAAAACATATTCACTTTTTCCAGTGCCTCTCCTGTTCGGCTCAGTCCTAGTCCTGGGAAGATGAGTGCATCTCCTTGCAGGACTCCTCCATCTAGGGGTGAAAGCCCCGATAGACGCAGTCATGAAAGTCCTAGAAAAAAGAGCCAATCTCAGCGTGAACCTACTCGTTCTCGTAGCCCATCACAACAGAATTTTGAGACTAATGTAAGTTGTCTAACCACATTTTTGTTTTTTAATCTTTGAAACTAGAATTAGTAATTAAGCATGTTAGGCTCGACTTATATTGCATGACTGATGTAGGGTTTACACAATGGACACGATCCTCTGAGTATGTGTGTTATTTAAAAGGCGGTGGGTGTTTGTATGTTCTCTTCAAATAATTACTCACATGTGTTTGTTATGTCCTCATCTAAATGGGTTCCCACCAGCAATTCATAGAGAAGTAACTAAGGTGTACATAATTGCACACATGTTGCTTCTTAATGTGTACATAATTGTACACCTATTGTATGTGTTTCTCTCTGTTTATATGTGCTTGATCTGTTTTAAATGTACTTAGTTTTTGTTCGATTATAGTTGTATTGTTGATAACTTGTGATTGTATTATCTTTGTTTCAGGATCCTTTTGTCAATTGAGAGAAAGTCTCAGCCGTTAAATTGAATTTGGTGCCAAAGTTTTACCACCTCGAGCTGGAGTTCCAGAGAACTTGGCTCATGTCAGAAACTACATGAAGGTTTGCAAAAAGCTTGTTACACATACTTAATGCCCATCATTAGTTTTGTTTGCATAAAACTACTTGAAGAATTGCTAAAAGCTTGGTGTTCTTAAATACACATACCATATGCCCATCATCCGTTTTGTTTGTATATCGAAGAATTGTCTTTTATCACTTAGCAGTCTAGTTGTTCCGATTCAACCAATTAAATTCTCCCTGTTTGGTGGTTTCATTTTCATTACAAGTGTTGATTATTAAAGTGTACATAGTTGTACACATGTTATTCATTTTGAAGTCTAAGAAATTAGGGAAAGCATTAATGTATACATAGTTGTACACACATATTATGTTATTTAGGTGTGCATATAGTCCAAATGTTGATTATTTAGGTGTAAATAGTTGTACACTTGTAGGACTATATTTATGTATACAAACCAAAAATTAGGGAAAACACTAATTGTACAGGTGTTGGATTTTCTATAGATGTGTACAAAGTTGTACACTATTGTGTTATCTCAGTAATATGTGCATTTTTGTGGTATAAATGTTGGATTTTTATACCACAAAACTTCAAAACTTATTGCATCTCTTTCTTATACCATCAAAAGTTGTCCTCTCATTAGAAATTTAGATCATTGTAACATCTCTTAGGCAAAGATAATGTACATTCTAGGATATTTTTTGCAGCTTCATTTCCATTTTCGAACAGTTTTATTAAAATAATCTCTGCAGACAGATGAATAGATTTAAGCTCATACTTGTAAGTTAGTATAATCATTTTTTCTAAGCTGTGTAGCCTGTAAGAACTGGATGGTTTATCAATGTGTTACCTAATATTCATGCTATCAGTGATTACTCAATTATATAGGTCTAGGTGAAAAAGTGCTGCAGCGGTATTTTAGCTTACGAGTCACCAATATCTAGCTCCCACTGTATAATTATTTTGTTGTTTTATTAGATTCCTTGACAGTTAAAAACTTTATGAAACAATAGTTTGATTTCTGTGCTGACCACTTTTTCCTCTTCGTCATTGTATTTATAGATGAACAGTATAAATACATCATTTCCATGTATTGCGTATTAACAAGATGCTTTCATGTGCCGGAGCTGACAGGCTTCAAACTGGTATGAGAGGAGCGTTCGATAAACTGTTGGGAATGGATCACCTAGCTAACTTGTTATCGTATGAGATTCAGCTGCAGTCTACTTTTGCTATGTTGGTGTACAAACTGGTGCACCTTGTTTTTTCTTTTGATTTTTTGGATTTTTGTAGACATGTACATGTTTGTACGCCAATGTAAACTAAGATTTTTAAAAAATGAGAATTATATAGTCATATGAGTACTCTTTTTGTAGCTCTCGGAAAGAGCTTTCCGAATATATAAAGTTTGTGAATTTTGGACAAACGGTTCGAAAGATTAATTATTTTTAATTATTTTTTATATTATTTAAAATTGCTGACATCATTGTGAGTTACTTTGGACTAAACTGTAAATATTTGGACTAAATTGTAAATTAGGAAGGTTATTTGTGTACTTTCAATGAAAATGAACTAATTTGTACCTAGTTGAATGGGTCAGGACTAACAAGTATATTTAGATGGGTTTTGAACTAAACAATATTTTTCTCATAAAAATAATAGTGCGACAAACCGTTCGTTTGCTTTGTTCGGTCCGCGAGTTATAACCCCAAAGGTGTCACTATCCATATACAAAAATTCCAACAAAACAAATTGCTTACAAAAACCCCAATGAACATAAACTGTCTATATTAGCCTTCTAGTTTAAATCACCCCAACAAAAATAAAAACAACCCCACCTTTAATTTTAAATCACCCCAACAAAAATAAAAATCAACCCCACCATTAATTTCTATTATATTATCACCACCAGCAGAACCACCACAAAAATAACACCACCAGCGCGCCGCCACCGCCGTCGCGTCGCCGCCGCCGCCCACCACCAACCACCACCGCCGCCACCACCACCAACCACCGCCGCCGCCGACAACTTCCACCACCGCTGCCGCCGCTAACCACCGCCACCACCACCACCGTCGTCGCCGCCACCACCACCCACCACCGCTGCCGCCGCCGCTAACCACCACCACCGCCGCCGCTAACCACCACCACCGTCGCCGCTAACCATCACCACCGCCAACCAACACAGCGCCACCACCACCATCCCCGAAAACCAACACAACGCCACCGCCGACCACCACCACAGACCACCACTGTCGCCAACCACCACCACCAGCAACACCACCATTATCGCCGACCACCACCACCAACCAGTCGCCACCTCCACAAAAAATGAATTTCATTGATCAATATTCAACAAAATAAGAAAAAAATGATAAAACCAAACAAAAAAAAAAAAAAAAAAAAAAAAAAAAACCAAAATGATGAAACCAAACAGAAAAAAATGATAAAACCAAAAAGAAAAAAAATGATGAAACCAAAATTGGTTTCACCAAAACTAGATGAAACCTAATTAGGTTTCATTATTTTTCCACGTATTGTCATTTCACCAACACAGCTTCAATGATGAAACCAAACCAATTCCAACAACACCACCATTATCGCCGACCACCACCACCAACTAGTCGCCACCGCCACAAAAGATGAATTTCATTGATCAATATTCAACAAAATAAGAAAAAAATGATAAAGCAAAACAGAAAAAAATGATGAAACCAAAACTTGATGAAACCTAATTAGGTTTCATCATTTTTCCATGTAATTGTCATTTCACCAACATAACTTCAATGATGAAACCCAAGGTTTTTAAATCGTGAATCGTAACGTAAATCGTTTTTCTATTTTTATGAATCGAATCGCATGTTGAATCGTGAAACGTAGATTCATGGTTTATCTTTGAATCGTATTTTGGTTATGAAAAATATAGATTTATGACAAACATTTGACAATAATCATCACTTATGATTTTATAAGTATTATATATGGGAAAGTATAATCACCAACAATCGAGTTGGTGTAGTGGTTGAATGCTTAGCCCATAAACATGATGTCCCAGGTTCGACTCCTTGTATACTCTTAATTTTTTCATACTTTAACTTGGTCAAAACAGTCCAACTCGTAAGTCAACGTTGGTCAAAACACGATTCTTAAGTGAAACGATTCAGAGGCTCGATTCAACTCGAGTTGGAAATGTTTGACGCGAATCGTACGAGTCAACTCGTGACTCGTACGAGTTTAAAAACCTTGATGAAACCAAACCAAAATAAACTAGGAAAAAAATGATTTCACCAAAATTGGTTTAAATGAAAATAGGATTTACCTGTTGGTATGCATGGAAGCAGAGGCCGGCAAAGAGAGCTCTCGTAAATACCTCCTTAACATTCAAGCCCTATCATTCAGGGAAAGGCGAAAACCAATATCTGTTTAACACATGTATTTATGAGTAAGAAAGCAAAGTGGATAATGAACTTCTAAGAAACAAATGCAGCCTAAGATTCTTATACTCACAACTGATGCTAAGTGTGCAGGAGTAAACTTAACGCCTTCCCATCAAATTCCCCAAATGTTTTACAACCCCAATGTTACTAAGCTAACCACATAAAGCTATTGTCCCCAATTTTGTCCATAACTTGTATACTAACCTAAAAACATCAAATATTAAAGAATCAAAACCAACAAAATTTCCAACAAAACGAGATCTGGTATCAAATTAAATTGAAAATCTAGTAAAAAGTTAATACTTAAAAACTTCAAATTACCATTATAAAATTCGTTATTTCTCCCAAAACAAGAAGAAGAACTTGAATCCCAATCGCCGTTGATGATTCATCTCCACCATGAGATCAAATCAGGAGAAATCAGTTGTTGGTAAAGGGTCAGGACATGGTAGGGAATTTTGTGGTGTTGTTAGAATAGAATGATGAAATGCTTCTAGTGATGATGGTGGGGGAGGAGAAGGAAGAGATCGGGGTGTTGTTGATGTTAATTTTAAACATCGTAGTGGGTTTTGTGGCGGAGGAGTTGATGTTGGTGGCGATTTGAAATGGTAATGGGATAAAAACAAAAAGAGGTGTTGGTGAGGGAGGAGAAGGAAGAGACCGAGGTGTTTCTGTAGATCTGGAAATATTGGTTCAGTGATGGTGCGGCGGTCGGAAGTCGGAGGAGTTGCTGGTGATAGGGGAGAAAGAAAAAAGAAATGAAACTAAGAAACGGGAGGAGAAGAAAGATATGTACAGTGCAGGGCAGAATTGGGATTATAAAAAATAACAAAAACTAAATTTACTCAAATTTTGTTGACCTGGGGTTTTTGTGTCACTTTCTTTTGAAACGGTTTTTATTTGTTAAAAATAATATCACCGGGTTTTTTTTATCACTAGTTTGTTCACCTAGGGGTTTTGTCACTAGTTTTGTTGTTCTTATAAATTTTGCTGCATCACAACTAATCCGCTCTAATTTTTTTATTTTTTTTTGGAAATTATGTATTATTGATTGTTACACATAATAAGGACACTCGAAATCCAAACTAAGTCAAGTTTTCAGCAATAAATCACAAAGGGTGAAGGATGATCTGAGCTCCATGTTGTGGCCAACTACTAAGCCCTTGAATTGGAGAGTGAATATAAGCAGGTGAGAGAGTGAAACTATAGCGTTGCAAAATCATGGCTAGAGCAGTCTTCACTTCATTCATTGCGAAATTCAAACCGACACAAATTCGAGGTCCCGAACTGAATGCAAGAAAACCTAGCTTATTGTTTGTAGCCTTCAAAACACCTTCCGAAAACCTCTCTGGTTTGAAAAGATGAACATCCTTTCCCCAAATTGTTGAGTCATAATGAGGTGCTAGAGGTGGAATAACCACTTCCGTATTTGCTGGAACAATGATGTGCCCAAGTTTTACTTCTTTTGAAGCCATTCTCATTATGTTGACAACAGGAGGATACAGCCGTAGAGATTCATAAAGAATCATGTTCATCTGCAAATAAAAAATTTATTTCAAGAACCCATTCATTTCAGGAAAAGTAATATTTTTACTTTTCAAATCATGTTGTGTCGTGTTGTGCCATGTGTTATGTTGTGCCACTGTGTTGATTAGTCTGGCCCAACACATCACATGAATCTACCTTGCTGGGCTGGGCACAGTGCTTGTGCTGGGATAATGTATGCCAGTTCACACCTCTACATATATGACTTGACATACATAAAATAGCTGTTGACGAACCTTTTTTAATCTTGCGAGGGAATTATCATACGGAACGGGAATTTTCTTTCCCTGTAACTGATCTGTTACCTCCCTTCTTGCCTCTTCTTGCCAATCTGTATTGACAGCTAGAAGGACACATGACCATACAAGTAAGCTAGTCATTGTTTCATAACCACCATTGTAAAAAGTTTTGCACTCGTCAATCATATCTTGTACTGTAATCCTCTTGGTCTCGTCGTCTTCGTGACTAGCTTTTATTAGCAATCCAAGAAAATCATTTCCATACCCATCTGGACTTCCCATTCGCATCTTTTCTTCTCTTTCCTTTATTATCTCAAGAATTGAGTTATGCATTTGTTCTTCAAGCTTGTCGGATTCGATTGTATCACGCGTTCTAATAACAGCAACCGATGTATCAAAAATAGCTAAAGGGTAAAAAGAAACGGCAAATGAATTTTGTGAAAGTAGATTTGAAGCTTCATAGTTACCTAAAACCTGGTAAGGATAACTTATTAAAATTTGCGGAGAATATCGAAATCAGCTTCGTTAAACGATCGAAAACTTCCTTCCCTTCTATATAATTGCTTCCGAAAGCAGTTTTTGAAATCACTTCAGCTGTTAAAAGTCTGAATTCTTTTGACACTTCTATCTCCTTCCCTTCATGATGTTTCCACCTTTCCAGCATTATTTCAACCTCTGACACCATGGTTGGAACCAACCCCTACCATAACAAGCATATCAAATATGCCAACAAAACTCAAATTTTATTGTGATCATTGAAGTTACATATATAGCAAATGTGTATTAGTTCCCATACGAATGAACGTACCTTTAATCTTTCGGCATGAAAAGCATGGTCAGCCAATTTACGACTTTTGATCCATTTCTCTCCTCGGTTGGTAACAAGTCCATCTCCAAATATCTTCTTAATGAAGCCATCGATCTTCCTTTTAGTAAATGTCCCATCTCTATTGTTCAAAATCTGCTTGATTAGATCAGGCTCGGTAACGATGAGTTGAGCTCTAGTACCATACCAAGTTAGAAAAGTTTTTCCTGTTGCAAAAGAAAATACACAGGTGCAAATGAATAAATCTCGTGTATAATCTAGTTCAAGACGCGGGAATCTTTACTGACCATATAATCCGATCCATAAATGAATATGAGGTTGAATTTGAGCCAAGGCGTTATGTGCCGACAACTTCATGGGTGGTCTAATCATGGATTCTCTTCTCATATTGAACATTTCTTTGGTGTTTCCATGGAAGAATTTGTAAGGAGGGCCGTTGATCCCTTGTGACCGGAACACTCTTTGTATGTAAATCGGATTGAACCATACTCTGTAAAGGAATTTGATCAGAGCAAAGAGGAGATACAGAGAAAAACAAGTTGAAACCACCAAAACAAATGTTGCTAGGAATCCAGAAACAGCCATGTCACAGCTAAGTAGTTTAAGAATCTGAATCAAGTCTAAGAACTTTTAAGATCACAAACTTGTGTATGATATTTATTCAAGAAAGGTCCTAATCTAGATATACTTATTTAACAGACTTGCACATAGAGGTCTAATAAATAACAACAACAGGACAGTACTGCCCTTTTGTCAAAATCTAGCATGTACCACTACAGGTCATGAATGCGACGTATGTACAAATAATGTTTAGAGAATGTATTACATGGTTTTGTTTGTTTTTAGATGGGTCGACAGGTTTTTAATTCTTAAATATCTACAGACATGTCACATGATTCCATCTGGTATGCACAAGAGATGTCCTCACCACCTGAAATATTTCTACACTCAAGTTCTGGAGACAAGGTAAGCACTGGTAACAGTAAATGTGCGGACTGTATCATATGCCCAGTTGTTGTTTTTTTATTTGATAATATGCCCAGTTTTCCACCATTTTACTGAGTTTGATTCCCCGATGACTGTTTGTGCGAACGAATTAAAGGTCAACCAAGCTGTGTATCACATGAGAGTAGATATTTTTGATACTATCGGTTCATATATGCCTGTCAAGGAATCTTGTCGGTTGAGTTTTAATTAAGCACCAATGGGTTTGATAATAAAGAACAATATTAATTAGCCTAGTACATAATTAAAGAACGGTAGACAGTCAGCTACCCTAGATTCCCGACGAGATTGCAGGGTTGAAGCATCACAAGAACGTACAGCAGGTGTACTGCCTTTGCAAAGGAAATGAAGGTTGAAGCATCCAGAGAGGCCATTAAACCATCCTCGCCAACTCCACATAACCTTAGGATTTTCAAGTTATCTTTTCTTGATCAAATGGCTCCTCAGTTTTATGTTCCTATTATTCTCTGCTACCCTATCCACAGAGATAACTGTAATAAGTCAACAATTGAAGCATATTGTCAAGAGCTAAAGAGTTCATTATCCGAGACTCTTACAAGATACTATACGCTAGCCGGGAGGATCAAAGGCGAGGTAATCGAGTGTGGCGACCATGGGGTTGCTTATTCAGAAGCTAAGGTGCATGATATCAGTGGTGGAATGTCTCGGATTATCCAAGACTCAAGAATCCATATTCTTAAGCAATTCTTGCCATACGGCCCTCACGGCTCTGATTCTGTGTCTGGATCCGGAACCAACGACAAAGTGCTTTTATCCATTCAAATAAATGTCATTGATCATCCAGAAGGTGGACTAGTGATTGGAATTTGCATCTTCCACCAGATAAGTGATATGTCTTCGTTTACGGCTTTCATCAATGATTGGGCTGGTGCCTCTCGTGGGGTGCCTACTGAACAGATCGAGGGTTCAAGGTTTGATATTTTTCCGTCTTTATTTCCGCCGAGAGATTTTACTGGGTTAGAGCAGTTCCTATGGACTCAACAAACTTGAAGTTTGTTGATTTTGCTCCCACTATGAACTCAACAAACATGAAAAATGAATGTACATACTGTAATGGGTACAAATATCATAGTAGAGTTGGAAGCCTACTCTAGAAAGTAGTGCATGGTTAGCCACAAGAAGTTAGCTCTAATTTCTTAGTGGAGATCAACCCATTTTATAGCCATCTATCTCCTTGACCTTATCTAATACCCATCATTTTAGAAGTATTCACAAGCATACCCTTTTTTCCTTTCTAAGTTTGACTTTTTAGTCTTTCCTCTTGGACTTATTATCTTGACTTCCCTTAATGGGTCACTAGGACTTCTCTCATTTGAGCCCAAATTATCTCTTAAACCTTTCTTTAAGCCCTATTATTATCACATTTGGGTCATTTATCCCTTGGCATTTTCCAGGTATCTACATTAAGTCCCTTGGCTGTTTGGGCAAGGCGTTAGTCTTCTCAACAGTCTATCATCTGTTTTCTCGGCTCTTCTGTCGTTGCACACTTCTTCTAGCGCCTTCACCTTGAGACTTGCATATCCACAAGTCCTCTTGTTTTTAAGCTCAGATGGTTTCGGCTTGCACGCTTACCAATTGGTGATTTCTGGCTTGTGCGCTCGCTATAAGTCACGTAGTCTTGATTCAGAACCGCTTTGGCTTGCTCAATTCTTGCAAGTCCCATAGTGCGGCGTCTCTTAGACTCGCTCTATTCTCGGTCTCTTGGACTTGCACTCTTCCTGCAAGTCCCCTAGTGGTATCTCTTTGACTCGCCTTCTCCTCGGCGTCTCTTGGACTCGCTCTATTCTTGGCGTCATTTAGGCTTGCACTCTTCCTGCAAGTCCCCTTGTGTGATGTATCTTCAAATCACCCTCTTCTCGGCGTCTCTTGGGTTTGCGCACTTCCTGCAAGTCCCCTAGTGCGGCATCTCTTCGACTTGCTCTCTTCTCGGCGTCTCTTGGGCTTGCTCTCTTCTTGGTCATTTCACTGATTCAATGTTCTTTCTTGGCTCAAAATTCTTTCTTGGCTCAAAATTCTTTTTCAACCTTGGGCCTAGTTAACTCTTCTATTACTGCTGACCATACGTGCGGTGTATCCAGCGGGGGTTCTAGCCAAGCTGCTGGAAGCATTCATTGTCATGTAGATCGGTTGACCAGGCGGCTATATATTGTGTATTGATAATGTCATTTACTTAGTGGCGGTTGCTAAACACTTTGTAGCGTTCACATTAATTAAGTCCCCTGGCTATTTTATAAAGTGTTTTTCCTTTTGATCAGTCGTGCGTAATCTTGATCTTGCGACGCTTATCTTAATTGTAGTTGCAGGATTTCCCACACTACACCATTGTTAAGATCTTGCTATAATCAACTCATAATTGAAGATGAAAAACGACACTTTATTATTTTGTTCTCAGAAATGTTTACAGAAATGGAAGAATTCAAGATTACAACTATTCTCTTGAAGTTTCTCTCTCCTCAAGACTTTCTTAACTCTCAAAAAATACATCATCCTCATCCAGACACATTGGGTCTATATTTATAGGGTAGTTACATAGTGGATGACAGCTAAGTTCTACTCTTATTTCGGGTTGATTCTGTGATTGTACCGCGATAGTTACAATGTTAAATCTCGCATGTATTGTAACCATCGCAGAACAAACATGCTTTTCTCAAGTTTTCTTCAATCGTCAGTTATTACGTCACTCTTTTGAAGGCTTTTGTGACACTCGTGAAGTGTAGTCGAAGATCTTGCGGTGATGCTCGCTGGGAAGTGTTGTTAATATCGCAAGAATATCGTTGTGGCGATATTCTGGTCCTACATCTTGCCTCTTCTCATGTCTTTTCTGCGAAGAAGAGAAGATCATGAGAAATAAATGTCGCAACTACTTATCTTTTCACATCGATCTCTGTTCTGACACGTTTCTATATCCTTCGCCAGCTGTTTTCATGCATTCTTTCTTCTAATAAATCTTTGACACGTCCTTTCTAACCGTTGCGATCTGACCGTTCATTTCTTTTCTTTGCATTTATTGCGTTCATCTTCTCGAGAAATCTCTTCTTATATAAATACTCATTTCATTCTTTTCTCTTCCTCTTTTTACTTTCTTCTTCTTTCTCTGCGTAATTTCTCTGCAAGTTTACTGTTCTTCCGTAAATTGCGCGTCTGTCATCGCTGTGATTTCTTTCTTATTTTTCAACCTTTTATTTCATTCCCATACTTAAAAATGGTTGCTGCTGGTGTTAAAAACTTGACTGCTTTTAATGAGATGCGAGAAAAGCTCAAAAGCAAAGGTTTTACCTTGTCTACAATTCCAGGTCAAAGCCCCAAATCTGAACTTTCTCTCAAACTATTTTCTGATCATCAATGCTCTCGCTAGAAAATCATAGTATCGTTAGGTCAACTTGAAGTTGGTCTTCCCCTTCCTCTCTATGACCCAGAATTACCATTATTCTATCAAATAATATCTGACGAGTGGTTTTCGCGAGCGATATATCAATTAGGTGGAGATTGTATTAGATTGCTGCTTGAATATGCTTCTCGAGGTGCTGATAAAGGATCTCGCTATCCTTAAGCTGCGAAGAATCCTCAATTTAAAGATGTTCCCATTGTCTCTGCAGATTATACTGTGGAGAATTTTTTCAAAAATTACAAGATAGTTCCTATGAAGAGGGATAGCACTTGTTGGGGTGTTCGCTTGAAGAAAGAGAAGATCGATGTTGAGAAAGCTCTCATGTTGGACATTGACTTTCATACACCTACTAATCAAGGTCCTCGCCACTCTAGCGATGACAAGTGGTTCATTTTTCCATTATGTCTTGAAGGTCCTTATATATCTGGTTCTCTCCCATTACCTGCGAATCTCTCAGAGTATGAGCCATGGGTCTTCAACTGGCCTGAAAGATCTAAAGAAGTATATCCTCTCAACTTTTTGCATTATTATTATTCATTATCTTCTTCATGTTTTTATATTCTCGCTAATTATTTTGATCTTTCTCAGATTGATAGAATGAAGCTCAGCTACCAAACTTTTAGGAAACCCAGCACTTTCTTAGCTCTTAAATCTTTCACGGATGAAGTAAGAAATATCTCCTCATAAATTTTAACAATATATTGTTGCCCCTATTTCTTATCTTCATTTGTGCTCGCAGGAAATCTAAGAACTAGAACCAATAAAACCCGTGAGAACTAAGGAGAAATCTTTAAAGGATAAATCTATTGTTCCTCCCAAAGGGAAGTCTTCTGCCCCTCGCGGTGAAGAATCTGGCGATCTGGATAAATCTACTGTTCCTCCCAAAGGGAAGCCTTCTGCCCCTCGCGGTGAAGAATCTGGCGATCCTCCTTTGAAGAAAAGGAAGACCCGACCTTCTTCTTCTTCAACTCCTCAACCCATTCCAGAAAATCCAAGTGTTGATTTTGACAAGGACAATAATGATGAGGATTTCAATGATAACAGTTTCCCTTCTATAAAGAATTCTTCTGATTCTGATTCTTCGATGGCTCATTTATCCAAAAAAATTGGCAAGAATATGTTTGCTATCCCAAATGAGTATGGAGATGAAGCTATTAATGAAATATCCCAGTCTCTCGCCAAAGTCTGCGATGCTCCCATACTAGTTGATAGTGATTCCCTTCGCGGGGTTTCAAGATCGCTGACTCCAAATCTCTTAAATTCACTTGGAAGCCTGGTATATTTCTACTTGTTCATCCTTTTTGTGTATCTATTGATATTTTTGTCATACATTGATTTATATAGTTCTATCGCAGGTTGGAAGAGCCGCTTTTGCTGTTGCTTCTGATTTAGACAATAGGCGTATCACTTATGAAAAGAAAGATGCTAATCTTCGTCAAGATAAAGAAAAACTAGAAATTGAAGTTATTGAGCTTCGCAGGAAAAATAAGCAGCTGGAGACTGAAGCTTCAATTGACAAGCAAAAAATCTCTGATCTTGATAAAGCTAATCAACAACTCTATGGTATGATTTATTTCTTTTCTCTTTTAATTCTTCTCACCCTATCACAGCTTATTCAAGCAACCATTTTTGCAGATATTAATGGTCTTACTGACGAGGCTACATTCTTCCAATCCTTCCCTGAACCTGTAGATGATAATACCCTTCTTGCTTGCCTTAATAGTTCTTTAAGTAACTTCTCAGACGATAGGATTATATCTCTCTCTATTGATGAACTTAAATCCAAACTTAATCTCTTAAAAATTGAACATAGGTTCAATTTAAATTTAACCAACAAGTTTAAGAACCTTTATCTTAGTTCAAAGGAAGAAGTGAATAGATTAAGAAAAAGGAATAGTGATCTTATTGATGAGAAGGATCTTGCTGTTAAAAACGGCTCCAAGACCCTAGCAAACTTTCATAAAACTCTTCTTAATGTTCAAACGGAAAGAGATAAACTTATCCGTGAGAATGAAGATCTTCTTGCGAGGGAAACTCAAGTTCAATCTCGTTTCCTTATTAATAGCGATGATGAGTTTGCTTGGGCTGCGAAGATTCTTGATAACACCAGAACTAATTTAGGTGTAGATGTTAGTCTTCATGCTGATCAAGCGGCTTTAATTAAAGACATGATTTCTGAAAGAGAAGGTTATCACTCTTATGATTTCCCTGAATTATTTCCTAATTGAATCATCCTTATATGTATTAACTTTGTTATCATTTGCTCGCAGCATCCGAAAAGAACTATCGTAAAAGATTTGATGAGTTAGAAGAAGAGAAAAGCCAACTCGCTGGAAATCTATCTTCTCGCAATGAAAAGTATTCTAGATTGAAGGAAAAATTGAAAATCTCATCTTCAAATTTTAGTAATGCCCTTCTCCGTGTTCGTAATGACGCTGTTAAACTAGTCTGTGATGATCATGGTATTCCTCATTCTACATACCCCGATCTTGCAAAGGAAATTCCAGCTGATTCCCCAAATTTAGTTATCTCTGATAGCGAAGCTGAGGAGTCTAGCGAAGATGATGAGAATGAAGAATTATCGGGCGAGGAAGAGAAATCTGACGTAGATGGAGATAATAATGATAATGATGAAGAAGAGAAATCTGGTAATGAAGAAAAATCTGAAAAAGAAAAGAGCTCTGATAAAGGTGGTGATGGATCTACTTAGTCTTGTTTCTTCTCTTTTTCTTCGTTGTAAATTTTGTACATTTATTTTTTGCTTCTCGTAACATCGTTGCGAGCTTCTCCAACTTGATGTGTAAACTTCTTTTGCTTTTATCTGTATGAATTAGAAAATAATTCTTTTTCTGCAACACAATCAATCAATCATAATTAGTATCCTTGTATCATCTATGCAATTTTATCATATGATGGATGAATAATAATTTCATCATTCTATGCATTCTCATACTTGCCTCTATTATTCATCTGCAATATGAAAAAATTGAGTAGAGATTAGATATTAGTTGTTAATCAAATTAAATTTGCCTCAATATCGGCGATGTTATCGCTAGTAATAATGGCATAACTTTATGATTTATGCGTAGAATCGCAAATCTCATAAATTCTGTGAGCATTATCGCAATAATCTTATGGTCTTATTATGCCTTCCTAATTAAAGGTCTTATTTTGCCACATTTTTTCTTTCTACGACAAAATCGCAGGACGTCTTTACATTTGCATGTATTGACCCATTGATCTTGTCTTATCAATATTTTTTCAACATCTCTGCGACAATATGATAAGTATAAACTCTCTTGCATGAATTAAACCTTATGACATTGCCGTCTTGCGATGAAATCGCAGGACGTCTTTACACTTTTATGTAAAAACCCATTGATCTCATCTTAACTTTTTCTCTTTTGGCTTGTTGCCTTTGTATAACTTTCTTCACGCGACAATATGACAGGCCTAAATGTTCTTGCGATCATAAAGCCCCATGACATTGCCGTCTTTAGACACTTATCAGCTCCCTAATGGAGGGTGCCGCCCTTATCTTCCCCCTGGTTTCCCCTTCAAGGAGGGCACATCGGCCATACAAGACTAGCTCCTCCCATCCAGATTTACCAACAACCAGCTGTTTTCGCAGCCTCTTGTCCTTTATACCTATATGGCTTATAGTTTCAAGACTGCACCCTAAGTGGGGTTTTCTTCAGGCCAAGTGCATCATAGCCAAGACTTACCAAGAATGGCCAGGGTAGTTTCGTACGCCCCGGGCACCCTTGGCTCAACCGTATACCTCGGCGCCTTGGTCATACTTTGCACTTCTTAGAAGAGATTCTCAGTCGTCCAACCAGGGTATAACCTTATATAGTTGGAAATCCAAGATCTCTCTCCTGGATAGGTTTTCTTTAACCCCAACATCTTCATGACTCGGGTTCCAGCAGCGGTATAACCTTATCACTGAGTCATGTAAAGATATACCCCCTTATATGACGCACTATTAGGTCTTACATTTGCCTCTTGCGAAATTGTATCCGCGAACTAAGGTGCACGCCATAAAGGTTCGTCCCATTCTATTAATCTCTGCGAAATTTTATTCGCGTTTCTCACGAGTATTGTAACTCTGATAAAATTTCATTTCTTTGATTTTCTTGTAAAATTTCGCAATTCTTTCAAACAACGTACTCTTTTCAATTGCATTTTCTTCAAATAAATTCAGCGTAAGCTTTTTTAAATTTCATCATTTTACCTTTCTACTTACTATTTTCTGGTTCTACTTTTTTGTTACGTTTTGCTGTTTTTTCTTTATCTGCGAGATGCTCGTCATCATCTTCCTCTCGCTGCTCTATTGAATCAATCATCAATATTTCACATCTCTGTCGTTGCTTGATGTTGTACTTCCAATTGATCTTCTTCTCAGCTTTTTCCTCGCAAGATCTTATATCAATCTCATAACATTTCTTGCTTTCTCCCCAATCTCCTTTAATAACTCCAACACCATTAGGATGAGGAAATTTAACACACTGGTGGAAAGTAGATGCTACACCTAATATCCCATGTAACCAAGGTCGACCAATCAGGGCATTGTAAGGTGATTCAATGTCAACAACACATAACAAGATCTTGGAAGTTATCCCTTTCAATGGAATCCGCATTTCAATTTCCCCTTTGGGTTTATTGGCAGTACCATTAAAACCATAGATTTTATATGTTGAGGGAATTAGGTCTTCGTCTCTTCCACCTATGGTCTTATATGTATGATAAAATAGTATGTCAACTGAGATGCCTGTGTCTATTAGAACTCTATTGATAGCCCAAGAATCTTCATTTTCATCACCATTTTCTTCATCTTCTTCTTCTATTTTATTTGGATTTATCTCTAATCTTACCACCAATGGGTTATCATGCTGCTCGTCAGGTTCTTGTACTTCTTGTGCAGTGAAAGATATAATTTGTTTCTGCCATTCTTCTAATGGAGAGGCTCTCACGATATTCATTATCTCTCTTCCATCTGTGTCTCTCGCGAAGACTCTACTTAGAACATTATCATGGAAATCCTCTATAGTTCTGTGTGAATGTGCAATGGAATTACAAAACAAATTCTTTGCTTTATCCCCAACTTCTATTGCGAATGATTCTGCTCCTTTTACAGTATTTACCCTGCGAATTTCTGGTGCTGGAGGCAATCGCTGAGATTGTGGATGTCCTACTAAAAAATGGTTTAGATTTCCTTGGTCGATCATCCTTAAAATTATTCTCTTTACATTTCTGCAATCATTTACTGTGTGACCATGAAAGTGATCGTAAGGACAAAATTCTTGACTACGATTATTAAGATGTGGTTCTTTTCCCATATTCCATGGAGATGGTATATTTTCCATCAAAATGATAGCTTCCCAGATCTTTTTTATACTAGCATTTAGAGGCGGCATTTTAATTTCTTCCCATATTATCTTCTGATTTTCTTTGGCTCCTGAAATTGCTTTGCCTCTGTCCACCATAAGTTTCTTGCGGCTGATCAAGCCTTTGAATCTTATTATTCACACCGCGATTGTAATAATTCTTATCCCTTTCATATTCTTCTTGATCTCGACTGCCCATAGCTACCAATTTCTGTTGGTTATCAGTCTCCATTTTCTCTTGTTGTGCTTGCGAGCTGCTCGCCACATTGTTAATCATTTTAGGAAGTAAGATCCCATTTGCTGCTACCGAATTTGTATTCGCGATTGGATATGATTCCATCTCATTTTTTTTCTCCTCCAAGGCAATGTACTCTTCTTGTGGTTCTCGTAGTTCAGTCATAGTGATTGTATTCTTGACTCTTAAAATTTGTATGTACATCAAATTGGTCGCGAACATTGCATTAATAAAAGAAAAGATTAGATATCTCTCGTCTACTCTTCCTGCCATCTCACTGCACATTGTCTTCCATCTTATGGTTAAATGTTTCAGACTCTCGCCAACCCTCTGTTTTAACCCAAACACATCTTCAATACCTGGCCGCGATGAGTTGTTGCTTATATATGCTCCCAGTAATGTAGCTTGTAAATGATCAAAAGAAGTTATAGTATTTTTTGGCAATCCCTCAAACCATTTTAGCGCCTACTTGATTAAGCTAGATGCAAAATACTTGCACAATACAACATCATGATTCTCCCATTGCAAAGCATACACCTAACATAAGCCTTAACATGTTGTACAACACAGGTAGTTCCATCAAAAATGCTGGTAAATTGCACTTTGGAGGTATTCCTCTTAACTGTACTTCTTGAGTGAATGGAGTTCTCGCAGCTTCTTCAATAGCTTCATCAAGTTGCCTTCTACCTCCTTCTCTTCTGTTATTTATTATTCCCCTCATCTCTGCTAATTCTCTTAAAATTTGCTCATTCGCCGTTGAATTTGGTTCCATTGGTCTTTTTAATGCAGCTTCCCTTCTCTTACGTTCATGTACCTCTTGTCTTGCAAGATTTTGTGTGTCTTCATTTACACCCACATTCCTTCTTCTGCGATCTTCTGCTTCACATTCTTCTTGCAATCGCAGCTGTACTTCTCTGCGAGTTTCTTCATTTCTCATCATTTCTCTTCGTTGTCTTTCTATTCTCCTTTGTATTCTATCATACTCTTCTTGAATATTATTATTATAACGATTTTGTGTACGTCTCCTTTCTCGATTTTCATGGTTAATTTGTCGTACTGCCTCTTGGAATTCTTGTTCTTCTACTTCTGCCCTTAATCTTTCTCTCTCGCAAGCTAGTCGTGCTTGTTCATCATAATGTCTCTCAATTTCTTCCTCAATTATTCTTCGATTTCTTTGGATCTCTCGCCCATGTAATATCCTCCTACCTTCTTCTGGATCATCTTCATCATTTTGGTTGTCTCTTCCTTCTTGATTTCTGTTGTTAAGTCTATTATCCAAATTTTTGCCACGCGGATCATGGCGATCTTCTATTACCTCTTCTTCTCTATGACGTTGCTCTTCATTTAGATTTTGCATTTCCTCTTGGATATTTCCTCTAGCATTTCTTATTGGAGAATTTTACCTTAATTCTTCTCTTAATGATCTTGAATTCGATCTAACAGTACTTCTTGATCTTCTATTTTGTAATGTCAAATTCTCCATTATCAACTCGTGATTTTGTCTTGTTAAATTTGCACGCTCTTCCGCCTCTAATCTTCTTTCCTCTTGTATTCTTTTTCTTGGATCATCTGTTGTTTCATTTTCGCCTTCTCCATGAATTGATCCTTCAACCACTCCTTGATTTCTTTCTTCTCTTCTTCCGTCTCTTAACTGTTGATCTTCTACATCTTCCATCGAATCCGATCTCCAAGTATGCACACTCACTCTATCATAATCCACATTTCTATTTTGTATCGGTGTTTGTTGGTTAGGTTGTGGAATTTGATCTTCTCCTTCAATCCTTGTTTTATTTCTTCTTGTTCTTATCCTTGAAGATTCTCCTAATTCATTTGTTTCTTCTCCTGCAAGTCTTTTACTCGTCCTTACAGTTGTTGGTGGTTCTGATTTATTTCTTCTTCTTCTAGCCATTTCTTCAACTCTATCAATTTCTTCAAATTTTCAAATTGTAATTAGAGGTTTTTTAGCTTGATTCTCCCTGTTTCGGGCGCCAAAATGTAGTTGCAGGATTTCCCACACTACACCCTTGTTAAGATCTTGCTATAATCAACTCATAATTGAAGATGAAAAACGACACTTTATTATTTTGTTCTCAGAAATGTTTACAGAAATGGAAGAATTCAAGATTACAACTATTCTCTTGAAGTTTCTCTCTCCTCAAGACTTTCTTAACTCTCAAAAAATACATCATCCTCATCTGGACACATTGGGTCTATATTTATAGGGTAGTTACATAGTGGATGACAGCTAAGTTCTCCTCTTATTTCGGGTTGATTTTGCGATTGTACCGCGATAGTTACAATGTTAAATCTCGCAAGTTTTGTAACCATCGCAGAACAAACATGCTTTTCTCAAGTTTTCTTCAATCGTCAGTTATTACATCACTCTTTTGAAGGCTTTTGTGACACTCGTGAAGTGTAGTCGAAGATCTTGCGGTGATGCTCGCTGGGAAGTGTTGTTAATATCGCAAGAATATCGTTGTGGCGATATTCTGGTCCTACATTAATTTTGGAATCTTCTCTCGAATGTTTCTTTGGACTTGTAAGCCCCTTGGTATGGGCGGATGAATTTCTCAAGCTTACGCCAGTGGCGTGTAGACTCCTTTGAATAATCTTCGATGTTACCCCTTTGAATATTACTTTATACATTTAGTTAGAGCTTATGCCGGACGATGCAGGTGGTTATACACTTAAAGATTGCTATCATACTTCTATACAAGAAGCAGTTGTACAAGCGTGGAATTTTTTACACGCCTTGCATTGATGTAAATGTTTTTCCACTGACTTGCGCTTTCATCGCAAGTTCCCGTGCTGATGGGCGAGGAAGCTTCTCCTCCGCTGACTTGTGGTTTGTTGCAAGTCCCCTAGCCAGTGGCTTAGACATATTTTCTTATCATCGCACACATATCACAATGTCGCTTATGACTTTATTTTGTTGCTTGTATGATATAGCGATCCCATGTACTAGCTATTATTTAGTCCATTCATGTGGCGGCATACCATTACTTAGCCAGGTAGGTAAATCTTCAATACGGTATGTCTATGTTACAGGCAGCTTCATCATTTGTTCAGAAGATAGGTAGCCTTGCTCACCTTCGTCAGCTGAAGTGGTATCATCATCATTTTCATTTTCATTTTTCTTTTAAGTAGCTCTTAGGCGCTTTGCGTATGGCGTTTGAGCATTTTTTTTGGTTGAAAATGCCTTTAGTAAGACAGTTCTATATTTACTTGCAATGGGTTATGCCAAAAACATGTGATCGGCGTTCTTACTCATTTATTTATTATTATTATAAGCGGCTCTTAAGCGCTTTGCGTATGGCGTTTGAATTTTTTTTTTTTTAAATAAGCGTTATTTGGCGGGCGCTGATGAGGTGTTTCATGGGGCGATTGAGAGTTTCACGCTTTTGGCATCCCCTTTTATTTTTTATTTTTTTAGGAGACTTACTAAAGGGTTTTAGGCGATTTTTTTTTCTTTTTCCAATGGAAATGTGATTAGGGCGCTCGCGCCATCGGAGACGCCAGGACCCTGTCTTTGCAGGAGCAAAAGATGTTCTCCCCATTTTCCTCTCTTTTGTTTTAAGAATTTTCATCAATGGAAATGTGATTAGGGCGCCCGCGCCATTGGAGACGCTAGGACCCTGTCTTGGCGGGAGCAAAAGATGTTCTCCCCTTTTTCCTTTAGATTTTTTTTTTGAGAGTTTTCATCATTGGAAATGTGATTAGGGCGCCCGTGCCATCGGAGACGCCAGGACCCTGTCTTTGCGGGAGCAAAAGATGTTCTCCCCCTTTTCCTTTAGATTTTTTTTTTTTTGAGAATTTTCATCATTGGAAATGTGATTAGGGCGCCCGCGCCATTGGAGACGCCAGGACTCTGTCTTGGTGGGGGCAAAAGATGTGCTCGAGCCTCAAAGAGTGAGAACAAGAGGATTTAGGCGTTCGAGTCTCAAAGAGAGAGCAAAAGGATTTAGGCGCTCAAGTCTCAAAGAGTGAGAGCACGCGGATTTGGGCGCTCGAGCAAGATGATTTAGACGTTTGAATCTCAAAGAGTGAGAGCGAGAGGATTTAGGCACTCAAAGTCTCAAAGAGTGAGAACAAGAAGATTTAGGCACTCGAGTCTCAAAGAGTGAGAGCAGGAGGATTTAGGCGCTCCAGTCTCAAAGAGTGAGAGCAAGCGGATTTGGGCGCTCGAGCAAGATGATTTAGACGTTCGAGTCTCAAAGAGTGAGAGCGAGAGGATTTAGGCACTCAAAGTCTCAAAGAGTGAGAGCAAGAGGATTTAGGCACTCGAGTCTCAAAGAGTAAGAACAAGAGGATTTTTTGACACTCCCCTTTGTCGGGGGTGGGAGGATTTAGACCTCAGGCCTCTTGGTTGTCGAGGACAAGAGGATTTCTTAGACACTCAAACCTCTTGGTTATCGAGAGTAAGAGGATTTTTTATTTTATTTAAATTGCTAGCACCTCTTGTCGAGGGAGACTTTCATTTTTCTTTTACATATTTTTCATAAGTGTTTGGATTTCTTTAGCTTCATATATCAATATATATACAAGAATGATGATAATAATATTTTAAAGCTTTCAGCGACATATGCTAGTACTAACGTGAGATTTATGAAAATAATATCTTCAACCAAGTGAACTATTATGCGGTTGTAACCATCAATTCGACTGGGTGGCTTAACTATTGGCCCGGCAGCTATGAGCTTATACGCATGCACATGATAAAAATTGAAACATGAAACTGTTGGCATGGTATAATATTTTGTAAGTTAAATACTCTACGAGAGGAACATGCGTTTAAGTAATGCATCAGCGTATGCAACTACGCATATAAACAGGCGACATATATTTTTGAAGAATTTTATATATACATATTATTATAATTCATGGTATTGGGTATATCAAATCATCGTGTATGGATAATGCTTTTGATGTCATACTAGCCGCATAGTCTAGAAGGGACAGGCGGGTATGCTTAAAATAAGACTGAGAATTATTAAAGCAGTGAGTAGATTATTACCGCCATGCCGTTTTAGAATCAAAGCAAGCGTCCATTTCTCCATCAGCGGCTACGGACATTGTTTCACGCTAAGGTTCACTCCCAAGCTTTCTTAAGCTTTGACTTGATTCGCCATTAATTTTCAGATTCAGAGTTTCTATACTGCTATAGAATTGCTCCTTGCACTCATTATAATATACCAAATTTCGTTGTAGAGTATAAATTGGGGTGCCAGTCCGCTTGTTACTGACGGTTTTAGGCCATGCGTGCGGCACTTTTAATCGATTCCACTTGAGTTGTTGGCGGATATAAGTGATGATGATAAAAGTGGTGCCGTTTTAATGAATTCAAGGGGCGCTCCGTAGGATGAATAGACGTTTATCATGGTATTCAAGGGGCTAATGATGTTTGTGGATGGTAGAAGGCCCATTCGGTGGTAATAGATGGCGGAATACTCAGCTGATAACTGTGGTGGATGCTATCCTTTTGAAGCTGTGGGTGGAAGAATGGAGAATGGTCGAGTCACTTTTACCAGCTCTTCTATATGAACTTTTTACAAACACCTTGTGTGCAGGTAGCATTAACCACTCACATCTTTGATTCCTTATCAGTGTCGTTATTGATGAAATTTTCGGTCAAGAAAGAAGCGATTACTATCGGTAATTGTTGTCACATTTTCCCTTTGATCTAAAATTAGTTTTCCTTTGAAGTTCCCTACTGGTCGGGAGAGAACTCATTAGTATGGATCCGTCAGATATCTATACCATTCACTGCAGCGCTGCTTGGTGGTGTAAGTAGCGGAAAAGACGCTGAGAAGGGATGAAGAAAGCGGTGTTGCAGCCAGGAGAGAAGACGCTGAGAGAAAGAAAGAAAGACGCCCATGATGTGAGACGCCTATGGTATGAGACACGCAAATGGTATGAGACGCCGATGGTATTAGACGCCTATGATATTAGGCACGCAAATGGTATGAGACGATCTCCGTTGGGCAGAGACGATAGGAGATAGCCGCTGGAAATGGTGGTGGCAGCGGTGAGAAACGTGAAAGCCGCTGGTTTGTTCTTGAAAAACCATGGCGCCGATATGGGGTATCTGTTTAGAGAAATCAGAGAGGGATGGAGGTGTTGGTAGTAAGGGAGAAGATAGGGGATCTAAAGATATAAAAACGATAGCAATTGAGATAGCCTCCAGATGTTCGTGCTTCGAAAAGATGCTAGGAAGAGTAACAGGTGCTAGCAAGAGAGAGATGGAGGCGCCTGAGAGATATACGCGCTAGCGAGAGAGAGACGAAGGCGTTTGAAACAGGCACGGAGCTATGTATGATCTAAGGGGGACAGCAGTCCCCCTAGAATTTCCTAATTACATAATTAGGTTTTGATAATTATCATTTTAGGCTTGAAAAATTTAAGTATTTATAAATTTTTACCCCATATTTTTGTATATAACATAGAGAGCCTTGAATCTTTTACTATACACTTTAAAAACTACTGATATTAGGTATTTATCGTACAAAACTTGGCTTAAATATCAAAATTACATAGGAAAGAAGTGAAAAATATCAAAATATTAAATCCAACCATAAATCTAAACATCTAACAACTTATTGGATATTTTGGTGACATCATTTGAAGGAAAATACCAAGGCCTAAAAAAAAGATTGCGGCCTTCAGCCGCCGACTTTTACGGCAAAACTACTATACCTATATATATTTGTCCCCCAAACAAAATTCCTAGCTCCGTCCAAACCAGAATGGGTCCTTTTAGGTGTTGTTTGGAGGAAGAGAGGAGGCGTTGGTGAGAGAGATATGGAGGCGTCAGAGAGAGACAGACGCCAGATGTGTAAACAGGCGCTGGAGTAAGATTGAGATGCCGCCATGCTGAGTTTTTTGTTTTGTTGAGACGCCGTCATGCTGTTTTTTTTTGGGAAGTTGGAGAGAGATAGAGGCGCTGGGATGAGTTGAGTTAAAATGGGACGACGCCATGATGATTTGATTTTTTTTTTTTTTTTTGTGTTTGGGGAAATTGAAGAGATGGAGGCGCCAAGACGAGGAACAGGCGTTGGAGTTACTTTGGACCCGCCATGACAAGCTTGGACCCCGCCATGGAGTCTGTTTGGACCTCGCCATGATAAGTTTGGACCCCGCCATGGAGTAAGTTTGGATAGAGATGAAGGCGCTAGATGAAAGGGAGATGGAGGCGGTCTATTTTGGAGAGATTTCTGTGGCTGAACCGCTGTCCTAATCCTATGAAATAGGCTCCCACTGTGGTCGCCAAAATGTAATGGGTACAAATATCATAGTAGAGTTGGAAGCCTACTCTAGAAAGTAGTACATAGTTAGCCACAAGAAGTTAGCTCTAATTTCTTAGTGGAGATCAACCCCTTTTATAGTCATCTATCTCCTTGACCTTATCTAATACCCATCCTTTTAGAAGTATTCACAAGCATACCCTTTTTTCCTTTCTAAGTTTGACTTTTTAATCTTTCCTCTTGGACTTATTATCTTGACTTCTCTTAATGGGTCACTAGGACTTCTCTCATTTGAGACCAAATTATCTCTTAAACCTTTATTTAAGACCTATTATTATCACATTTGGGTCATTTATCCCTTGGCATTTTCCAGGTATCTACACATACCAACAAATCTGTTGGTTTGTTGAGTGAGATGGAACATGTAGCGCGCGCGTGACGGAAGGCCGGGCGAGCTTGGCACCAACGCTGGCGCTTGAGCCAAAAAAGCTAGCGCTTGTATTACCAACGACCGCTGTTACTCCACACGCCAGCGTTGTTCCTGAAAGCGCCGAGTTTTTCATAGAAGCGCTAACAGTTGAATCTGGACGGCTTAGAACTCTTGTGATCTAACGGCTCTAATTTTGGAATTCTATAAATACTCCTCATTTCAACTCTAAATTCACACATTCTACACATTTCTTCACTTTCAAATCATCTACAAAAATGCCTCCTAGAGTTCGTGGAGTTAGATTCACTCAACAAGAGGATTTAGCTATTTGTAGAGCCTTTGTTTTTCACACACAAGATGTTATCTTCAGTAATGTAGCCGAATCGACGTTGAATTACTGGGAGAAAGTTTATAGAATGTTCACCGCTGAAACGGGGAATATTAATGGTGGTGATTCTCACTTATTGTCGCATCGTTTTAGTTCAATTAGTAGTCATGTATCGGAGTTCATCGCTTTACTAATGGAGAATCACAAAAATAAGCTCAACGGTGAAGCCGAACATGAAGTGGAACCCAGAACTCTAGCGATGTGGGCAGTATCTCACGTAGGTCGTCCTTTCGACTTCCATGCTTGTTTCAACATTCTTAGGGTGCTCATTAAATATGATCCCTACATCGTCCTAGGAATTCCACCACCCGCCGAGAATTGACGCCTATGTAGTAGTTGTTTTAATCTAATGTACTTTTTTTATTCTCATATGTATGATGTGGTTGTTCAATGCAGTATGTTTTTATTTATGAGATTGATGGTGCAATGTCTAATCCAAGAAAATTTTAAACTACTTAGATATTAATGGAGCAAATGTGAAGACATCTACATTTTTGGTTTTAGAAAATCGTAATAACACAAAATAAACAACAAACTAAATAACATAATACCATAGTGAATCGATTTTTCCTTCAACTTCAATCAGCCCACTCCACCAAAAAACACCTAGGACATTCCTAGAAATGCCTTCCATATGTGTCTTCTTCAGAAGAAGTCTGCAAATGCATAAAAGTCTTGCAACTGGGCTTTGAGCATCCACTGATTCTCTGTGGACAATGTTTGTATTTGTGATCTCCATATCCACAATGCTTGCAGTATAATAACTCCTTCAATTTGGCTTTAAGTTTGAAGTTTTTGCAGAGTGTTGCAATCATTTATTCTTCTTCTTTTTTAATCTTCATAGCATCATATAGCATATGTGGTTCCTCTAGACAGTTAGGATCTTGACATTGCAAATACCTGAGCTTTTCCGGTGGTGATTCAGTCACCATTCTGATGCGTGAACAACCTTCTCGCGGATACTTTGAATACATCCAAGAGCATTGCATAAGACTGTGGTTATCCATGAAACATAATGGACAAACCTCTTTTGCTTCGACACATAATATTTGCTTCGCTTTGCCTTTAGAAAACATGGTGGATGTTGAGAAAGAAATCTGTTGGTTTGGTTAAGAATAAAACCTAGTGTTATATTTATAACAAAAAAATAGGCGTTGGTAATTCAAACAGGCAGTTTTAGTAAAGTCGCGCGGTTTTACTACAAACGCCAACTCCTATGGTAATTCAAACGGGAGGTTGTAGTAAAGCCGCGCGGTTTAACTACAAACGCCAACGGCTAAATTTCCAATGGCTCGATTTTCTTTCTCGACCTATATATTCCATTATTCCCATCTCCAAAATCACATCTTCTTCTTCTTCTTTTCTAAAACTCTTAATCTCTCTCAATCTATGGAAATGTCTGTTAGCAATCATGGTCCCAAGTTTACTGAAGAATAGGATATAACTATATGCAAAGAATTTTTTTTTCATAGGGTAATCACTGGTATGGGCTTTCAAGATGATTCTTTTTGGAAGAACGTTTTTTCAATGTTCGTCCCACTGATGGGAAACCCAGGAAACCGAGATGCTCGTCGATTGCATGCTCGTTTTCAATCTATTAGGCTTGCATTCCAGCCATTTCTTTCTATAGTAATGGAAATTGATCGAGAAAAATTCATCAGTGTAACTGAAGAAGAAGAAAGATGGTTCATCTCAAGCATATCTGTACTGCACTCGAATGCCGCTCCCGGTCTTTACAATGGAAGAAGATGTTACTCTTGTTCGATGTTGGTTACATCGTATGATGAGACCAAAGAACAGTGACTATTTCTGGGAAAGAGTATTGGGGCATTTTATAGCATCGCGGAACAAAACCATAAGAAATAGTAAGAGCCTAGAACTAAGAATTTCATTCATCACTAAGGAAGTCAAACATTATATAGAAGTTTTGTGGATGGTTCACCGTAGCTATTCTGGATTATCCAATGAATAACTGGTGAGTATCCTACCTTTGTCCTCACTGATCAACTGCATCATAAATATCTGAACTTGTTGCTTATCTTTTTTACAGAAAACCATCGCTCAGACCAAGTTTACTGAAGAAAGCGGAAGAGAGTTTAAGCATATTGAATGCTATGAACTCTACAAAGAGAATGTCGTTTGATTTGATGTAGTTTGATGTTTTTGTTGTGGTTTATTAAAATATAGTTTGATGTTATTTGCAAGTTTAATTTGTAATAAATTTCGCTTAACCTGAAGTGGAAATCTATTTTAAAATCTAAATATTTTCATTCATTGATATTACTGCCAATTCTTTTACAAGATATAAACTTAGATATAATAAAAAGTACTAAACAACTTCAATAAAAATCAAATACAAGTTTTGGCCTCCTGTTTATGTTCATTTGACGTATATTCAATTCAACGCACTCTTTGACAGTTTTGCCTTTGTTTTTGAATTTTTTGTTGTTAACTTTCAAAACTGGAGCTCTTCTTTTCCTTTTAGCGGAACATTTTCTTGGAGAAACTTCTAAAACTTACACTTCCCTCTTACAATTTTCAATCTTTTTAAACTCCAACATATCTTAGAAACAACAGCTTCAAGTTTTTCATCGCAAAAAAGTGTGATTGCCTTTCCAGCAATTTCACTAACAATAAATTAAAAAATCGAAATAGATTTTAAAAGAGAAAATTCAAGAGAAGTGAATTTTGGTGTGAGTGAATTGTTTGACGATGATGGTAATTTATAGAGGTAGAAAGTGAATTTTGAATTTTAAAAAAACTACTCGTTGGCGTTTTTGCTACAAACGCCAGTGTTCTATGTTCGAGCGTCGCGTTTATGCTTCCAACGTCGGCGTTTACTCTTCGCACGCTTGCGCGTGTCTTGAGTTCGGGCGCTTGATGATCAACCGCCTAATACTTTACTATAGTGGAAAAACCTATTTGTCCATCCACCTGGCTCAACAAAAAAATGGATTTGGCCATTGCCATAGGAACTGCCCTACAATCAAGGATATTTTGTTCGTTGTTGTGTGGTGCTTTAAAATAAAAGAAATTAAATTATGTGTGTCCGCAACTTCTGCTTTTCCATCTTTTAAAAGCTAGTGATGAGTAGCTTTCAAAAAGCATACCTAAAATGAAAGTGCTTCTCTCCAAAAGCACTTTGAAAAATATTTACCAAACACAATTTTTGGTAAAAATTTGTTACAAAGTGTTTTTAATTATAAAAAAAAAACAATCCCAAACGGGACTTATATAGTGAAAAAATAGAAGGAGTCGAGATCTTATCAGACATGATGAATCTAACATGACAGTGAAATGGGTTTCACTTTTGTCGGTTACCGAATTTGACCAGCTATATATGGATGAATATCCAAAGGACCTACGTCGTGCTATAGGAAAACTTTTATTATTATTAATAATAATCTTGAGTAACACCTCTAAAAAAATATTAATATTTTTTTTAATCTATTGAAAATTAAAACTTTTTAATGCTCTCTAGGGTTCTAAAAAACTCCCACTGGTAATTTGAAATTTGCAGCTTCAAATTTCAATTATGGAGTTCTTTTTGTTTTTAAGAAAACGGAGAGAGTGTCAAAAAAAAAAGAGCAACTAACTCTAAGATACATAACAGTGTTCAGATAGGCTAAGACTAGCACCATTCTGAACAGCCACAGTCGGTTAAGAGTTATAAATATTCGTCTCAGCAGTCGGAACATAAACTGACTAGAGAATATAAAAAAAAACTGTTGGAGGTTAGGACCTTTCCAAATTAAATTATGTAATAAGTTTGACTGAATGTAAATTTTTGCTAATTTAATCGTCGAGAGGTTCTGGTGAGGAGCTACTTTAATTAAGTTTCCTAAGACAAAATCAATAGCTTCAAAATTGCCTCCATGAGACAGGTTGAATCCTACTTTTAATATTTTTTGATTTTCCATCTGGTAACCCTTTTTAATGGCCTATAAAGTTTCATCATCCTATGCTGCAAAGTTTATGTTGGATTTCTGCATATCTTTGCCCCATTCCAGTGCTAGATGAGCTTTTCTGTCTTTTCTGGCTGCTTTGTTGATTCCAATTGTTGTGTCCTTGTAGATCCTTGCTCCCATACATTGGCATGAAAAGGACATAGCAATTAAAGCAAAGTTAGTATAAGGAGGTAAATCACCATTAGCATTGTTTGTATTTACTTACAAAATACTAATGCTAGTAGTGATTCCAAATTTTTCCTTATAATGGATTATAAGCCTAGCATTTCTTGCAAGGTGTTCATTGTTGGTATCATGATAGTACATATTGTTCAGAATGTGCCCTGGATTATTTATCACTCTATTAAAAGAGCAAATATGCTAAGTTATTTTCAAGGCAGTACTATCTGCAGAAGGAATAATATTCCTGAAAACCAGATCACATCTGGCTTTCTAGATGAACCAGCAAATAGTAGAAAAAATTATACTCCAGCTGGTATTAGGGTTGTAAGTAGTGAGCCAGTTATTAAACCAATCATGAAAAGAACAGAAGTTACTGAATTGCTGATGAGTATTCCCAAAAAAATATCTCCAGACATTAGAAGTAGCAGGGCAGAAGAGGAGGACATGAGTAATATCTTCCTGAGCACTCTTGCATTTATTACAGATTGGATCAATATATGTCAGAATACTAGCATTCTTAGCATTGGTTGGAAGAATGCCATGAGCACATTTCCATATGAATAACTGAATAGCTGGAGAAATATCAAGTTTCCAGATTTTCTCCCAAGGAGAAGTGAGAACATCATTGGCATACGTATCAGCAATATGCTTATCATATAGAGACTTCACAGACAAAACCCCTTTGTTAGAAGTCTTCAGGTTATTTTGTCTTCAGTATTAATATTGTTTTGAATAAGTTGAATAGACTGTTAAACATCCTTGGGTGCACTATAAAGCTAAAATATTAAGATCCCAATCACCATTGGTGTTGAGTAATTGATTGAAAGTGTTAAGGTTAAAAGGGAAGTTGGGTAGTTTTGGAAGGATGTCATTTGACCATCAAACCATCTGTCCTCCCAAATGTTGTGAATTAGATTACCATTCCCAATCTTACAAATGTAGTACTTTTGGATATTAGTAATGCCTTCAAGAATACCTTTCCATATCCAAGAATCATAAGGTTTAGGTTTGGTGTCCATACTTATGACTTCATGATTTGGGAAATGAGCATCCTTCATAGAGAAGCTCCATAATGAATAAGGTTCAGTGATTAGTCTCCACGCTATTTTGGTGATCATAGCATTATTGAAATATTCCATATTCTTGAAACCCAAGCCTCCAAGTTCTTTTGGTTCATTAACAGCTTCCCAAGCTATGTAGTATAGACCTTTAGGTTTATGTTGATCCTTATTCAAAAAAAAAATCTCTCTGAATATCATTTATCTCCTTACAAGTGGCCTTTGGAAGCTTGAAGCAGTTCATTTCGTAAATACTTGAAGTAGAGGTAACACATTGAATTATAGTAACTTTCCCAATAGTTGATAGAGTAGCTTTCCATCCAGCTAGTCTGAATTTTAATTTATCTATGCAGGTGTTTGTGGGTGAAAATTGTTTCTGCTGATTTCAGTAATTTCGGGTGTGTGGGTGAGAAACGAATTTAAACCCTAAATAACGTACTGCAAGGGAGTACTTTAGATTCGAGAGATCAATCTGTATAAGTCCGGCCTAAACCAAGAAATGGCCGTTCCAACTTGCTTCGGTCACAAAGTGGATATGAATGGGTTGGTTTTGGGGAGGGAAGCAAGGAAAGTGATGAGACCAGAATAGTTGATTTTGGAAGAGTAGTTGTGTTACTACGACTTGTATCAGAAAAGTGGGAAAGCTAACAAATGGTAAGATAGCAAGTACTTTCTGAGTGTTGTATCCCCTGACTGAACTTGTTGTTCGGTGGAAATAGGTAAGACCTATTTATACAAGTCGAAGTGAAACGTACTCTAGTCTCATTAAGGAATGGAAAACGGGTGAGTAAATGGGAGGAGGTGGTAATGTTAACGTATGGAATTGATGTTCCATAAAACTGTTAACGCATGGAATTGATGTTCCATAAAAATAATGTTTCATCATTAACTCCCGGTATTTACTAACCGCCTCATCCTTATGATACTTCCTTATGACGGGCGCAGTGTACGCCGCACGCTGTAAACCGCAAAACCAATACCCAAAGAGGATTCCCAGTTTGTGATATGTTTTGATGTCTCGAATGTTTTTGTGGAAAACATGTAGCATATTGTTGTTGCTTGGCAAGTCGATCTTGGGAGACTTGCTAGGTTAGTGACCTTCGACGGTCGAGATTTTACATCTTAAGAGAAAAGGTAACCGTTGATCGTCGCAAACTTTCGTTTGTTGGTAGCCGCATAGGAAATGCCAGCATGGTGGCGCGGCTAGGTTGGCATGCCATTGGAATAGCATGGTGGCGCGGCTAGGTTGGCATGCCATGCCTTGGCGCGGTTTGGCGTGACCAAACTAGGGTCTTGGGTCAAAGGTTACCATGCGTCGTCTGGTAACCTTGGATAGCTAGGATTTTCTCATGGAATTGAAGGAAGACCGTTGATTGTTGCACGCCTTCGTTTTGGTAGCCGTGTAGGGAAGGCCAGCATGGTGGCGCGACTAGGTTGGAATGGCATGGTTTAGCGTGGCCAAACTAAGGGTTTTGGGTCAAAGGTTACATGGGTTGTCTGGTAACCTTGGACGACTAGGATTTGCTCATGGGATTGAAGGGGGATCGTTGATTGTCGCATGCCTTCGTTTTGGTAGCCGTGTAGGGGAGGCCAGCATGATGACGCGGCTAGGTGCGTTTGGCATGGTGGGGCCAAGGGCTTGGCATGTCGTTGGCACATGGTGCGGCTAGCATGGCTAGGGAAAAGGCAAGGTGCAGTTTGGCTTGGCATAGTGGGCGGCTAGCATGGATAGGGACTAGTCAAGGTGTGGTTTGGCTTGGCATGGTGGGGCCAAGGATTTGGCAAGCCGTTGGCATATAGTACGGCTATCATGGTTAGGGCCAAGGCGAGGTATAGTTTGGCTTGGCATGTGGGGCCAAGGGTTTGGCAATCCGTTGGCACATGGTGCATCTAGCATGGCTAGGTCCAAGGCGAAGTGTTGTTTGGCTTGGCATGTGGGGCCAAGGGTTTGGAAAGCCATTGGCACATGGTGCGGCTAGCATGGCTAGGGCCAAGGCGGGGTGTGACTTGGCTTGGCATGTGGGGCCAAGGGTTTGGCAAGCCGTTGGCACATGGTGCGGCTAGCATGGCTAGGGACAAGGCGAGGTGCGGTTTGTCTTGGCATGTGGGGCCAAGGGTTGGCAAGCCGGTGGCACATGGTGCGGCTATCATGGCTAGGGCCAAGGCGAGGTGCGGTTTGACTAGGCATGTGGGGCCAAGGGCTTGGAATGTCAGTGGCACATGGTGTGGCTAGCATGGCTAGGGCCAAGGCGAGGTGCGGTTTGGCTTGGCATGTGGGGCCAAGGGTTTGGCAAGACGTTGGCACATGGTGCGGAAAGCATGGCTAGGGCCAAGGCGAGGTGCGGTTTGGCTTGGCATGTGGGGCCCAGGGTTTGGCAAGACGTTGGCACATGGTGCGGATAACATGGATAGCGACAAGGCGAGGTGCGGTTTGGCTTGGCATGTGGGACCAAGGATTTGGCAAGCTGTTGGCACATGGTTCGGCTAGCATGGCTAGGGACAAGGCGAAATGAGGTTTGGCTTGGCATGTGGGGGCAAGTGTTTGGCAAGCCATTGGCACATGGTGTGTCTAGCATGGCTAGGGCCAAGGCGAGGTGCTGTTTGGCTTGGCATTTGGGGCCAAAGGTTTGGCAAGCCGTTGGCACATGGTGCGGCTAGCATGCCTTGGGCCAAGGCGAAGTGCGGCTTAGCTTGGCATGTGGGGCCAAGGGTTTGGCAAGCCGTTGGCACATGGTGCAGATAACATGGCTAGGGCCAAGGTGTTACGGTGCTGCAAGTGACGCATAATGATGACGCGTTACAGAGTTGCGGGCCAAGTCAGTATAGCCGTAATGGCGCAATAGGAAGCCATAATAGCGGTATACTGTATAAACTGTCAAGTGTCAATAATGGCATAACCCTACAGGGCCAATGAAGCGCAAGAGTGGCGCTACATTGTAAATACATTTGGCTAAGGAATGAAGCTTATTGGCTGACACAATAAGGCTTCATTGAGGAAAGGCAAGACGAGGCCAAAGTTGACAGATACAACATGCGATGTTGGCATCGATGCATATCCATGGAATTGAGTTGGCCCAAACTCAAGGATGATGCAAGAAGAGTTAAATAGACTAAGAGTTAGTCTATGCATTGGTTCAAGGTAGGGCCAAAGTCTGAACAGTGCAAACAAGTTGGTAATGCAAGAGTTGCATTTCTATTGTCAAGCTAATTGGCGAAGTGAAGCATATATGACGCATGAGTAACTAGAGTGAGCTTAAGGAGTTGGCCTTGATAATAGAAGCTTAAGAATTGTCCGTGCATGAGTTTTGAGTAATAAGCATGCAGGGCCAAGAGGGCTGAACGTTGGAGCAAGGCAGAATCCAGTATGGCGAAACAGGTGGCGCAATACGGCTCAAGTAACGGTTACAAGTTGGTTATGAGCTTTACAAGCATGCCAATGATGTGAGACGAAGGAGAACGGTTATAGGAGAAGTTATAATCGTGTGGGAGTGTTTCTAACCACCAAGAATAGATGTGGCATCTGTTGGCTTGACAACACAAAAGGTGGCAGTTGAAAAGTAAGCTGGCGGTTATAGAAACTACCTGATGGGACACATGGCTGTCCCATGCATGTGCAAGTGTTGTGCACGGTTTTGGCCATTGTAACTACTGTATAAATAGTCCTAAGGAGTGGGAAAAATCAGTAGGCTACATAATAGAGAGTTAGTCTCATGTGTGGGAGAGTTAGGCATTCACCAAGAGGGTGAATGGCATGTTTTTGGTCCATGTGATGGACGAGTTTTGTAATCTTCCTTTGATGCAATAAAATGGGTTAATTGTGTCATATCTTTGTATTCATTGTGTTGCTGGTTTGTGTGAGAAGTGTTGAAGTGCATGGCAGAACCTCTTATGCTTATGGGGGCATGAAGAGTTAGAGAGAAAGAAGAAAAGACTTCCGTTGCGTATTGCCTTATGAGTGAAGGCAGATGCATACTTTGATGCAAGTGTGCAAAGCTGAGTACTTGTGGGTGAAGTTGATTCACTGAACCACATAGTATTGCCGGTCATGTCCCGTGAAAATTTTAGGCGATTAAATGGGCATGTGACAAGCTGGTATCAGAGCCAGGTTAGAGGACACAGTTGCTGATTTTTTTCTCTCTTTTTACTCAAGTTGGTGTCATTTGTTTGTCAAATTCAGTGAAGAATTGTTTGGGTTTCGCTAGTATGGAGACTAGAAGAAGTTGGTCTTGTGTGGAAAGATCAATTGGAATGAACTTGAAGCTTGAAGTAGCAGCATGCCATGAAAGTTTATGACAAAGGTGTCAAAATTCCTACCCAAAGTGTTAGACGAACGTGCAAGAATCATTGGAAACCGGGTTTTCAAGTGATAGCATGACAAAACTGAAGAGTATGCTGACTTCTATGGTGCAAGTCAGGTGTTAAAGTCCATGTTTCTCACAAGTATGCGAAGATAATTCATTAGGAATGCATAATTTCGTAGGGTTATCAGTAACAAGAATACTACCTCTTGTAATGTCAGTGGTAATGGGAATTTTGCGAAAATTCCTGAATGCAAAGAAGTTGATGGCCTTTGCAGGGGCAAAGTAGATGAAGAACATGTCTATGCGATAGATTGAATATGTTTTCATCGTAGCTAGTTGGTTGGAAGATTAAAGTTATCTCTCTTGATTGCATGTACCTTGGTGGTAATGCAAAGTCTGATTGTGAATCAGCATTTTTGTGGCAATTGTGATGCCATAAAAGAAGAATTGGATGGCCAATTCTTATCTAGCATAAAGCTTATTGAAAGGCTGAAGACAGAAGCGCAAGTTAGGGGAAAACCGATACACCACGGTCTTGCGTTTGCAAAGAGTTCTTCGTTGATGCTAGATGAGCACAAGGAGTGTGCTTGCACCTGGTTTATGAGTGGGATCAATATGCCTGGACAAGGGTGTCCAAAGACCTGCAATTGATCATAACCACAAGCGGATGTTCTTGTCGACTGCAAATCAACAAATGTTGCTACTCAAGTTGATTTTGGCGGAGGGGAAAGACAAGAGTTGCCAGATGTGCGTGGGCAGTAAAAATGAGTTCCAAGTTTGAAGAAGAATGCGGCATTCTTGCTTCATGGAACGTAGGCAGTGACGCCTCATTTGCAAGGATTGTGCCTTGTTAATATTTTCCAAGATAATTGTCCGCAGAAGTCATTGAGTGATATGACTTGCTGAGCTCTATGGTGATGCTCAGAATCACCCACCAAGTTAAGTCCGTTCGAGTTGTGCAAAGGTGCACAAGTTTGTGTCAAGAATTGAGTGCTAATTGGCATAGCATGTATGCAGTAGTAGCATGCGCCAAATGAGATTTGGGCATGGCCAAGATGTATGATGCGGTTGGAAATGCAAAATTAGGCGACTCATAGATGCATGGAAAAGAAGGACAAAGTAGTGGTGATGCATAAAGATGGCATGTGGTCATTTTTAAAGAAATCTTCATGAAAGCTAAAGCAAAATAATGGCATCAGTCTAAAAGGAGTATTCAACTAAGTGTCAATTATATTATGCTTCGTTATGGGAGTCGCATAAGAACGTTGATAGTTGGAAGAGTGCATGTGGCAAAGTGAATTGCTACATTGGGGACAGTAGGTGCTTTCTCGCTTCCTTTGTTGCTTAGAAGCGAAGTTGAAGTCAGTATTGCAAGGCTTGTTAGGTCTTACAAGTTGCAATCAGTTGGTGTGAGTATTTGCTCAAGTTTGAGTATACTTTCAGTTTGGGTCGAGTGGACCTTGGTGTTGGAATGAAGTCTCTCTATGTAAGGTAGTAGTGAATGAGGGTATTTGAAGTGAAAGATCTTGCCTCTTTCGTTCAAAGTAAAGCTAATTCGCGTGGAAGATGCTACATAGTATATTAAGCCAAAATATACAATAGAAGACGCTGAAAGTGAAAGAAGCAAATAGAGGAGTTGGTGGCATAGTCGAGTTTGCTGTTGAGAGTTATGTGGAAGTGCGATGGCATATGGCAGCGATAGCATGGAGTAACGCAGCAAGAATGAAGATGTAAGCCCATCAAGTAAATGAGTTAAGAGTAACTCATTGTTAGGAAGAACATGATGTTGTTTTTCCGCCACATTAAAGCGTAGCAGTTTGAAAGAGCAAGTGATGCTTATAGTGCTAGTTTCAAAGGCACGTGAAGAGGAACCTTGGCTCGGTGGGAGAGTCGGTCTAATGTTAGGGGTATCCTAAGTCATGGCTAATGTCATGCATTTCAGTCGAGTTTGCAAAAGAGTATTGCAACATGATTGAAGGACTCTTAGTCTACAGTAAGTCATATTGAATTGCAAGAGTGCAATGTCAGTCGGAGTTGAAGGCAAGTAAACTAAGTTATACATATCACCCAGATATGTTGGCTATTTGAAGTGTACACTTAGGCACGGAATGGCTTGAAAGAAAAATTTGTGCTGATGCAAGAGCATAGCAACAGATTGTAAGTGGCATTTGGGTGTTGATATGCGATTGTAGTTGAAGTTGAAGCGTAGTCCAACGTGTCAACAACAATACAAGTCAGTAGGATCAATGGCAAAGCAGTAAGCTAAGTGGTGGCATTTGGTACTAGGCATAAAAGTTTTGGCAAGAATGAAGGCCAAACAAAGTTTGTTGATTTCTAAGAAGGGCTTAGAAGCGTACAAGGCCAGAGAACAAGTATAACGAGTATACTTTGTTGCGTTCAACGAGGGCGTTGAACGGATTAGGTGGGGGAGGTATGTTACGGTGTTGCAAGTGACGCATAATGATGACGCGTTATAGAGTTGCGGGCCAAGTCAGTATAGCCGTAATGGCGCAATAGGAAGCCATAATAGCGGTATACTATATAAACTGTCAAGTGTCAAGAATGTCATAACCCTACAGGGCCAATGAAGCGCAAGAGTGGTGCTACATTGTAAATATATTTGGCTAAGGAATGAACCTTATTGGCCGACACAATAAGGCTTCATTGAGGAAAGGCAAGATGAGGCCAAAGTTGACAGATACAACATGCGATGTTGGCATCGATGCATATCCATGGAATTGAGTTGGCCCAAACTCAAGGATGATGCAAGAAGAGTTAAATAGACTAAGAGTTAGTCTATGCATTGGTTCAAGGTAGGGCCAAAGTCTGAACAGTGCAAACAAGTTGGTAATGCAAGAGTTGCATTGCTATTGTCAAGCTAATTGGCGAAGTGAAGCATATATGACGCATGAGTAACTAGAGTGAGCTTAAGGAGTTTGCCTTGATAATAGAAGCTAAAGAATTGTCCGTGCATGAGTTTTGAGTAATAAGCATGCAGGGCCAAGAGGGATGAACGTTGGAGCAAGGCAGAATCCAGTATGGCGAAACAGGTGGCGCAATACGGCTCAAGTAACGGTTACAAGTTGGTTATGAGATTTACAAGCATGCCAATGATGTGAGACGAAGGAGAACGGTTATAGGAGAAGTTATAATCGTGTGGGAGTGTTTCTAACCACCAAGAACAGATGTGGCATCTCTTGGCTTGACAACACAAAAGGTGGCAGTTGAAAAGTAAGCTGGCGGTTATAGAAACTACCTGATGGGACACATGGCTGTCCCATGCGTGTGCAAGTTTTGTGCACGGTTTTGGCCATTGTAACTACTGTATAAATAGTCCTAAGGAGTGGGAAAAATTAGTAGGCTACATAATAGAGAGTTAGTCTCATGTGTGGGAGAGTTAGGCATTCACCAAGAGGGTGAATGGCCTGTTTTTGGTCCATGTGATGGACGAGTTTTGTAATCTTCCTTTGATGCAATAAAATGGGTTAATTGTGTCATATCTTTGTATTCATTGTGTTGCTGGTTTGTGTGAGAAGTGTTGAAGTGCATGGCAGAACCTCTTATGCTTATGGGGGCATGAAGAGTTAGAGAGAAAGAAGAAAAGACTTCCGTTGCGTATTGCCTTATGAGTGAAGGCAGATGCATACTTTGATGCAAGTGTGCAAGGCTGAGTACTTGTGGGTGAAGTTGATTCACTGAACCACATAGTATTGCCGGTCATGTCCCGTGAAAATTTTAGGCGATTAAATGGGCATGTGACACAAGGCGAGGTGCAGTTTGGCTTGGCATGTGGGGCCAAGGGTTTGGCAAGCTGTTTGCATATGGTGCGTCTATCATGGCTAAGGCCAAGACGAGGTGCGGTTTGGCTTGGCATGTGGGGCCAAGGGTTTGGAAAGTCATTGGCACATCGTGCGGCTAGCATGGCTAGGGCCAAGGCGAGGTGCAGTTTGGCTTGGCATGGTGGGGCCAAGGGTTTGGCAAGCCATTGGCACATGGTGCGTCTAGCATGGCTAGGGCCAAGGCATGGTGCGGTATGGCTTGGCATTTGGGGCCAAGGGTTCGGAAAGTCGTTGGCACATGGTGCGGCTATCATGGATAGGTCCAAGGCGAGGTGCGGTTTGGCTAGGAATGTGGGGCCAAGGGATTGGCAAGTCGTTGGCACATGGTGCGGCTAGCATGGCTAGGGCCAAGGCGAGGTGCTGTTTGGCTTGGCATGTGAGGCCAAGGGTTTGGCCAGCCGTTGGCACATGGTGCGTCTAGCATGGCTAGGGCCAAGGCGAGGTGCGGTTTGGCTTGGCATGTGGGGCCAAGGTTTTGGCAAGCCGTTGGCACATGATGCGGATAGCATGGCTAGGGACAAGGCGAGGTGAGATTTGGCTTGGCATATGGGACCAAGGGTTTTCCAAGCCGTTGGCATATGGTGCGGCTAGCATGGCTAGGGACAAGACGAGGTGGGGTTTGGCTTTGCATGTGGGCCAAGGGTTTGGCAAGCCGTTGGCACATGGTGCGTCTAGTATGGCTAGGGCCAATGTATGACATGGATGTAAGTGTCGCATAATGATTATGCGTCACAGAGTTGCAGGCCAAGTCAGTATGCAGCCATAGCGGCCAATTGCAAAGCTATAATAGTGCATTGCAAAGCTATAATAGTGGTATACTGTATAGACCGTTAAGTGTCGAGAATGACATGACCCTGCAGGGCCAGTGAAGCAAAAAGGTAATGCTACACTGTAAATACATTTATCTAAGGAATGAAGCTTATTAACCGACACAATAAGGCTTCATTGAGGAGAAGGAAAGACGAATCCAAAGTGACAGATGCAACATGCGATGTTGGCATTAAGGAATATCTGTGGAATTGAGTTGGCCCAAACTCAAGGATGATGCAAGCGTGTAGAATAGATCAAGAGTAGGTCTATGACATTAGTTCAAGGTTGGCCAAAGCTTGAACAATGCAAACAAGTTAGTAATGCAAGAGTTGCATTGCTGTTGTCAATCTAATTGGCGAAGTGAAGTATATGTGACGCATGAGTAGCTAGGGTGAGCTTAAGGAGTTGGCCTTGACAAGTAAATCCTGAAGAGTGTCCGAAAGATCAATCTCCCACTGTGGTCGCCAATTGTTTGTGGGTGAAAACTGTTTCTGCTGATTTCGGTAATTTCAGGTGTGTGGGTGAGAAACAAATGTATACCCTAAACAATGTACTGCAAGGGAGTAATTTAAATTTGAGAGATCAATCTGTACAAGTCCGGCCTAAACCAAGAAATGGTCGTTCCAGAATTGCTTCGGTCACAAAGTGGAGAAGAATGGGTTGGTTTTGGGGAGGGAAGCAAGGAAAGTGATGAGACCAGAATAGTTGACTCTGAAAGAGTAGTTGTGTTACTACGACTTGTATCAGAAAAGTGGGAAAGCTAAAATACGGTAAGCTAGCAAGTATTTTCTGAGTGTTGTATCCCCTGACTGAACTTGTTGTTCGGTGGAAATAGGTAAGACCAATTTATACAAGTCGAAGTGAAACGTACTCTGGTCTCATTAAGGAATGGAAAAACGGGTGAGTAAATGGGAGGAGGTGGTAATGTTAACGTATGGAATTGATGTTCTATAAAACCATTAACGCATGGAATTGATGTTCCATAAAAAGAACGTTTCAGCATTAACTCCCTGTATTTACTAACCGCCTCATCCTTATGACGGGCATAGTGTACGCCGCACGTTGTAAACCGCCAAACCAATACCCAAAGAGGATCCCCCAGTTTGTGATATGTGTTTATGTCTCGAATGTTTTTATGGAAAACATGTAGCATATTTTTGTTTCCTGGAAAGTCGAGCTTGGAAGACTTGCTAGCTTGGTGACCTTCGACGGTCGATATTTTGCATCTTAAGAGGAAAGGTAACCGTTGATCGTCGCACGCTTTCTTTTGTTGGTGGACGCATAGGAAATGCCATCATGGTGGCGCGGCTAGGTTGGCATGCCATTGGAATGGCATGCCTTTGCGCGATTTGGCATGACCAAACTAGGGTCAAAGGTTACCATGCGTCGTCTGGCAACCTTAGACGACTAGAATTTGCTTCTGGGATTGAAGGGCGACCGTTGATTGTCGCACGCCTTCGTTTTGGTAGCCGTGAAGGGAAGGCCAGCATGGTGGCGCGGCTAGGTTGGCATGGAATGGTTTATCGTGTCGAAACTAAGGATTTTGGGTCAAAGGTTACCATGGGTTGTCTGGTAACCTTGGAAGGCTAGGATTTTCTCCTGGGATTGAAGGGGGACCGTTGATTGTCGCATGCCTTCGTTTTGGTAGTCGTGTAGGGGAGGCCAGCATGGTGGTGCGGCTAGGTGCGTTTGGCATGGTGGGTCCAATGGCTTGGCATGTTGTTGGCACATGGTGTGGATAGCATGGCTAGGGCCATGGAAAGGTGTGGTTTGGCTTGGCATAGAGGGCGGCTATCATGGCCAGGGCCAAGGCAAGGTGTGGTTTGGCTTGGCATGGTGGGGCCAAGGGTTTGGCAAGCTGTTGGCATATAGTACGGCTAGCATGGCTAGGGCCAAGGCGAGGTGTCGTTTGGCTTGGCATGTGAGGCCAAGGGTTTGGCAAGCCGTTGGCATATGGTGCGGCTAGCATGGCTAGGGCCAAGGCGAGGTGCGGTTTTTCTTGGCATGTGGGGCCAAGGGTTTGGAAAGCCGTTGGAACATGGTACGGATAGCATGGATAGGGCCAAGGCGAGGTGCGGTTTGGCTTGGCATGTGGGGCCAAGGGTTTGGCAAGCCGTTGGCACATGGTGCGGCTAGCATGGCCATGGCCAAGGCGAGGTATGATTTGGCTTGGCATGTGGGGCCAAGGGTTTTGCAAGCCGTTGGCACATGGTGCGTCTAGCATGGCTAGGGCCAAGGCGAGGTGCGGTTTGGCTTGGCATATGGGGCCAAGGGTTTGGCAAGTCGTTGGCACATGGTGCGGCTAGCATGGCTAGTGCCAAGGTGAGGTGCGGTTTGGCTTGGCATGTGGGGCCAAGGGTTTGGCAAGCCCTTGGCGTATGGTGCGGCCAGCATGGCTAAGGCCAAGGCAAGGTACGGTTTGGCTTGGCATGGTGGGGCCAAGGTTTTGACATGCCGTTGGCACATGTTACGGCTATAATGGCTAGGGCCAAGGCGAGGTGTGGTTTGGCTTGGCATGTGGGGCCAAGGGTTTGGCAAGCCGTTGGCACATGGTGCGGCTAGCATGGCTAGGGCCAAGGGTTTGGCAAGTCGTTGGCACATGGTGCGGCTAGCATGGCTAGTGCCAAGGCGAGGTGCGGTTTGGCTTGGCATGTGGGTCCAAGGGTTTGGCAAGCCCTTGGCGCATGGTGCGGCCAGCATGGCTAAGGCCAAGGCAAGGTACGGTTTGGCTTGGCATGGTGGGGCCAAGGGTTTGACATGCCGTTGGCACATGTTACGGCTATAATGGCTAAGGCTAAGGTAAGGAGCGATTTGGATTGGCTTGGCGAGGCCAAGGGTTTGGCAAGCCATTGGCATGTGGTACGGCTAGCATGGCTAGGGCCAAGGCAAGGTGCGGTTTGGCTTGGCATGGTAGGGCCAAGGGTTTGGTAAGGCATTGGCTAAGATCGTGGCCAAGCTAGGTTTTCGGGTCAAAGGTTACCGTGTGTTGTCTGGTAACCTTGGACGGTTAAGATTTGTGTCTTAGATGGAAAGGTGGCCGTTGATTATTGCAGGCCTTTGTTTTGGCAGCCAGCGTTGGGTATGGCGTGTTGGCACGGCAAGCATGGTTGGCATGCTTTAGCATGGAGATGTGGCTGGCATGGTTTGCCATTGGTACGGTGGTGCGTCTAGCATAGATGGCATGCCTTGGCGCGGTAGGTGTGGATGGCATGGTTTGCCATTGGCATAAGGGTGCGGCTAGCATGGTTGGCATGCCTTGGCGAGGTAGGTGTGGATGGCATGGCCTGCCATTGGCACATGTGGCGTGGGAATTAGGGTTTTGGCCTGTTGAAACCCTAATTAGTAATTAATTAAAAAAAGGTTCCCTGATAATTTTCTCGCAGACAAATTAAAGGGTTCAATAAATGTGTTTGGTTTGGACATTATTACTCAAGTTCTGTGACGTCACTGTCTGACTAGGGTTTTATGATTTTACCCCTAAGCTTAAAACCACCATCTATAGTAGGGTTTGAAGGCTTGCACTTTGCTTTTGTTGGTGAAGAGAGGGGAGCCCAGATATTTATCCTTGATATCAATCTTCTGAACTTTCATGAGTTGGCTTATGCTATCAACAATGTCAGGAGCAGTGTTTTTACTGAAAAAGATACCAGACTTAGTAAAATTTATCATTTTCCCAGAAGATTGACTGAAGTCCTAAAACACCTTGATAAGATTGATGCATTCCTCCATGTTATCTTTACATAAAATCATATAGTCATCAAAAAATAGAAGGTGGTTAATAGCAGGGGCATCAACACTTAATTTAATACCATGAATCATGTTTTGAGCTTCAGCATATATAAGATATCTGGAAAGGGCCTCCATGCAGAAAAGGAATAGGTAACAGGAGAGAGGATCACCCTGTCTGAGTCCTCTAGTGGGCTTGAAGAATTTTCCAGGAGAACCATTCACCAGAATATCAAGATTAGTAGTAGAGATACATTGGATAATCAGGTTACACCACTGGGGACTGAAACCCATTTAAGCCATAATTTTCATAAGGAATTCCCAACTGACTCTGTCAAAAGCCTTTGCCATGTCAATTTTGATACCCATAATTCCTTTAGCTCATTTTTTCTTCTTCCATGTCTGGTATTCATAAGATGAATAAGCTCATGTGCAATGGTTATGTTTTCAAAAATTTATCTACCATGAATGAAGGCAGATTGGAAAAGGGAGATGAGTTAAGGTAGAAGAGGTTTAAGTCTTTGGGCAAGAAGTTTGGATATAATTTTGTAGGTAGTGTTTCATAAAGAGATATTTCTGAAGTGAGAAGGGGATGCTGGGTGGTCAGTTTTTGGAATGAGGGATATGAAGGTAGAGTTCATTTCCTTTAGCAGGAAGCCAGAGTTAAATATGTTTTGAACCATTGTAGTAATATCTTCCCCAAAAATGTCCCAATTGGCTTGAAATAAATTTGGAGGAAAACCATTAGGACCAGGGGCTTTGTCTCTAGCCATGCTAAAATGGATGTTTTTGATTTCAAAGGTATCAAGGACTTTGAGAAGATTTGTATTTTCAGTGGTAGTGATAATAGAAGGTATAAGGTTGATAATGGATTGATTTATGGTAATAGTTTCTGCAGTAGCCATATTAGAAAAGTGATTGGTGATATCCTTGCTATTATTAACCCAAGTACCATCTTCCTTTTGAATGGAGTCAGTTATGTTTCTTCTATATATTTTCTTAGCAAAGTCATGAAAAAACCTGGTGTTTATATCCCTCAACTTTATGAATTGATCTCTGCTTTTTGTTTTCCAGAAGCTCTCTTGACCATTTTTCCCATGTTCCGCAATCTTCTTTGCTTCCTTAATATCTCTTCCTCTGTTGATGTTAAACTGATTTTTGGTAACCCAATCTAGGTGATGGAGGCTGTCTTCAAGGATTGTTTTGATATTACCATACGTTTCTTTGTTCCACGGTTTGACCTTAACTTTAACATTTCTGAGTTTTCTGGCTATTTTAATAGCAAATGAGCCCTTATGATCTTTCCTCCAACATTCAATAATGATGTCTTTGAAATCTTGCTGGTTGAGCCAAGGACCAAAGAATTCGAATGCGGCCTTGTTTCCAGTTAGTATTGGTATTGAGATAATTAGGTTATGATCATATCCTATGGCTGGGAGGTTAGAAATGGTAGGGTTGGGAAAAGTATATATCCAAGCATCAATAGCTAACCCTCTATCTAACCTCTGCTCAGTCAGTTGGTTTCCCATTCTTCTATTTGTCCAAGTAAAAGGACACTCAGTATATCCCAAGTCAGTCAGGTTTGCCTCTTCCAGTTTTTTCAGGAAAAGCTCAAATTCAGAAGTATCAACAGGATGTTGACTAAATTTTTCATGATCATGCAGCACTAGGTTTAGGTATCCAATGATAAGCCAAGGTAGAGTATTATCTTTATCAATGTTTTCAATCATTTTCCAATAGTGTAATTTATCTAAAGTAGTATAAGGGCTGCCATAATAACCTGAAAATAGCCAGGGATTTCCATTTCTAGGGTGTATCATGGAACTAAAATGATTTTTGGAGAAATCCTGAATGGTAATGTTTAAACTAGTTTTCCAAGATAGAACCAGACCCCCAACAGTGTTAGCTTTTCCTCATTGTTCTACAAACCAAAAGTTAGTGACTCATATATTCCTAAGGATAGGCTTAAGATTTTTAAACTGTTGTTCACATTTAAGGGTCGAAGATGTAGGCGTGAACTGGGGTACTTCTTCTTAGATAAGAAGAAAATGTCAAAATTATGCTTATTTAGCATGTTATTCAAGTGTCTACTAGTATTGTGTTTCCCTAGACCTTGACGGTTCCAGGTCATGATATTAAATAATTGCCCAAAATAAGAAACTCTAGGATAAACAAAAGCGAGGATAATGTAGCTTATATTATAATTTATGAGGATATTGAAATTTATGCAAGTGTGTAGATGAATTATGTTCAGAGTATGCCAGAGGTTAATGTTCTTATAAAGAAGAGTAATAAAATGGCCAGAAAGCATGGTTAAGGAGTTTAAAGAAAGAATTAGAGTAATAACATGTAACTCAGCAATCTAGAAAGGATTGGATCCCACAAGTTTACTAGTAGTCAAGTTTGTGAAATGCTCAATGTTCTGGTTTTGAATACTGCTCTTCTTGGATGGAGGCAATTGGTCCTAAATATTCAGGTTATGATCTGTGGGGTTGGAAAACATTTGGTTTTTCCTCTTTGTATCTATAGGTTGGGGACTACTCTGGACAGAATAAGTTTAAGTTTAGACTCATTTTTCCTCCTTTCCCAAAGCAGTTTCTTCTGATTGTTGAATTATTCATTAATCTGCTCTTGGATATCAGTTAAGGAAGGAATAAAATTATAGGGATTTGGTATGTTGAGAGTGATCTTAGAAAAATATTTTCAAGGTTGATGATATTATCATTCCTTTGGTTTGTAGGTTGAGTTTGCATCCTAGCAGCTACTTTGACGTTGATACCCTTTCTCTTTTAGTTATTATCTTTAGCTTTGTAATTGTCTAGGATCTTTCAGTGCTTATTTCGACAAGAAAGAGCTTCAGGATATGAGTTTGGATCCTCTTGGTGATTGGGTCTTGGAGTCCTTCTTTAAAGATGATGAATTCTTCAGGGGCATCAAGTTCTTCAGAGCTGTTTTTGATGATAATTTGCCTTTGTGCTAGTCTTATCTTAGTAGAAAATTCTTCATCTGCATCTTTGTCTGAGTAAGATATTTTCTTGATTATAGGTGTTGGGGTTTTGGGTGGGGTATTGAAATTGCTGATGTTTGAGGAGTTATTGTTGTTGCAAACATGTGGAGAGGTTTCTTATTTTTTTCTCACAGAGAGGACCAGTGTGATCAAGGATTCTGCAAACTTTGCAGAATGCAATGTCATTCAAGGGATAAGAAAATTCCAACCATTGTGAGATAGTTGGTGTATCATAAGCATCTATACCAAACTTTAAATCTCTAGTAATATCAATGGTTAAGAGTACATCAAGATTCTTCTCATCTTCATCTCTATCATGGGCTCTTTTTGCATCTTGGGAAATACCAGCAGGTTTGAGAATGTTTCTGATATCAGGTATGATGTGTATAGGTACCCTCTTCACTAATACCCAAATCTTGACAGCATAGAAGTTGGCTTCATCAATAAAATCAGGGTCTGAAGGAGGAACTTCAGTTAAAACAATAAGTTTGTTGAAGATACCTCTTGTCCCTCCTTATCTGAAAACTTTATAATCTTCAATACTACCAAGCCTGATGGAATAATAGTTTATTCTCTTCTTCCAAAGAGCTACCTCAGCATCCCTTCTAAGTTCCAGCCCAATTAGAGTTGATGAATCTGGAGATGATTCTGGTTTCATGAGAGATTTTGCTGCAACGTCTTCCAATGAGGACCCATTTCCAGTTTTCTTGTTTTTTTGGTAAAATATTTTCAGAGTTTATGAAGACTTTTGGAAATAAATCTTCGGGGATATTTAGAGTGGAACATCTGCTCAACCAGGTTATCAATTGATTTATTTGGTTTAGTACCAGAAGAGGAGGCCATGAGATTTGTTGTTGAGAGATACAAGGTGTGGGTGATGGTAGTGGTAGGGGTGATGAAGACAATGGTATTTAGATAGAGGAAACGACCAGCTTTATTTTGAATTTGAACTTGAAGACCTTGGTATGATGATAGTACTTTGAATTTTTGTTAGACAGATGAGTGGGACTATGTTCAATACGCCAAAAACAATCGGAATAGTGGTACAAGTTCCATGTGGCTTCTTAAAAATTCCGGTGCGAGTTTTGCTGATGAGTTCTAATATGTTTGTGGTGGTTGACTACTAGCAAGTCTTGTGAGAACGACCTATTTATGCACCAAATCACAAAAAAAAAAAAAAAAAAAAAAATGCTCATAATAATTTGTTTGGAAGGCCCGTGATGCGTATTTAAGGTTATATGTTTGATTTGTTTTATTAGTTTTAGGGTGTCAGACCAATATATGAAATCATACTCAATTTGTTTGTTGGCATAATTTGGTTGAGTGTCACTAGTAAGTTTAGTCACTATCCTATGGAGAAGCATGTGGAGTCAATTTGTTTGTCGGCATAATTTGGTTGAGTGTCACTAGCAAGTTTAGTCACTATCCTATGGAGACGACATATATGAGTTAGCGGAATGTAAGCTGATAGGATATTTAGAGAAGCAGTACGCACCTTAGCCTTGATGTGTGAAAAAAACATGTCAATTATGTTGTGTTGACCCCATAGGAGAGAGTATGATGTAGCAGAGATATAAAGAAGCATGGTTTTAACGGCCCATTAACGGATCCATTGGCATGAATTATGTTGGGCTTGGAGCTAATAGTGAATTGCCAATTATTGGGTACAAGTATGGAGCTCAGAGCTCAAAATTTGTGATGCGGAGTAACTTCGGACGGTGATAATACGTGTTTAATTCATTTAGTTTTATGTAATCACTAACAGCAACTGGATGGCTTCAAGTACTATGGGACCTTCTATTCCTATTAACAATCGATGAGAGCATTAACAACTACCCTAAGAAAGCCGAGACTATTACCAAAGACCAAAAAAAAGACCAAATTTTAGTTTGGTCCCTAATGTTGAACAACGGAAGATTAACATCACCAAATTTCTTAGCTTGGATTGTGAGACTAGGTGGGACTTACCAAATGTTGTCTACAAATTTGAAAAATATGAGGAGGTCTTCTACCAATGGGAAGAATCAGGGTATCGGACGCAGCACCAAAAGCAATTCCTAAGGTATGGCCTACTACGCCGATTGGGAAACATCTCGTGCATTTGTTAGAGATTTTATGATGCAACATTATATTTAGTCGAGCGGAGGTATAATCTTCAGTCCGAAAAACATCAGAAATGGATATCTATTTGTCAGGAGAAAAGAGAGGATTTTAATGGAAAATTTGATATTTTGAATTGGTGGAAGGTTAACTCTTCCAAGTATAAGATCTTGTCCATGATAGCTCGAGAGGTATAATCTGAAGTTTGCAACCAAAAAACAGTGCAAGCACTGATCTGTGCTGAAAATTGGTTGAAAGACAAACCAATCAATATCGAGGAGATAATAGAAGGGATTGAAAAATTGACTTGGGTCTATACATTGTTAGACGTCAATAGAAATTCTGAATGCGGAGAAAGCGTTGGTATGCAAAAGAAATCTTAGTTTTCGCTGGCAACAGAGTTGTTGTTGGCTTGTTGCATTTTGATGTTGAACTATCTACTCTTTTGTGTTAAAGGCGTTGGTATAGATTACGACGGTGATAATACGTGTTTAATTCATTTAGTTTTATGTAATCACTAACAGCAACTGCAGTCGCGCGACTATTACCAAAGACCAAAAAAAAGACCAAATTTTAGTTTGGTCCCTAATGTGACGCTACGGTAGCCGAGTATATTTAGTCGAGCGGAGGGGCGTTCATAAAGTATAAAGTTTACGCCTGCAAAAGGGGCGCACGTATAATCAACGCCCGATTGGGCATATGTATAGTCACCGCCTGATGTGGGGCGTACGTATAGTCACCGCCTGATGGGGCGTATGTATAGTCACCGCCTGAATCCAGGCGTAAGTATAATCAACGCTCGATGGGGCGGACGTAAAGTAAACGCCTGATTCCAGGCGTAAGTATAATCAACGCCCCATATTCACACACTTTTACTGCACGTGTGCGTTATATCCCATGCGAACATTATACCTCCACGTATACCAATTTTTGCCCATGTGTTGTGTTTAACCCTAATATTCTCCGTCGTCTTCTTTACTTTTCTACCTCTTTCTTTCTACCGATCCAAACAAAACTTCTACTATCACAGTGACGAGCAGGAAAAAAAAAACAACAAGATACCTATCTACTTCAGCATCCGGGTTACACAAGAGGTATGTCTTTTCTTAATCTTTTCTCGATTTTATATTGTTGAATAATTAATTTAGGGTTTTAGTTCGTGGGTTATAGATTTTTATAAATTTGTGGGTTTTAGTTTGTTTAAATTAGGTTTTTACACGGCTAATATTTGTGGGTTTAATTAGTTTGTTATAATTTGGTTATAGAATTGTCAATTTTTTTGAAATTTTGACAAATATGTACAGGACTTAATTTGTGGGTTATATGGATTACTAGATCTAAACCCTTGCCGTAACGGCACGGGATGTTTTGTCTCTAATACGATATTGTTCACATTCCTCTTGCTTCATTTTATTCGTGAGTTATTATTTTGATATTCAAATAGGTTTTGGGAAACAAAATGGGTTACATGATCTTTTTATTTTTTACTTAAGCATGTTATTCCAATTTATTATCTGGACGGAGTAATAATGTTATGCCAACATGAAAATAAAATAAAAAATACAGTAAATAAAAAATTTCCCCATTTATTGTTCCATCATACCATAATTTCAAACTTCAAAAAGAATATTTCATCTAACAGTACATATACCTAAACTGCCAATCCAACTCCATGATTTTTATGAATACATTTGTTCCGAAATTATTGATAACTAAGGCTCTTAGGATTGAAGCAAAAACCCATTCCCTACTATAGATAAACACTATTTATTTATTTTTTGTAAATGTGAGAGTTATAAAAATGAAGAACCCTTTGCTATTGGAAGGCTGAGATATACACATTTGAGTTGAAAAAATAAACTTATAATAGTAAATCAAAACATGTGTAAAATTCTTTCTCAATCATATTGATAACATAAAATTGAAGAAATTTGTGGATAAAAAGATTTCACACCAACTATGCTAAGTAGTGCATGAATGACGTTCTCACATCTAGTGTTACTCAAGTAATTTGGATTTTTAAAGAGCATAGTCATATTGATATTTGTATCTACATAAATTCAACTAACCTTCCGAAGAAAAATTATTAATTTCAAGGTAGAGACGACACAAACTTCTGTCGCCTTCAATGTATACAACACACATTGGGTTTAATCGGCCTTGAGATTAAAAAAATACCCCAACATTAGTCAAATAATGTCTACAAATACGGGATCGAAACAAAGTGCTAACGGGAAAAATGAGAGACTAACATCAGTTCTACAAAGAAAATACCCTATATGTATCAAATTTTGTTAACCAAACATGTATTCAAATTAAAAAGTCATCAACTTAACACAAAAATATAAAAGAACCCAAGTTAAATTAATACTTGCATAAACAAAACTTATAAGAGAATTTTGTAATTATTAAATACCTTTAAAATCACTATTAGAGATTTAATTGCATGCCTCGTTAAAAACTACGGTAGGACGAAATCACCAGATTAATCTGTAGAAATTTCACTGGATATGTAGCATTTCAAAGAAGTTTACACTGGTGGTGATGCGTTCCATCTAAGTGTTGTTCGATTGATTATTTTTTTTAGAAGGTTTCGGTTTTCATTGGAGAAACCGAGAGGGAGCGTTTCATTATATTCATTATCATTCAGAAATCCAAGACCAACTCGCCCTCTGCTTACGGGATCACAATACAACCTTAGATTTATCTATTGGACGGAGAAACCTTGATACTAAATATGTAGTTTTTAGTGTTATTTATTATATAACGTGACATCCAAATGTTTTTTTCTTCTTCTTAATTTTCATGTTTTAACCGAGTTTATATTAGCATTAAGATGATCAACCACAAATCTAATGTATAGTGTTATCCTTTTGTAGCAGCATATAATTAACATAGTCAATTACTACTCATCAAAACCGGCCAGTACCACAAACCACCAGATATCACGTCTTTCTCCACCACCACCATTTTCCATCCCTCGTAGAATATTGGGCACACTTATAACTTTTAATCCCACACGTCATGTATAAAGTTTAGATTTAACAAACTTAGGTCGTCAATTAATTTATTCAACTATATGTTTTTTGTTAATACTGAAAATCATGCGTACGAACGGTTACCAAAGATAGCAGTGGTACCAAAAACAACCATTTTTTCTTGTATGATTTGGTATCATCCCAAAAGTATTTGTTATCCGCATTTTTTGATCGTTTCAAAAACAACCAACTATACTTTTCACAATACAATGTTACCCGTCATGTAAAAAAATTATTACATTTGATTCAAAAAGAAAAAACCAATATCACCGCCATTAAAACCATCCAGCGCCACTATTTCTTCCACCAAAACTAATGTTACCGCCTCCACCACTTAGTAACACCTTCCACCGCTTCCACCACTTACTTCTTCCTCTACTACCACCACCACCACTAATATCTATTGAAATAATTTTTGTCAAAATTATTATTTATTGATGGAGATATGTATTAATATTAATTAAGGGATATTTATGATGTAAAATTAATAAATCATTTATCATGAGAAATTAATGAGACATCAATTAATAAAATACTTATACTAATTAATATTTAAGTTGAAGAAACCATAACCACAGATTTATCTTCTCTCTAGACAAATCACTTATACTAATTAATATTTAAGTTGAACAAACAATCACTGTTGATTTATCTTTTCTATCAATTCCAACCAAGGTGGAACAATGGTTAGAGGCCACTCTTATGACACAATAGGTCATGAGTTCGAACCTCCCCGTTATAATTTTTGAAATTCCATATCTTGACTTGAGTATTCATTTTTAATTCATAATATTGGAATGAACACCACGTGTGCGACTTGTAGGGTGTGGCACGGAGAACCACAGCCTTTGATTTATCTTTGCCAAGGATAAATCCTGACCACCACTCATATAGGCAAAGTTATCTAAACACTTGTAGGGTGTGGCACGGAGAACCACAGCCTTTGATTTATCTTTGCCAAGGATAAATCCTGACCACCACTCAGATAGGCAAAGTTATCTAAACTCTGCTTTATACTATTGATAATAATGTGTTTTTACAATTCATGTGGTTATGTGAAAAATTGCGGTTCTGTCAATTTTGTGTGGTTATGTGAAAAATTGTGGTTCTGTCAATTTTTTGTTACATATGTTGAAGAGCTAATTTATATGTATGTAAATGGGGTTAAAAGCTATTCACTTTATAGTGATTTTTATGAAATGTTGAAGTGGTTAAATTGAGTTGTTTTGAGGTATATATTTTTTGGTTTCTAAATATGTTGAAATACATCTACGATGGATAGAATTTATGTTTGTGGAATAATAGATTTTGGAATTATTATAGTTTGTGTTAATGATTTATGGTATTTGGAATATAAATGGTTATGGACTTATAAAATTATGGAATAATGAGGGTTGGTGATTTGATAATGAAATTGCATCTATGTGCATAGATGTACACAGATGTTGAATAAATTCACAGGGCGGTTCAATGGTCGCATCAAGATGAACAAGAAACAGAAATTTGTAGCCGAAGAGGATTATAACTTAATCTCTACCGACAAAATTAAGGAGGTTGATATTCCCCAGTTAGGGAGGTTTCCTATACTGCAAGATGATAAAACGAACGCTACTACGGACATCACATTAACAGGGGAGCATAAATTGAAGTATCAACATCGTGGAAGTTTGGCATCGGTAATTCATTACTATCAAACTATTTCACAACATTGTCTTAGAGTTAAATATATTATCGAAAAAGCTGGATGGCAAAGTTTATTGAGCATACAATGTAGTGAAACCCAACATTCGATGGTTGATTATATTGTTGAGCGGTTTTGGGATACAACAAACACTTTTCACTTCCCATTAGGTGAGATGGGATTCACCCCCTAGATTGGGTCATGTTGACTTGACTGAGTATCGGTGATGGGCCTGACGTTCCATATAATTCTGAGAAGTACCAATTTGAATATGTCCGTGAGCATTTGTTTTCGGATATCCAAGATGTCATGATGTGTCCAAAAGCTCCGTCGTGGGTTTCAAATTTAATTACAATTAAATATTTAAGCTCCTATTTCTTAGAAGACAAGTTGGTTGCGGCTGAAAATGATAGCACCCTTGCTCATAGAGTAGCAATTGCCTTTTTCATGTATGTGTTGGGACATTTTTTCTTTTCTAATGCAAAAACCTATATAGATGCTGGGTGGTTAGCTGCTTTTGAAAATCTTGATGTATTGTCCACGTATGACTGGGGTGGTGCGGCTTTTTCGAAATTGTATTCATCCCTCTGTTTAGCTGGGAGGAGACAGAAAGCACTATGCGGTCCATTCCAAATCTTAGAGGTATTCTCTTTATCCAGTGATTTATTCCTTTCATTCTTTATTTTATTGCAAAGTAATTAACTTGGTATAACATTTTCATGGAGTAGTTTTGGGGGTATGAATACATGGGCATATGTCGAGCAGAAATTTCATGCTCGAATGAAGAACAAAAATGGCATGTATCTTCTAAATGGAATGTACCGAAGAATACAAATGATATTTTCCGTTGTAGGGATTTAATGAGTAAGCTTACTGCTGAACAAGTGACATGGCGCCCATGGAAATCATACAGAGAAGTCTTTGCATTGATATGGAAAGCACGGCTATGAGGCTATTAGACTGTAGATATATATTTTCTTACATGGGCATTGTGAGTTAATAATTAAATTTTATTCGATAATTTTTGTTAACAGGGCTTATTTAGTATATAACATACTTACTACATTCGTATTCCCTTTCTAATTGTATAGCATAACATGTACCTCAGAGAAAGGTATTAGAGGCAAAACAATTATACCTTTGTTGTTCCCATAAAACTACACACAATTGTTGGGGATATCGGCAATATTCAAGCAGAACGCCTAAAAAAGTAAGGTTTGCTCGATGCAACAGAGATCGTGCAAGTTGTTAAAGATTATGACATATATTTACAGTACTGGAGAAAGGTAACTAACTACAAGGATTATGTGACTCATCATGTTTGAGAAGTCCAAACATATGGGTATGTCGGTGACTTGTATACGGACCCAATTGAACAACCGGTTGAACATGTACCTATAAAAGGATTGAATACCATTTTTTTTATCATAATAGGATTGATTCATGTCCATTCTTTTTTTTTATCCTATAAAAGGATTGAATACCAAATATTTTTTTGTCATAGAAGGTAACCAACATAGTAGGATTGATTCATGTCCATTCTTTTTTTTATCCTATAAAAGGATTGAATACCAAAAAAAAAATCTCAACCACAACAATCCATTTTAGTCTGTGATTCAGCAATGAAATATTAAAAAAATCACTAAAGAAGAAGATGTTACAACAATCCCACTTTATTCAGGGCATCAACAATTATACTACTATTAATCACTAAATATGAGAAATAATTAGGATTGGTTTCTTCTGTTGCGAACTATGTCCGCCTTACGAAGTTGGAAGTACTCTTGTTGTACATGATCCAATTTTCCAAGGTCCATCATAATGATACGAAATTCGTCATCTTCAGCTTGCTTGGCTATTTTGGCCGCATGTTCAGCTTGTTTTGCTGCAAACTCTGTTGCTCTTTGTTCAATCTTGAATCTTTATTGTGCTTGGTAATGAGTATTGAAATTTTGTTGTTCTTTAATAATTATTCCTATCAATTCCTTTTGGGCAGTGGATTTTTCTCTCCCTGTTTTCTTCAATCGTTTTGCTGCTTTTTTCCCCAACTGACGGAGATATGTGTTCTCTATGTCTCCCCTATCCGTGTCGTTTCCGATATCGTCTTGAATTGTTGTTTGATCTCCTTCCTCATATACCTCATTATTCTCATAACTGTCCAAATAGTGCGTCGTATCGAATACAAAAGTCGATCGCTGATTATATTTTATATTTTCTATGACAATTGAGTAGCACTCTTCGTGCTTAAATTTTTTTTCCATCATTGCATTCCTTGAACCGCTTTTTTATTTCTTCAAGCTGTTGATTTTTTAAAAAAAACACTTAAGTTCATGGGCGTTTAAATATTAGAAAATAATTTTTCAGAAAATCAACAACACTTACCTTCATTTCAGGACACCATTCGGTATGATATTCACCTTCCACTTCTGCCTCTTTTGCGTAAAACAATGCCACATCTTTACTTGTTCCCTGATATCGTTTTTGCCATGAACTCAAAGTCCACTCTGGAGCATTAGGTAAATGAACTTCAATATCATCCTTGATACGAGTCCACAACCCCTCCTCTGATTGATCATTTCCAATACCCGGATCTTCAGATATTGAAAAATCAATTTTACACATCGTTACATCTTCGATTATCGTAAAATTTGGACCTCCTACTACTCGTGGTGCTTGCGGTGCCATTATAAGCGAATCGGTGAAAAAATTCTAAATGATTTGGAAGACGAAATAATACTACTTTTTCTTGTTCTTGTATGTTGTAGAGAAATGTTAAATGAATTCATCTATATATATATATATATACATGTGTATAGAAATCTTTAATGTTTCCAACGTTTGAAAATATTTTTCAAATGTTCCCAACTTTCCAAAATATCCAACGTTCGAATTTTCTTCAACGTTCGAAAAATTACAAACGGTATAAAACACTTTCAGAAACAAATTACAAACGGTATAAACAAATTACGTATTATGGGACGGAGGTATTAGGTACACCTGGCATCAGGTGTGAACTTTATGAATGTCTGATTGAGGCATAAACTTGATCACCGCCTGATGCCAGCCGTTAACTATACGTTCGTCTAAATGGCGCGGTGAGTATATCAATGCCTGATGTCAAGCGTAAACTTCAGCAACGCCCAATCGGGCGTATATTTCAGCATCGCTCCATTGGAGCATAGTTTATATGCATGCCTCTTCGTGGGGAAAAGACTTTACATGCGCTTCATGTCAGGAATAGATTATATACCCGCCCGTTGAGAAACGAAGATTATATCAACGCTCGAATATATTTGGGTTTAGTCTTAGTCCTAGACCAAATATAGTATGGGATTTGATTTTGGTCCGAGTTTTAGTCGATAGCCTGTCTCGCTACGTCTCGTTATTTTACCAAATATTTGAGTTTACTCGCCCACTGTGGTTGCTCTAATTAACTAACTTGGCTTAAAATTTTATGTGATCACTAATTATCTAACCTAGCTTAAGGTACTATGTACATAGTACTGCATGGACGGACCACTTAGCTTTAGACATGAGAAAAAAGAAATGGAAGTGAAAGGAGTTTATTACTTCTTCTGAAGTTCTGTTACACACTTAGGCCAAGAACTATGGGATAGGGAATCTCTTCCCTATCCCTCAAATAAAGGGAAGGGATGTGGGTGAGAAAGCAACCTCACTATGGTGCCCTTTTATCCCTTCCCTACATGACACGGAAACTGAGTTTCCGTGTGAATAGTGCCAAACGGATACTCAGTTTCCGTTTTTTTACCCAATTTTTTTTTCTTTTACGTTGGGATATTTATATAGGTAAAAAATATAATAATTTAATAGGTGAAAAGGAGATATAATAGATTAAAAAAAAATTAGTTTAAAAAAAAGTGAAAAGGAAAAGTTTTAAGGTAAAACCAGAAACGGAAACTTAGAGGTCGTGTAAAAAGTTCCGGAAACTGAGTATCTGTATCAACTGCTTTACGGATACTCAATTTCCGTAAAGCAGGATTTTCTACGAAAACTGAGTTTTCGTGTAATTTCCCTTCCCTACAATCGGGATCAGATCTGATCCACTTTTGGTAGTAGGGAAGGGATACCCTACTTATGTAGGGATATGGGTGATCATAGTGGTTTTTGGTTTTTCCCTACATATGAGGGATATGGAAGGGAGATAGGCACCATAGTGATTGGCCTTAAAGTGGAGATACCACTCGGCTATTTATAGCCAGTACTATTGAGTCGGTATCTAAACAAAGCATACACGTGTTTACATTTATAATTCACTTAAGTTGGTAAAGCTTATTTTAGCACAGTCGGTTTTCTTAACCATGAAGTAAGTCTAGCTTTTACTGGATTATTCGGGGTCAAAGGAGGTGAGAATTCTCTGGAAGATACGCGAGTAATTCCGTTACTGCATGCGATAAAGTGGTGGGCCACCTTATAAACCATTCTTACGTAACACTCCCCCTTAGACCACCATTTCTAATAATGTTGCCTCATTAAAATTTTGTCGGTAAAACCCAGTGGGACAATACCCGGACGAAGGCAAAAGATTACAACAAAAATCTTAGAACGGTGTTGGACACACATATGTTGCCTCATTAAAAACTTGACAAGGAAAACCAAGCGGGACAAAACCTTGACAAAGGAAAAATAGTATAGTGTGTTATATAGTCCATAACAAAACTCCCCCTGAGCTAAACCTCCGTTAATTTGTCTGCTTGTACATGTGGCGTATTCCGATTCCATATACCAACTTCTGGAAAACTTTTGTTGGCAGAGACTTGGTGAACGAATCAACATAATTCTCACAGGATTGTATCTTTTGGATATCAATCTTGTTATTTTTCTGAAGGTGGTGAGAATAAAATAACTTCGGTGAAATGTGCTTCGTTCTATCACCTTCGATGTAGTCTTCTTTCATTTGTGCTATACATGCTGAATTGTCTTCACACATTGTCATTGGTATATTGGTAATGGAAGTTAAACCGCAAGATCTTATGATGTTATCTATTAATGACCGCAACCACACATATTATCTACTTGTTTCGTGGAGAGCAATTATTTCGGAGTGGTTTGAGGAAGTAGCCGGCATGCTCTGCTTACAAGAGTGCCATGAGATTGCAGTACCACCGATGGTAAAAACGTACCCGGTTTGAGAGATTCCTTTGTGTGGGTCTGATAGGTATCCAGCATCCATATACCCTGTTATCTGTGAACAGTCCAAAGAATCTTTCGAGTAAAACAAACATGTGTCAGTAGTACCACGAAGGTAATGAAAAATCTGTTTTACCCCTGTCCAATGTCGTTTCGTTGGTGCATAACTATACCTGGCTAGTAAATTTACTGCGAAGGAAATGTCGGGCCTAGTACATTGAGATAAATATAACAAAGCCCCAATTGCACTTAAATATGGTACTTCTAGACCAAATAATGCTTCGCCCTCCTCTTTAGGACGAAAAGGATCTCTTTTGGGATCAAGAGACCTTACAACCATTGGGGTGCTAAGTGGATATACTTTTTCCATCTTAAAACGCTTTGAAATTTTCTCTATGTAAGTGGATTGATGAACAAGAATTCCGCTTTCATAATGCTCAAGTTGTTGGCCAAGACAAATTTTGTTTGACCGAGATCTTTCATCTCGACCTCCTTCTTTAAGCATTCATTTGCTTTGGAGAGTTCACCAGGAGTTCAATTAAATTGATGTCATCTACATATACAACTATTATTGCAATTCCAGATTTTGTCTTTCCAATAAACACACAAGGGCAAATAGGATCGTTTACATATCCCTCTTTTATTAGGTATTCACTGAGGCGATTATACCACATTCGCTCGGATTGTTTCAATCCATATAGAGATCTATTTAATTTTAGTGAATACATATGATGTGGCTTCCCTTCATGTAATTTAAATACTTCTGGATGTTTCATATAAATATTTGTATCTAGCTTGCCATATAGATACGCAGTGATCATGTCTATTAGATGCATGTAAAACCTTTCAGAGACTGCCAGACTAATTAAATATAGAAAGGTAATTGCATCTATAACAGGGGAGTATGTCTCTTCATTACTTCATAGTCAATCCCAGGTTTCTGCAGGAAACCCTTTGCCATTAGTCATGCTTTATAGCGAACGACTTCATTTCTCTCAATACGCTTTCTCACAAATACCCATTTGTAATCCACAAGATTCACATTTTCTGGTGTTTGTATTGGGCACCCAAAAATATCACGTTTAGCGAGAGATTTCAGTTCATCTTGGATTGCCACTTTCCACATATGCCAATCGTCTCTTTATCGACATTCTTCTATAAAGTGTGGTTCATTATCATTATTATATGTGGTGATTTCAGTAGCTACTGAGAATGAAAATACATCGTCGACAATTACTGTATTACGATCCCACACTTATCTGTCGCATGCGTAATTTATAGAAATTTCCTCATTCACAAGTACATGTGCCTCAGCCGAGACTTTATCCTCTTTAGGAGGTTCATCAGAGAAAGTGGATCGTTCTTTGATAGTCTCTTCAGTAGCACTATATGTAGCCTCTTCAGGAACGCTACCTTGATTGAGACAGATTAGCTCTTCCTCTTTCGAGGGACAGAATCTTTTGAACCAAATGGTCGTTCATGCTTCAGGTGTGGCATTGATAACTCGTTTGCCGTGGAGCTCCCAATTTTTCATGTTGGTACATCAATCCGAGCTGGAGCGTTTCTAGCAGGCATGTAAGATTTTTTAATTTGACCAGTATTAGTAAATGCATCAGGCATTTGGTTTGCAATATTTTGTAGATGTACAAGCTTTTGCACTTCAATTTCAGATCGATTAGTGCAGGGATCAACATGAGACAAAGTTGGTGTATACCAAGATATTTCACACCGTTCTTCTGACGGCTTACCATCTCCCCCTAACGGCGGGAAAAGTGTCTCATCAAAATGACAGTTTGCAAATCTAGTTGTAAAGACATCGGCTATTAAAGGCTCTAAGTACCTTATAATATACGATGAATAAAAACCAACATAAACACCAGGCAACGTTGTGGTGGTACAATAGGCACATAAACAACACAACCAGAAACACGTAAATGTGAAATATCTAGTTTCTGCCCCAAAACGAGTTATAAAGGGGAGTATTGATGGATAGCATTTGGTCTAAGTCGGACTGAAGTCGTTGCATGCAAATAGCATGTCCCCAAGCGGAAACTGGTAATTTAGTCCTCATAAGCATTGGTCGAGCAATTAACCGAAGATGCTTTATAAAAGACTTAGATAATCCATTCTGAATGTGCATGTGTGCTACAGGATGCTCGACATCCATACCAACCGAAAGTCAATAAGCATCAAAAAACTTAGATGTAAATTCACTAGCGCCATCAAGACGAATGGACTTAATAGGAAAGTCTGAAAAGTGGGAACACAACCGAATAATTTGGGCAAGCAGTCTGGCAAACGCAACACTATGTGTTGATAATAAGCAGACATGAGACCATCTAGCATATGCGTCTATCAATACCATAAAGTATTGGAATGGCCCACTGTGTAGGTGGAAAGCCCACAAATGTCACCGTGTATCCTCTAAAGGAATGTTGGTGATTCAATAATAACTTTGGTTAAAGATGGTTTGATAACCAGTTTTCCTAAGGAACAATCAACACATTTCATATCCTTGCTTAACAAAAGCTTCTGGTTTTGTAACAGATGTCCATGAGAATTTTGTATTATTCTACTCATCATGGTAGAACCTGGTGTCCGAGCCGATCATACCAAAGCTTGAATAATTCAGGGTCATTAAACTTCTGGTTAATGACAGCATGAGAATCGACTGTTCGAATTCTCGTAAGATATAACCCAGAAGAGATAGCCTTAAGCTTCTTTATAACGTTCTTTTAGCACGAGACAGATGAAGTAATATATAGGTACTCCATATTATGCTCATTCATTTTTTTAAGGTGGTAACCATTACGCCGAATATATTTAAAACTCAACAGATTCCTATGGGATCTGGTAGAATATAAGGCGTCTTCAATAATTAATTTTGTACCACCTGGTAGAATGATACACGCTTTTCTAGAGCTGTCTATCAGACTACTCGAACCCGAAATGGTATCCACATTACCCTTAAACTTTTTCAAGATTACAAAATATTTATGGGTTCGAAAAATTTTGTTTATTGTTCCACTGTCAACCAAACAAACATCTCCATCGTATATTTTGGACATATTACTTCTGGAATCCATATCCTTCAACACAAATAGACGAGAAAAATTAACAAAAGTACTACCAAAATATCTGCTTATATTATACACCAAAAAAAAAAAAAGTGGTATACATCAGCAAAAACACACACCAAAAAAAAGATAACAAAAGCAAAAACACACACAAGAAAATATACTACAAGGCATATAAAGGAAAATTTTAGTTTTACAGCTCATTAAAATAAAACGGACTAGGCTCGCCACCTTCAGGGTCGACGAGATAATTAGATACATCCAAGTGGGTATCACTGGTACTAGGGGCATTGGCTTATATTAAATTCGTCTTTTTGTCTTCGGTAGGTCGCTTTAGGGACGCCTGATAGATTTTAAAAAAATGTTCCGGCATACGACAGGTACATTGCCAGTGACCAGTTAAGCCGCACTGATATCAAAAATCTTTCTGAGGGGGTTGACTAAAAGAACCCTTTTCCTTTTCGTGCTTCGGTTCCTTTGTTTCCGCAATTTTCAACGGTCGTTGGTACAACTGGTAATGGGTACCTTTTTCCCGTCCATTTTTGTGGCCCTCACATTGGTTTCCTTTACCATTTTCACGTTTTCCTTTGTTACCATGATTATTTCTCCTTCCGGAAGACGTAGTTGTGTGTGCTTCAAGAACCGCTGCGGAACCAATAGGACGAGCTTCTTGGTTTCTCAACAAATGTTCATTATTCTGCTCTGCAATTAACAAGCAAGAAATTAGCTCAGAATATTCCTTAAATTTACGCTCTCGATATTGCTGCTGCAGGAGCACATTCGAGGCATGAATGGTTATAAATGTTTTCTCTAACATTTGTTCGTCAGTGACAGTTTCACCGCACAATTTTAGTGTGGAGGTGATTTTAAACAGACCAGGGTTATAAGCTGCCACTGATCGAAAATCTTGCAGTAAGTTCAACCAATCATCCCGAGCTTTTGGAAGTATGACCAACTTTAGGTGGTCAAACCGTTTTTCAGATAGTTCCATAAATCCAGTGGATCTTTAACTGTCAAATATTCCTTTTCAAATCATCGTGGAGATAATAGCGAAGGAAAATTAGAGCCGTAGCACGGTCCTGTTTGGACGCGTTGTTTCCTTCCTGTATTGTATGCCCAAGGCCTTTAGCTTCCAAATGAAGCTCGGCATCAAGTGCCCAAGAAATATAATTATTTCCTGAGATATCAAGACCTGCGGATTCGAGTTTCGTTAGATTTTCCATTTAAACAACGACTACCTATACTCCCTGTATTTTAGTTATTGATAACGTTTTATGTAATCACTAATTAACTAATTAGGCTTGAAATTTTATGTGATCACTAATTATCTAACTTGGATTAAGGTACTATGTACATAGTACTACATGGACGAACCACTTAGCTTTAGACATGAGAAAAAAGAAATGGAAGTGAAAGGAGTTTATTACTTCTTATGAAGTTCTTTTTTTTTTTTAATAGTAAATGAACCTTTCATTAATGGAAATCCAAGGTTACATTGGGTTTAAAATGGAAAAATAGAGAATATAAAATAACAAGAACATGCCATACAAGTATAACACCGAAAAATCCGACAAGAAAAAGAGAAGGATCAACGGAACATGACGAATATAAGCATGAATAAGAACCAATTAAATCAGTGGAGTAATGGTTTTTCGCGGAATTTAAATCCAACCATTTTGTTTGTTTTTCTTCTTCATAAAGAAATGCTCCAAAAATTGGAGTGATTTTCCCAAATCTCTTAAAACCTATGATGAAAATCCCGTCGTCAAGAATATTATTGTTGATGATTCCGTCGCCGGATAATCAAAGGATGAAGATTCCGGTGAAGATTCCGTCGATGGAAACAAAAATGATGAAGATCTTGTCGTTGGAATGCATCTCAAGCGATCTTAAAACCCATAGTAACCAAGAACGACCATTAAAGCCGAGATAAACCTCTCTAATAGAGGAGATAAAACCACCACAAAGGTGCAAAAAGCTTATCAAATGATAAGAAAGAAACATAAATAAACCTAGCTATAATAAAGATCTAAAGAAAAGCAAGGAAAGGAAGTAAAAATCCCGCTCAGATCCGGCCCAAAACGGACCAGATCTGAGCAGGTGATGTTCCCGGTGGGGAGCTGTTTCTTTTTTCTCTGTGTAAGGAGAAGAGAGAGAGAAAAGAGATAAGTTATGTGCTTCATATTCTTCTGAAGTTCTGTTACACACTTAAAGTGGAGAGCCCACTCGGCTATTTATATCCATTACTATTGAGTCGGTATCTAAACAAAGCATACACGTGTTTACATCTTATAATTCACTTAAGTTGGTAAAGCTTATCCTAGTACAGCAATAATGCTATGTTCACTGGGGCATGAATCCCGTGAATGCTACCAGGAGTATAGAGAGGGGAGGAAAAGGCTGGAGCTCTGCGAATCGGGCGACCATCCGAGTTAAATCATTTTCCATCGATTTTCAACAAAAATTGATCCCAGATCCCTTTGCATGTCCATCAAATGATAAGTTTTTCTCATATTTTTGCTGTTTTTTAGCTTTAATATGTTTCTCCTTATCTTATTTTCGAATTTTCCGTACTTGATTGAATAATTTGAGTCAAAGATTTCCCTTCCCATGAGCGGCTAATCTTACAGCTTACCTGTGCAGATCTTAGGACTTCTAGATCATGGTGGTTACTGGATGTTTTCTTATCTTTGCCGAATATGAGTATTTTTTCTATCGCTTCCATTAATCATATCTTTTATTTTGCTTGGTTTTGCTTGGTGTGGATTTATCTGTTATCATATTAGCTTACCTTAATCTTCATTCCTACTTGCGACTTTCTCCAATGTCATTGGATCCATTTTTCCTATTTATTTCGATGTAATATTCCCATTTGTCTTGCACATAATCAACCTTTGTCCCGATCCAATATTCTTTATTTGTCTTCAAATCAATCGACTGTTCGTTGTTTCATTGCGTCTTCTTTTTGACATGGTGATTGTAGCGCCCCCTAAGCTAGCAGCTGACCAAACCAAGAATTTAACTAAATAAATAAGCACTAACGAATCTAAATCAAACACTTAAACATTCAAATAAGAAAAATCTACTACAACTTAACCCAAAACTAGCCCCGCTCTGAAATATACATATATATAAAATCTCCTCTCAAATGATACATATACTACAATAATGATTTGGTTTACAAGAATATGCAACATAATAAACATAGCAGAAGTTAATCATCTAGCAAACTCAACACTTGAAGCTTTAGCTGCGCTACTCTGATCTGTCACTGAAACTGAAAGTGGGAATAATTAACATTTAACTTCTAAGTAATCATATGCAAGATTTGGAAAACATTACATGTTTTCCGAAGCATTAAACAGTGACCAAGTCACTGAAATAAACAAACATGTATATGGACAAACTCCTTCTTCAAACAATGTATAATATTGAAGCCCACTTCCACTCTGATTACATAAAAGCACTAGATATAAATGCGAAGGAGCATATCCTATATACCACAAGTGGAAATCCTTATTTCCCATAACAATTCAAGCAAACAGTACAAGTACTTTCCAAATTATGGAAAGATTAACAGAATCAACAGAATTATCGGAATGCAATTTAAACAAAGCATGGAATGTATGAATGGACAATGCATGAGTTTGATAAGCATAAAGTTTTGTAAAAACAACAATAATAATTACAAAAGAGTCAAATGTATTCCCACCTCTTTTGATGACAAGCCACGCCTACCTCGAGATCCAAGATCGACTGGTTCATCCTTTGAATCGATCATTGTTAATAGAATCTAACTGTTAATCATACAAGCACTCTAAGAGTTTAGCCAAAAAGGCCCACACAAGAATCATATAATTCTATCTAATGGTTCTATGCCCATTATGGTATCTTATTCTCTATCTTTAGTATAACTAAGAGTTTACTAATCTAATTAGATTGATTATATAGTTCATAGATAAGTCTTATGAATATCTACAACGTTGTAGAATAAAACAAAGGTCGATTCGTACCATAAGGGGTCCAAAATGTCAATTTAGGAAAATAGGGTCATCCTAGTCAACTAACACTCACTAACGGTCAAACTGACAGTCCAAGGTCAACTTAACAGTCAACGTCTAAGTCCAAGTTAGAGTATATTCAAAGTCAGGTCACCTGTCTAAGCTCAATGGTCAAACTTAGCCAAAGGATTCAACTCAGTCAAGATTCACTGAGTTAGGTTTGGTCAGGACTAGTCACTGAGCTAACTCAGTCAGATACACTAAGTCAGATGAGAAGTAAATCAGTCAGACATCTGACTGACAAAAAGGATACTGGCCTGAGCCATTACACAGGCCAACACTCTATTACAGGAATTCTTCTAACTCATGTCTAAACAACATCAACAATACAATACTCAATTTAAACTTCATAATCAAATTACAAATACAATTATAGCCTACCTGCAATTTCAGTTCGAAGCTTTAACAACACACACTAACAACAACTAACACCAATTCATCCTCTTTGCAAAACCTTACACTCGCCTAACTCTTAACTACCACTCAGACATCAAAACTCAACAACTTCAGGCTTGCAATTCTATCAAACCCATCAATTGCTACACCACCTTCTATTCCCTCATCTCATTCCAACTGTTGTCACCTTTAATTGTACCTCATATCACCTTCTATCACTTTAACCATGCCCCCAACAACTTCAACTTGCATTACACATCATTCTAGTCATCACTTAATCATTTCAGCATCCTACTCAACATCAAATGCACTAAATCAACACCTTCATCAATTCATACAGATTCAAATACAACTTCATCTCTTTCATACTTTACCAAATTCACTATCTGCTACTCATATACAACATCTATCTTTTTATACTCAACCTTGTAATTCCATGACTCAAACTACAACAGCAAATCAGATAACACACACTCCCTGCAACATCTCATACAGCTCATAACCACAATCACCAATACCAGTTCCTACACAATCCAGTCCAACAGTACTACACTAACTTACCACCATTACCATTCTTTTCAATCTTAGCTCAACACAATCGATTCTACAACCACTATGAGCTATTCCATGACTTGCACAATCGAACCAAACACAGGAACAGCATCACATAGCCAAATCTCAATCTCACCTCACTAAACCCATACTGCCTTCAACATCTCATTCATTCAAACCATCTCCTGCACATCCATATCTTCACAATTGTAGCTAAGCAATGAACTCCCTCAACCCATTTCAATACTACTAATCAAGTTTTAACTTCAATTCCCCCTGTATCACCACCATCATCTCAAATAGCATCCTAAACAATTTTAGTATCTTAACAAACCAACAACTCCAATACCAATTCATCACACATCTTAATTCATGGCATCTCATAACTTCAACAACTAGAAATGATGATACTTTAATAGGGTTATAGAGAAGAATCATTACCTTAAAACAACTTTTCTCAAGCATCAAACAGATCGACACTGAAATTAATTCCATCATCTTCTTATTAACAAAATTGATCCCTAGTTCATCAATTTCACCTTGAATTCCAGAAATCACAACTTTGAAACTCTGTCCATTAACTTTATACTATTTTTCAACCTTAACTCTAATTCAATCCAAACCCATCTCATATCAACATCCCAGCACATCAATTCCATCTTCTAGATAATCTCTGTGTTCTTCTTACAAACCCTAATTCACTGATTCTTCATAAAAACAACTCTACAACTTCAATTAAACCTCTACCCATGATTCTTCATATAACCACAGTTCTGTTTATCATGTTCTAAATATTCAGAATCATAATCCAATCTAAGAACCCTGATTCTGCTTATCTTTGTTTGTCACCACAGACGAACTCCCAACACTCCTTAATAGTTATTCATCCTAATTCACAACAACAATATCTCTTATCTTGTGTTTCTTGATTTCTTCCTCTCAATCTCACAGTTTCAACAATCGATCCACAGAATCGCCGGAGAGAAGGATAAAGAGAAAGAGAAGAAGAAACAAATGGAAAGAAAGAAGAAATGAATTCTTATCGAGCGGTTTGGGGATAAGGCGGACCCAAACAGCTGAGTCACCCACTCGCTTTGACACGTGAAATCACAAGGACCAAATCCAAAATTACTATTTTACCCTTTGAAAACAAATTGATAAATCTTCTTCACCCAGTGTCCGAATAACGCATGCGAGCAGTCTATTTCGTATAACTTTTCGAGAGTTATTCAACGATACTAGTTTCGTAGCTAGATCATTGTTAGATTAATTCCTATGATTAACATTCGTGTTAAACTAATCGAGTTATTATCGGCTAAAACATCTCTTGACTAGTCTAATAGCTTGACGAGCTTGAGGGTCTTTACAGTGATGTGTCTCTAGAAACCCCAAATTAGGTCAGAAATTTCGGTTCAGTTTTAAATTTCTCCCTATCAGAATTCCTATGTCCCTTGTTGCTATTTGTAGACAAGTTGTTTGTTAGTTTAGCTCTTTGAAGGAATCTTATTAATCTCCCCGGTGTTGGTGCAGTCTATCTTGCGTTTTTGTAGGCAAGTTGTTTGCTGTTTTGGTTCTTTGTAGGGGTATTTTTAATCTCCTTGGTGTTGGGTGTAGTTTGTCAGGAAACATAATCTCAGGAGATTTTTTTTATCTTTACAGGGTTGGTTTGGTTACTTTCGTTTGTCGATTCAAATTTAATTGTTCTCTTTGGACTTGATTTGTGCGTACTCTAATTTTCTGCCAGATTTTTCATAGGGGATTTTTTTTAGCCTCCGTAGAATTGGTATTTAGTCATTGTTTTGAGTTTTTATCACATCTCGGTAAATTTCTATGAATATGTTCCATCTGAACCAAGCACTAACCTAGCTCTCTTATATTAATTTTTGTATTTGTTCCTTGTGCTCAAATTGGCAACAGTCTCATATACCCATATGCTTAAATTTGTTCGTCGTATCCGGTTAACCACTTGAGATGTGATAAAAACTCAAAACATCTTTTCATTCGTACTTAGTTGTGCAGGTCTGGTTAGTCTCCCTAATCATCCATCTTTTCATTCGTGCTTCTCGCAACCTTTCATAATAGTGTAATCATTTCCTTTCCTTTCAAATTTTGGAGCTATGAACTAGTAATATTAATTTAGTTCTCTCTAGTTCAGCTTAGTTAGAATATTCGTTTTGTGTCCTATCTCAGTCTCTTAAGTTCAATTTTTCTCTATAGATTTTTAGTTTTTTGGTAGCTTTAAGGTTTTTATTAGTGGTAAATCTTACATTCTAAGGTATTCTTCTTGTGTCTATATCTACCGGTATTCTAGATTATATTCTTAGTAAATCCTTATGTTTCTAAGAAATGAAGTTGTTATCCTGGAATGTCCAGGGTTTTGGGACTCCCCTCACAAAGGACCAGTTTAATTTTTGTGCCAATACTATAAGCCAGATATAGTTTTTTTTTTTAGCGGAGACAAAAGCCCCATTATCTCGCATGGACTCCTTTTTCAAAAATTCCCCTTTCTCTGACTGGTTCATCGTTCCATATGTGGGAATATCCAAGGGTTTAGCAATAGCCCGACACAATAATATAGAAATGAAATTAATATCTTTTAAGTTTAATGTTTATCATTTTGAATCAAAGATAGGAGATACAGATATCATCATCACATGTGTTTATGGAGCAGCCGAAGCAGATGATAAAATCGAACAATAAACATATATCTCAGACATCGCGCAACAAATAAATAAACCTTGGGTTCTGATAGGGGACTTAAATGTTATTTTGGACCCAGACGAAAAACAAGGTGGAAATAAAGCAGGCTCCAGCAGTAAATCCTTCATCGTCAATGTTATCGGTTCTTTGGGCCTCCAAGACGCGGGATACGATAGATCGCCTTTCACTTGGTCAAATAATCGAAAGGTCGAAGCAAACATATGCGAAAGAATTGACAGAGCGCTAACTTCCTTCTTGTGGTCTCAGAATTTTCCAGATACTAAGGTAACTCACCTCCCGAGGATAGGCTCTGATCATACGCCGATTTTATTAGATTTAAACCATGAGAAAACTAGGTTACAGAAACCATTTAGATGTCTTAGGTCTTGGTTAACTCATTCCACCTTACCCATGGTAGTTGAAGCCTCTTGGAAATTGCATTCCGACAATTCTGGAGAGAGAACCTTTTATGGGCTCCTTAAATTGTTATCCTCGGATTTAGCCCATTGGAACTCAAATAGTTTTGGGAACATCCACACAAATATTAAGTCCTTAAACAATAAAATTTACAGTATCCATAGATCCGGAAACATTTCTAAAGAAATAGACAAATTAAAAAATCTCCAAGTGAAGTTAGGAAAATGGTATAAAATAAAAAACGATTACTATCATCAAATCTTCAGGGATAAATTCTTCAAAGAATATGATCAGAACACGAAAAACTTCCATGCTGCAGCCTCAAACAGAAAAAGAATCAACGCGATAAATTCTCTTAGAGAACCTTCTGGGCTTTGGGTTTTAGATAGAGATCAAATCAACTCGCTTTTGGTTAACTATTTCCAACAAATAGGCTCATCCCAAAACAACAATTTCGATTTTGAACTATCTAGCATCATAAATCCTTGCATCACTTTTGAAAGAAAATAATTCCTTAACTATTATACCCTCTAAAGAAGATATCTGCCATACCATATCTTATATGAACCAGTGGGGAGCCCCAGGACCAGATGGTTTCCAGTCAGGCTTCTTTAAAGTCAACTTGGACATATTGGGAAAAGATATCATTAGCTCAGTCCAAGAATTCTTTCGCTCGAGCATTCTTGACAAATATTTCAATCATTCCTTCATAACCCTCATCCCAAAATTTTCCACCCAGAAACGTCGGGAGATTTCAGACCTATTAACCTCAGTAATACTATTTATAAAATTATATCAAAAATACTAGCTAATAGGATAAAACCCATTCTCGGCAAAATTATCTTCCCAAATCAATCGGCGTTTCTCCCTGGCCGACAAATCACAGATAACATCATAATTGCTCATGAACTTATACACTCGATTAAAACCACAAAGAAAAAAAAAGGATTCCTGACGTTAAAACTCGACCTATCGAAAGCTTTTGATAGGGTGGACTGGACTTATATTGAGAAAGTCCTCCTAGCTTTTGGGTTCTCGGAAAATTGGACAAATCTCATTCTGCAATGTATATCAACAACCTCTTTTTCAATTCTTCTAAACGGTTCCCCGAGACCCACTTTCAACACCTCGAGAGGTTTAAGACAAGGCGATCCATTATCACCATACCTTTTCCTAATATGCGTGGAAATTCTATCTAGGCTCCTTGAAAAAACTATTGAAGACAAGAGAATCACTGGATTTCAAATCAACAATAAGACTCTCAATATATCTCGCCCTTTTTTCGCGGATGACTGCTTTTTATTTACAAAGGCAGATCTGGAGGGAGCGAAAAGTCTTTTGGAAATCTTATAAATTTTCGGTAACATCACTGGCCAGATGGTTAATCTTCAACAATCCAATGTCTACTTCAGCCCACAAATACATCTGAAACATGGGAATATTTTCGCAAAAATCTTAAAAGTTCTGATGATGACCAAAAATGATAAATTCCTAGGTACCCCTCTTTTCTTTGATAAGAATAGAAAATCCAATTTTGAGCGTCTCCTTCAGCGATATTATTCTACTCTACAAGGCTATAAATCTAAACTTTTATTTCAAGCGGGTAGAACAGTCTTGATAAAATCTATCCTCCAATCATACCCAACATATCAAATGCAAGTTCTGGCACTGCCAATAGAAACTCTCGATCAACTCGACAGGAATCAGAGAAATTTTTGGTGGAAAAAAGATGGACAAAAAAGAAAAGGAGGTTTTATAAAAGCTTGGAAAAGTATATGCAAGCCCATTTCCCAAGGTAGTATGGGAATTAAAAAAAACCATCACTTCAATTTATCTCTTCTCACTAAACTTCCCAGTAGACTGGTAACAGAATAAGACCAATTATGGGTCAAACTACTAAAAGCAAAATATTTCCCAAATCGCACCGTAGAAGTGTCCAAAACCTCGAATCTGTCTTGGATTTGGACCAGCATACAAAAAGGTCTAGAGTTAAAAAAAAAAAAGTAACTTTGTTTGGCAAGTCAAAACGGAGCTTCGGTGAAAATTTGGGAAGACAGATGGGTTCCTAATGCATATATAATTCAAAAAGTACCAAACTCGCAAGATCAGGCGCCAACAAGAGTTCAAGAACTAATCACGGATCAGAATAAGTGGGATCAGGGAAATCTAAACCAATTCTTTTTCCCAGCGGATAGGCAAAAAATTCAAGCATTAAATCCAAGGAAACAAGAGAAAGACATCATTAGATGGAGGCACCATCACTCAGGAAAATTTACGGCCAAAAATGTCTATAACTTTCTAACCAATCAGGATCAAGACATTAATAACAGCCTAGATTTCCCATGGAATAAGATTTGGAGAATTCAAGCAATTCCAAGAATAAGACTCTTCATCTTGAAACTATCACAAAAAGTTCTCCCAACTTCTGCCAGACTAGGCGCACATAATAAGGACATCTATAGTAGCAGGAAATCCCACACTACACCCCTCACAAGAATTCATATAATCAAATCATTTTTAGATCGACAATCATAAATTTTATTGATTAATCTCACAACTTTTACAAAATAAAAAGGAAATGAAGCTAAAGAATTTACAACCGCTCTGGACTTTCTCCCACCTAATGACTTTCTCAACACTCAAAAAAGATCTCTCTCCTCCTTGCGCTTGTTTAACTCTTTATATAGGGAATTACATAGTGGATGACAGCTAATCTGTCCTTTATTTTAGGATCTGACTTGCGATATTCTCGCAAGAGTTCTATTGTCAACCTTCGCAAGCACTATAATCATCGTAGAGTCATCACACTTTTCTTATGTTTCTGCAATCGTCATCTATTACGTCATTCTTCAAATTATTTTGCGACGCTTGCAATGTGTTGTTAACCAAACTTCGCAAATGTGTCCCTCTTGCGATATTCAGATCCTGCATCTTGCCTCTTCTCATGTCTTCTCTGTGAAGGGGAGAATGTCATGAGAAATTATTTTTCAAAATGCCACAACTATTCATCTTTTCATATTCTCTGTACTGAGACGACTCTGTACTTTCCGTAAACTTTGTTACACGTACTTCTTCTTCCACCCATCTTTTGACACGTCTTTTTCAACCACTGCCTTTTAACCGCTCATGTCCACTCTTTGCATTAAATGCACTCATCTTCTCGAGAATTTCTACTCTCTATATATATTCTTCTTATTCTTCCCTTCTCTTCTTTTTTACTTTCTTCTCAACTTCTCTGCAATTTTACTGTTCTTCCGCAAATTTCGCTTTTACTACTGTAACTTTTTGTAAAGAACCTCAAGCTCGTCAACGCTATTAGGCCAGTTAAGTGACGAATTAGCCGATAATAACTCGATTAGTTTAACACGAACGTTAATTTATAGAAATTAATCTAAAAACGATTTAGATACAAAATTAGTACCACTTGATAGATCTCGAAAAGTTATGCGGAATGGACTACTCGAACGTGTCATTCGGAAATCAGAAGAAGATATCCGTTTTTTTAAGTGAAGGGTAAATTGGTCATTTCACATTGAAGTGTTATCAAGGCAACCAACTTTTCTTCTCAGGGCACCCTTTGTGGATAACTCAAAAGAAAATCGATAAGGTCGAGGAATTTCTATCTTCTCTTTCATTTTTATTTTATTCTCTTTTCTTCTTCTTTTTCTCTATTCTTCTCGCTCGTGTTTCTGCGAGAGATTTGTGAGTTGTGAGTGAGACTTGAGTGATGAGAATCAACTGATGAAGATGTTTAGATTATGGAGAAGGTTGTATGGTTGTTAGGTTTAAAACATAACAGTCGGGGTTGAATCTGAGAGTATCAAAATTAGGGTTTGTAGAACTGTTTAATTGAATTCGTATGGAATGATTGGTTTATTAGGTTGCCGATAGATGAAGAACAAAGGGTTTGTTGTGTAATTAAAGTTCTGAAGACTTTTTGATGAAAAATTACTGAGTTAGGGTTTCTGGAAGAATTCGAAGAAGAATTGGAAGACAAGTTTGATGTTTTAAGAGGTTAAATCGAGTTGGGTATTGAGTGGTTGGAGGAATTGAAGTTGAATTAAAGGTAAAGTTAAGTTTTAGATGATGAATTGGTGAATCAGTGAATTAGGGTTTGTGTTATTTTCTTCCCAAATTTAAGAACTAGGGTTTCATAAGAAGTTCAAAGAAGAACTGGAAGATGAAATTGAGAGTCTTGGAAATGATTGGAGATGGGTTTGTGATGAATTAAGGTTGGAGTTAAAGAATAACTCGAACTGGATAGTTTGGGTTTGATCAGTGGTTCTAAAGATCAAGATGAAATGGTTAACTTGAAGTTCTTGAATTATACTGATGAGGTGATGTATCAAGTCAGGGCAAAAAGAAGAAGATTTATTTCAATTGTTGGGGGTGAAACCTTTTGAGGTAATTGTCTTCTCAGTGAACTTAGTTAAGTTATGAGATTTTCATTATTGAGTTTATAAGTTTGTTATGAATTTATAATTCTGAAAGATGTTTGTGTATGTATGGGAGATGTATAGATACTTAAAAAGGAATTAGTATAAATTGAGGTGGAAATACATGTGATGGTTCTGTATAATGAGTAGAACTGGAGTTGCAGGTGATGTTGGGTTTATTAAGTTGTCATTAGTCTGAGCTGCAGGTGTTGGTGTTAATTTTTGAGATGGAGTTGAGATCTCAGGGCTAAGAAGTACTGAGAGTATGTGTTTGGATGGTGGTGTTGGTTGTGATTCTGTGGAGCAACATATTCAATTTGTGCTTGTGGAGTTAATGATATAAAGATGCCAGAGAATTGTTAGTGGAAGAATTGTAACGATGTTGTGGATGTTAATGAATATATAATGAAGTTGAAGTTTATACTTTGGAGTATGTTTAAATTTGTACAATATGGAGAAGCTAAAGACACTGAGGCTGTTTGACAGTTCAGTTGAGGGGGTAAACTGGATTTAGCAGAAGTGAGTTATTTTTGGTTCTAGTTTAGAAGAAGAATCAGGGAGTTAATAAATCATTATGCAGGAAGGAACTGAAATGGTGGAGGTCTTGTAATGTATGTACTGGTGATATGAATCTGAAGTTGCTTTCATCATGTAGATCATTGTTATAGCAGAATGTAGAAAGAATGAGGAGGAGCTACTACATTTGCAGGTAGGCTAAGCTTATATTTGTAGTTAAATTATGAAGCTCAGTTGAATTGAATATGTTAGTTTTATAATGGTAGTTTAGATGTGTTTGTAATCTTGGTAGAGTTCTGTTTAGTTGGAATATAGAAGGTTGTATTAGTTGGTGGCATGAGTTTATGGCCCATGCCTTATGTTTTAAACCTGTTAGTCACCCCAGTCAGTTGTCTGACTTAGATCATCTGACTGAGTTAACTTAGTCTGAACCAGACTCAACTCAATGAGTTGACTCGTGTGACCAGATCGCTGACTTTGACCAGGGTTTGACCCTTTGACCTTGACCCTTTGACTGTTGACCTGACCTTTAGACGTTGACCATCAGTTGATCCCATGGACTGTTAGTTGACCAGTTGGACCAGTTTTTGTGCTAATGAGCTGAGTTTAGTAGACTTGGGCTTAGAGCCAGATTTTCTATTAAACATGAATTAGACCCTTATGGTCCGAATTAATCTTTGGTTTCTTCTACAAAGTTGTAGATATTCATAAGACTTAGCTAATGGACTATATAATCAATCTAATTGGATTAGTAAACTCTTAGTTATAATAAAGATAGAGAATAAGATACCATAATGGGCTTAGAACCATTAGATAGAATTGTATGATTCTTGTGTGAGCCATTTTGGCTAGTTTCTTAGACTTCTTGTGTGTTTAACATTTAATCTTTAATAACAAAAATCGAATCAAAGGATGAACTAGTGGATCGTGGATCTTGAGGTAGGCGAGGCTTGTCATCAAAAGAGGTGGGAATCGATAACGAACTCTCTTATATTCATTATATTTTTACAAATCAATCTTTGTGTTGCGAACTCATGCATATCTTTGTGTGCTCTGTGTGGTATGAGATGTGTGCCGACACAATATCAGTATTCTATGGCTAGGGCGATACACCGCAATATTACACGGCTAGGGCGATACACCGCAATATTATTATGGCTAGGGAGATCCACCGCAATATTATTCTTCTCTTATGTGCGGCAACACACATCTCATACATGGATGTTTACTGTTATTTATGAATGTCTTTGAAGAAGTTTCTACGTTACGTTTTATTGTCTTTCCTTGTATTACTGAATTTCGATAAAACCTGCATTGTCTTCGAATCATATTAATGATTACTTGAAAGCTAGTTGTTATTTCTACTGGGCACCCCTTTTAGGGATGATGTGCTCACCCATTCCCACTTTCAGTTTCAGAGACAGATCAGAGTTGCGCAGCGGAAGTTTCGTGGCGTTGAGTCTTCTACTATGTTTATTATGTTGTATAATATATTTGTAAACTGAATTACTATTGTATATGTAAAATTTGAGAGGAGTTCTTGCTTATATGTATTTCAGAGTGGGGCTAGTTTTTGGGTTAAGTTTTGTAGCAAATTTCTTAATTGAATGTTTAAGTAAATGATTTAGATCGTTAGTGCCTCATTCTTTAGTTAATCTCTTGGATTAGACAGCTGCTAGCTTTAGGGGCGCTACAAAGTTGGTATCAGAGCTTACTATTAGATCTTATATGGGAAAAGATAGAAATAGCCAGTGCCAGTTAGTGAAATAGATTAGCTTAGAACTGGGCTGGGTTGTGAGATAAATTTTAATCACTAAAAGCTATCAATAATTAAAATATTTATTTTATTGATTGATTTGTTTGTTTGTTTGTTTGATTATTTGTGTATGTAATGAAGTAAAAATTGTAGGGTACACCAATAACTTCAGTTAATAAGGATTTGAGAATAATTAATCTAAAAATATGAACACGTACACAATCTAATACTATAAAAATAGTGAAATTAGTATTATTGATATAAATCTTGAAAGCCACATAAAAACTTATTTAATACTTTGACTTATCCGTAGAATCAACAGTTTATAATTACATAAATGTTAATAATATTTTTGGGACTCAATATATAAGAGTAGTTAGAATAATAGTTCAAACCATCAATGTTAATAATAAAAATATTATAACAGTAATTATATATGATAATAAAAGTGATAATAATTTTAAAAAGGTATTGTTAGCATACATCAACTGGTATTATATTGAACTTAACTAAACAAAAATCTCATTAAAGATATATAACGATAAAATTAATAATTATGATTAAATGGCTATGGAAAATTATTTACGCTTATCTACAATTAAGTTTTGTAAATTAAACTAATTACAAATTATCTTTAATCTAATAAATGATCCAGTGAATCTATAAAATGAAACAAATGTACATGAAATAGTAACAATAGTATTCAGATGTTTAGTGTAATATTATAATTAAAAGAAAATCAATTCGTATATTAATATAATACTTTACATTAATAACAAAATTTAAAGACTACTAGAATATATTATAATTTTATGTAGACTCAAATTTAAATCATATTAATTTGTCAACACCAATATTTAACAAGAAATAGAATACGGATTTAATCTGAAAAATAAAATCTATTATATCAATATTTACGTGAATGTAGAATCATATTTAAAGATTAAGACTTAGTGTACCAACTGGACTATCAATTTATGAATAATGATAATAATAACACAATTGATAATAATATTCGAGTAATTAGACTAGTAGCAAATCTATAGTAAATAATATGTGGAGAAAATATATATGGTATTACAGTAAAGTTAAAAATTATCAAATATTACGAATTGGCGTAAAAATCGAATTGGCAGTACATATATAAAATAAAGGGCTTTTTACAGAAGTAGGCCTGTTTTTTTTATGGTTTACAAAACTAAGCCTGTTTTTTTATTTCTTACAAAACTAGGCAAGTTTTGACCAAAAAAGGTGGATGGAAAGTTAGCCCCGTTAAGTGAACCTAAAAATACCTAATTGTCCTTGGAATCGTTCATTGATAACTGACTCCACGATTTGACTATGTACCCATCATCAAATACTGCATACATGGCACTGCATACGTGGCACTGTATACTCAGGCCATCAAGGCTTTACTGCAACAATTAGGTATATCCTCTGAAGCTCAACTCTGCTCAAAATATTTCAACAACATCACCAATTTCAGTTATTCGGCACAACACTGATCTGCAATAGCACAACCTTAAAACCATCTCAAACCACCAATTTTGCTTCAAGAATTTGCACAAGCGAAGGAAAACAACCAGCATCATCCAACATTTTTTCATCTCAAGTGAGCTACAAATCTTACAACTTGCTGATCTGCAATAGTTCCTGAACCTTTCCATAAGTATTTTCATTTAGCATTGGGAGTAGAAAAACAATACCGATTCAAGTATTCTCAAATATATTAAAGCTTTACAACTACCTGCAACACCAACATAGATTCAAGCTTCTGCCAACTTTAACCACCAGATCCAACATCCATTCTGTGTTCCCTGCAATATTCTTCCATGTAATGCACATCATCTCAATCTTAGCGATACACTACCATTCCATTTATTCAGCTCATACGTCTGTTACATGACTTCAACTCAGTTGCAATCAACTTCCTCGGAAGAACCTAACCCACAGCAGCACAGCCAAGAACCCACACTATCATGTCATCTCCTCTCAATTCCATTTTACCCAGTCTAACTCTCCTTGTGACATAGCCATACCACCAATTCTTTAGATGCAACAGACAAGCATCACACCATATCCCTGTAAAATAACTCTTACAAACAAACTCAAGGTTTCCCTTTGATCAGTGAAAAAAATCCCTATAACTCAATCATCATATCCATTTGTCCGTCTTTGTCTTAGCTGGTGATTTTTGGAGGACGGGAAAAGAGAAAAAAGAATCAGTTAATCAGAAGAATGAAGATGAAGATGAAAAACTGAAGGGATTTTGTAGATTAAACTTTTGCAAAGTAAACTCTAGATTTTGTCTTCTACTAGCTCAACCACCATCTTAAATCACTTCTTCTCTCCAATTTCCAGTTCAAACAACTTGAACCCAAGACAATCACGCTTCTCATTTTTTCTCTCGATCTGAATCCTAAACCCATCTGCAGATTACCCTGGCTTCTAATTCTTGAATAACAAAGCTCAAAAACAGAAACTGACATTCAGATAACAACACCATTTCTTCATAATCGAACCCATATCATCAAACCCTAACTCATGAAATTTCGAAAATTTACCTTGCACATTAAACGAAATTAAAATCAAATTCCAACCCAAGTTTTCATTTTGATCAGCAAACAAAAGACATAAGTCAATTATCGAATTTACTTAGTTGGTGACTTTTGAAAAACTTATCTAGTTGGTGACTTTTGAAGAACAACAAATAGGAAACAAAATCGAATAACCTGATAATGCGATCGATGTGTTGATGTTGCTTCTTTGGTTTCATTGATGTTGATAAAATTATTTGTTAAAGTCTGCGGGCATCCAACTCAAAACCAATTGGCAATGAGTGGAGAGGCCCTTCCATATTATATTTTAAGTTAATTATTTAATTATTAGCAATGTGGGACTATTGTCCTTTCACACGCCCCCTCACGTGTAAGGCACGTGCACCTCATATACGTACATGTGGGTCATGGGTGTGGCCAAAATCGAGCCTACACCCCACGTACGGGCCTACCTAGCCGGCCTTGCTTTGATACCATGTTAAAGTCTGCGGGCATCCAACTCAAAACCAATTGGAAATGAGTGGAGAGGCCCTTCCATATTATATTTTAAGTTAATTATTTAATTATTTGCAATGTGGGACTATTGTCCTTTCACATTATCGTTATTTCTACAAGAGCACCACGAAACCACTGGTGAAGAACAGAGATAGAGAAGAAGAACAGAGATGGAAGACAAGAACTGAAGCGATTTTTTTTAGTGCGTTGTTACTACTTAGTGCAATGTATTAAAAATCATGGCCGTTAGTAATCACCGAGATTTCCACATCTTAGATGGACGCTGCGGAAGCCTACACATGTGGCAGTAATAACTATGTACGTCCATCTTAGCCGTTCCAAATATCTTCGAGATTTCCAGATATTAGATTAGGCTTTCTGATTGACACATAAGGACGAGGGCATTTCAGTAATATACTCACATCTATGATATTTCCTTGTATGAGATTTTGACGATAAATTGATTAGTCAATGTGAGATATTGACTGAGTTAACGGATTTGGATGGAATCCTTTCAATAGGCTTAGTTTTGTAAGAAATAAAAAAAGAGGCCTAGAAACGAAAGTGAGGGTCCAGAATAGGCCTATTTCTGTATATAATCCTAAAATAAATAAATTCATATGACTAAATTGTTTAAAAAGATGTAAACTATTTATATACTTTACGAAGTAAATTTATAAGACTTACACCAATTACAATTACGATAATAGTTAAGAGAATTAAGTAATCTTAATATATTAATACTTAGTTAATCCAGCACTGGGGAATAGTGAGGTTGGTAATTCTTGTGTGTTCAGGTGATACTTGTTACGTAGTAGGCATTATCAGGCGTCATGAACCTAGACAGGGCAACTGCATTCTTGTATCACTAGGCATAGAAGGGAGACTTACTTCTATTAGTGGACCGATAGATCCCAAATTTTACTTAGAAACTTTGTTATAAAGTATATTCTCTCGTAATTAGAACCAATAACTTATTGAAATGGAAATTAATATTTTGAACCTAGAGCCACAAATTTTAGTTGTATAAAGCCATTTAGGTTTGTGTTTTGTTTTATGTTGTTCGTGTTTAGACAAGAGATGGGATTATTTTATAAGGTGAGGAGTTTTTGAAGACCATAAGAATGGTTTGATTTTCGAGGACGAAAACGATACAAAGTGGGGAGAATGTAAGGACCCTCAAGCTCGTCAACGCTATTAGACCAGTCAAGTGAAGAATTAGCCGATAAATTAGCCGATAATAACTCGATTAGTTTAACACGAACGTTAATTTATAGAAATTAATCGAACAACGATTTAGAAACGAAATTAGTACCACTCGATAGATCTCAAAAAGTTATGCGGAATGGACTACTCGAGCGTGTCATTCGGAAATCAGAAGAAGAAGATATATGTTTTTTTAAGTGAAGGGTAAATTGGTCATTTCACATTAAAGTGTTATCAAGGCAACCAACTTTTCTTCTCAGGGCACCCTTCGTGGATAACTCAAAAGAAAATCGATAAGGTCGAGGAATTTCTATCTTCTCTTTCATTTTTCTTTTATTCTCTTTTCTTCTTCTTCTGCTTCTCTTTCTCTATTCTTCTCGCTCGTGTTTCTGCTAGAGATTTGTGAGTTGTGAGTGATACTTGAGTGATGAGAATCAATTGATGAAGATGTTTAGATGATGGAGAAGGTTGTATGGTTGTTAGGTTTAAAACAGAACAGTCGAGGTTGAATCTGAGAGTATCAAAATTAAGGTTTGTAGAACTGTTTAATTGAATTCGTATGGAATGATTGGTTGATTAGGTTGCTGATAGATGAAGAACAAAGGGGTTGTTGTGTAATTAAGCTCTGAAGACTTTTTGATGAAAAATCACTGAGTTAGGGTTTCTGGAAGAATTCGAAGAAGAATTCGAAGAAGAATTCGAAGAAGAATTAGAAGACAAGTTTGATGTTTTAAGAGGTTAAATCGAGTTGGGTATTGAGTGGTTGTAGGAATTGAAGTTGAATTAAAGGTAAACTTAAGTTTCAGATGATGAATTAGTGAATCAGTGAATTAGGGTTTGTGTTATGTTCTTCCCAAATTTAAGAACTAGGGTTTCATAAGAAGTTCAAAGAAGAACTGGAAGATGAAATTGAGAGTCTTGGAAATGATTGGAGATGGGTTTGTGGTGAATTAAGGTTGGAGTTAAAGAATAACTCGAACTGGATAGTTTGGGTTTGATCAGTGGTTCTAAAGATCAAGATGAAATGGTTAAATTGAAGTTCTTGAATTGTACTGATGAGGTGATGTATCAAGTCAAGGCAAAAAGAAGAAGATTTATTTCAATTGTTGGGGGTGAAACCTTTTGAGGTAATTGTCTTCTCAGTGAACTTAGTTAAGTTATGAGATTTTCATTATTGAGTTTATAAGTTTGTTATGAATTTATAATTCTGAAAGATGTCTGGGTATGTATGGGAGCTGTATAGATACTTAAAAAGGAATTAGTATAAATTGAGGTGGAAGTATAGGTGATGGTTCTGTATAATGAGTAGAACTGGAGTTGCAGGTGATGTTGGGTTTATTAAGTTGTCATTAGTCTGAGCTGCAGGTGTTGGTGTTAATTTTTGAGATGGAGTTAAATTATCAGGGCTAAGAAGTACTGAGAGTATGTGTTTGTATGGTGGTGTTGGTTGTGATTCTGTGGAGCAACATATTCAATTTGTTCTTGTGGAGTTAATGATATGAGGATGCCAGAGAATTGTTAGTGGAAGAAATTTAGCGATGTTGTGGATGTTAATGAATATGTAATGAAGTTGAAGTTTATACTTTGGAGTATGTTTAAATATGTACAAGATGGAGAAGCTAAAGACACTGAGGCTGTTTGACAGTTCAGTTGAGGGGGTAAACTGGATTTAGCAGAAGTGAGTTATTTGCGGTTCTGGTTTAGAAGAAGAATCAGGGAGTTAATAAATCATTGTGCAGGCAGGAACTAAAATGGTGGAGGTCTTGTAATGTATGTACTGGTGATATGAATCTAAAGTTGCTTCCATCATATAGATCATTGTTATAGCAGAATGTAGAAAGAATAAGGAGGAGCTACTGCATTTGCAGGTAGGCTAAGCTTATATTTGTAGTTAAATTATGAAGCTCAGTTGAATTGAATATCTTAGTTTTATAATTGTAGTTTAGATGTGTTTGTAATCTTGGTAGAGTTCTGTTCAGTTGGAATATAGAAGGTTATATTAGTTGGTGGCATGAGTTTATGGCCCATGCCTTATGTTTTAAACCTGTTAGTCACCCCTGTCAGTTGTCTGACTTAGATCATCTGACTGAGTTAACTCAATCTGAACCAGACTCAACTCACTGAGTTGACTCGTGTGACCAGATCGTTGACCTTGACTAGAGTTAGACCCTTTGACCCTTGACCAGTTGACTGTTGACCTGACCTTTAGACGTTGACCGTCAGTTGATCCCATGGACTGTTAGTGACCGTTTAGTTGACCAGTTGGACCAGTTTTTGTGCTAATGGGTTGAGTTTAGTAGACTTGGGCTTAGAGCCAGATTTTCTATTAAACATGAATTGGACCCTTATGGTCCGAATTAGTCTTTGGTTTCTTCTACAAAGTTGTATATATTCATAAGACTTAGATAATGGACTATATAATAAATCTAATTGGATTAATAAACTCTTAGTTATAATAAAGATAGAGAATAAGATACCATAATGGGCTTAGAACCATTAGATAGAATTGTATGATTCTTGTGTGAGCCATTTTGGCTAGTTTCTTAGACTTCTTGTGTGATTAACATTTAATCTTTAATAACAAAGATCGAATCAAAGGATGAACCAGTGGATCGTTGATCTCGAGGTAGGCGAGAATTGTTATCAAAAGAGGTGGGAATCGATAACGAACTCTCTTGTATTCATTATTGTTTTACAAATCAATCTTTGTGTTGCGAAATTCATGCATATCTTTGTGTGCTCTGTGTGGTATGAGATGTGTGCCGACACAATATCAGTATTCTATGGCTAGGGTGATACACCGCAATATTCCGCAATTTTATTATTCCTTTATATATATTCAGTATTCTATGGCTAGGGCGATACACCGCAATATTATTATGGCTAGGGCGATCCACCGCAATATTATTCTTCTCTTACAGTCGAACCTCGATAAACGAATGTTCGATAAATGAATAACCTCGCCAAATGAATAATTTTCTCCGGTCCCGACTTGGACCAAGGTGATAAATGAATTACCTCGCTTAATGCATTAATGAATATAAAAAATTGGATCCTTAAAGGCCCTATAGAAATATAAACGAATAATCACTGAATTATATATAAAAATATATATAAAAATAAACCAAAATATATAATCAGAAAATTTTACATAAAAATATATGTAGGAATGAACTCAAAAAAATTCATTTATGGTTGATTGTCTTTTTCTTCCACCCAAACCAAAATGCATTGTATCCTTAATTTTATGCAATGCTTGCACAATTTCTGGAATATTTTGCTCGTGTTGTAGCAAGTAATATTTTAAAGGGACCATCGCTTGAAAAGCATCTTTAGATGACACATTTGGTTCGGCGCTACCATCATCTGGTTCAGGATCATTCTCATCATTCATTACTGACTCAATAATTTCTCTGTCTGTTGGAGACTCCATAACTGCATCATTCTCGTTAGGATAGTTCAAAAGATGTTCAACGTCCATCACATTTCTATGATGTAAATTAAAAATGACATCAGTTAATTCAAAAGAAAATGAATGTTAATTAAATTATAGATAAGAATTTTGACCTTTATTTCCTAGGTATACTTGTACATTTTCTCCCATACAATATAACTTCATAATTAAGAAAATATTGTCTAAATGAATAAATATTCATTTATCGATAAATAAATATAATATTCATTTATCGATAAATAAATAACCCCGTTAAACGAATATTTTTTCTTGGTCCCGAGAATATTCGTTTATCGAGGTTTGACTGTATGTGAGGCAACACACATCTCATACATGGATGTTTACTGTTATTTATGAATGTCTTTGAAGAAGTTTCTACGTTACGTTTTATTGTATTTTCTTGTATTACTGAATTTCGATAAAACCTGCATTGTCTTCGAATCATATTAATGATTACTTGAAAGCTAGTTGTTATTTCTACTGGGCACCCCTTTTAGGGATGATGTGCTCACCCATTCCCACTTTCAGTTTCAGAGCAGATCAGAGTTGCGCAGCGGAAGTTTCGTGGCGTTAAGTCTTCTACTATGTTTATTATGTTGTATAATCTATTTGTAAACTGAATTACTATTGTATATGTAAAATTTGAGAGGAGTTCTTGCTTATATGTATTTCAGAGTGGGGCTAGTTTTTGGGTTAAGTTTTGTAGCAAATTTCTTAATTGAATGTTTAAGTAAATGATTTAGATCGTTAGTGCCTCATTCTTTAGTTAATCTCTTGGATTAGACAGCTGCTAGCTTTAGGGGCGCTACACTTTTCTTGATCTTTCTTCTTTTGATTTTTACTTTCTTCTTCATTCCCATACTAAAATGCCTCCGGCTGGTTGTAAAAATGAAATTGCTTTTGAAGAATTTTGAAAGAAACTTCAAACCAGAGGTTTTAATTTATCTCTCATTCCTTGTCAAAACCCTAATTATGAGCTTTCCATTAATCTATTTTCTGATCATCCTTGCAATCATGAGGAGGTCATAGTCTCGCTAGGTCAGCTTCTCGCTGGCCTTCCCATTCCCCTTTATGATCCTGAACTTTCCTTATTTTATGAAATACTTTCTCATGTGAAATTCTCGCGAGCTGTATATCAATTAAGTGGGGATTGCATTCGTCTTATGCGTGAGTTCGCCCACCGTGGTGCTGGAAAGGGATCTCTTTATCCTGATGAAGCTAAAAACCCTAAGTTCGCTGACGTTACGATTGTTCCTGCGAACTATACTGTGGAAAATTTCTCTGCGAATTATGAGATAATTCCAATGAAGAAAGATAGCACTTGTTGGGGCATTTGTTTAAAGAAGAAGGGTGATGTTGCTGATGACAAGATACTTATGCAAGACATTGATTGGAATCCTGGCAAAAAAATATCTCCGCGTTACTCCAATGATGATAAGTGGTGTATCTTCCCTTTAATCCTAAAGGGTCCATACATCTCTGGATCTCATGCTTTACCTGCGAATATCGCAACATACTTACCCTGGGTATTCAGCTGGCCGGAAAGGGTGTCAGAGGTGCATTCCCAAGTTTTATTTGAGTTGTTATTCTTTTTGTTCTTATATATAATTTTGTTGATCATGTATCTGCGAAATTATCAGGTTGAAAGGTTGAAACTGAGCTATATCAAGACTGGGAAAATTAGTCCCTTATCAGCTCTTCGATCATTCACAGATGAAGTAAAAAATATTCTTTTATGATTCTTCACAATATATTGTTGCCTCTATTTCTTATCTTTATCTGTGTGTGTAGGTCATTGCTGAAGTAGAAGAGCAGCCTGTCAAAGTTGCGAAGAATAGGAATAAAGGCAAGAGTATTTCTCGCAAAGATAAATCCACTGCCCCTCTTTCAAATAAACGAAAAATCCAATCTAGCGAAAGCTCTAGCGACCATAACGATGATGATGATGTTGCTTCTTCTGCAAAGGAAACTTCTGAACCTGAGTCTTCTATGGCGCAACTATCCGCATCTTCTCTAGTACTATGCAGGGAATTGGTGATACTCCTCTCACTAATGCTTGCCAATCCATAGATGCTATTTGTGATGCTCCCCTCTTGGAGACTAATGAATCTCTTCGCGGGGTCTCAAGATCTATATCTCCAAATTTCTTGCATTCACTCAATAGCTTGGTAAATTTTCATACTTATACTTTTCTTCTTTTTATTTTTATCTTGAATTCATAATTTATTCTGAAAATTCGCTGGAATATTTCGCAGACTAGGAAGGCTTCTTATGTTGTTACTGCAGATTTGGAGAAAAGGCGTGCAGCCTTCGCAAAGAAGAATCTTGAACTTCGCAAGAAAAATGAAGAGTTGGAGATTGAATTTATTGGTCTTCGCGAAAAGAATAAGCAAAATGAAAAATTAGAGACTGAAGCTACTGATCTATATGAGAAGATCAAACAATTGGAGTCGGATAATTCTCTTCAGGCGAACAAAATATCTAATCTTCAAAATGCCAATAAGCAACTCTATGGTATGGGATTCTTCTTCTTTTCCCTTTATTTTATTTTCTCAAAAATTTCTCCTTATAGAGTTCACCATTTCCCAGACGTCTATGGCCTTACTGATGAAGCTATTCTTCTTCATACATTTCCCAATCTCATGGATGATGATACCCTTCTTGATCATCTAAATACTTCTCTAAATAGTTTTTCAAATAATAAGATTGAATCTCTTCCTATAGATGAACTTAGATCTAAACTTCGCTTCTTAGAAGTTGATCATAGATCCGCCTTGACTATGGCTAACAAGTTTAAACATCGTTTCTTCCATAATTCCAAAGAAGAAATCAAAAATTTAAGAGCCAAATATAGTGATCTTATAAATGAAAAAGATCGTATTTCTCACCAAGGTGCTCAGACTTTAGCGAAATTCCAAGAAACTCTTCCTGAAGTCCAAATCGAAAGAGATGATCTCAAACGTAAAAATGTTGTACTCTACGAAAGAGAAACCCAAATTCGCTCTCGTCTTCTCATAAATGATGATGACGAATTTTCTTGGGATGCGAAAGTTCGAGATAACGCCAGAAATAACTTAGGTGTAGATGTCAGTCTTAAAGCTGAGCAAACGGCCTTGATTATAGATATGATTTCTAACAGAGAAGGTTGTTAATTATTCTTCTTCCTTTATTTATTTGCTTTTTCATAAACTACTATCAGATTGTTGACTTATTGTTATATTTTCGCAGAAGCTGAAGAGAGATATCTCAAAAGAATTGAAGAGCTTGAGAATGAAAAAGCGAAGCTCGCAAAAGATTTATCTTCTCGCAATGATAAGTGTTCAAGGTTGAAGGCTCAAATGAAGATCACTATTACAAATTTTGGGAATGATGCAAATTCTTTCCGCAATGACACCATCAAAGAGATTTGTGATGACAACAAGATTCCTCACTCCAAGTATCCTTGTCTCCTAGATAAAGTTCCAGAGAATGTTCCTAATTTGGTCATTTCTGATAATGAAGCTGATGAAGAGACAAAGTCTGAAGAAAATGAAGAGGAGAAGTCTGATGAACAATCTGATGGAGAAGAAAATTCTGGTTAAGATCTTGATGATGATAATGAAGAATCAAGCAAAAGATAGTTTTTGCTTCCTTATGCTTTCTTGTTCAATTTTTTTCTAAAACTTGTATATTGGCTCTTGATCTTTCATTCTTGTATACTTGTAATCTATCACTGCGAATTTCTCCAGTCTCCAATACAAGTTCTATTTCTTTTGTTTTTTCCTGCATGTGATAGAAAAAAAATTCTTTCTTGCAACACGATCGACCAATGTACAATTAATTTTTTACTTTATGCATAAATCTATCATGCGTAAATTTATCATGTGAAGACAAATAACATTTAACTCATTCTATGCATTCCCATACTTGCCTCTGTTATTTGTATTCAGATGAGGGATTGAGCAAGCTGTCTCTGTTTAATAATTTGTGATAAAATCGCAATTATCTCTGCATAATCTCGCAATTATAAATTGTTAGAAAATCACAATTATCTCTGCATAATCTCGCAACCATAAATTGTAAAATTATATTCTTTCTTGCATTCTGATGTGGTCTTATTTTGCCTTCCTAAGTAAAGGTCTTATTTTGCCATCATTTTTTTTATTACAACAAAATCGTAGGACGTTTCTACACTTTCATGTAGAAACCCATTGATCTTGCCTTAACTTTATGTTATTTTTGTATTTTTGCTGCGATAATATGACAGGCCTAAATTTTCTTGCAAAACTAAAGCCCCATGATATTGCCGTCTTGCAACGAAATCGCAGGACGTCTTTACACTTGCATGCAATGACCCATTGATCTCGTCTTATCTTCTCTTTTGTATTATTGCCTCTTCAGGAATGTTGCACAAATATGAAAAGTCTAAATATTCTTGCGAAAATATAGCCTCATGACATTTGCGTCTTAAGACACTTATCAGCTCCCTAACGGAGGGTGCCGCCCTTATCTTCCCCCAGGTTGCCCTTTCAAGGAGACATACTTCTGTCATACAAGACTAGATCCTCCTATCCAGTCTTAACAACAATAAGTTTTGTTCGCATCCTCTTATCCCTTTTGCCTATATAGCTTATGGTTACGAGACTGCACCCTAAGTGGGGTTTTCTTCGGGCCGAGTGCATCATAGCCAAGACTTTCCAAGAATGGCCAGGGTAGTTTCATACGCCCCGGGGACTCTTGGTTCAACCGTGTACCTCGGCGCCTTGGTCATACTCTGCACCCCTTAGGAGAGCTCTTATTACCTTAGTCGCCCAACTCAAGTCATATGCTCAAGTCGAGAATCCAAGGTGTCTCTCCTGGATGGGATTTCATTGACCCCAAATCTTCATGACTCAGGTTCCAGCAGCGGTGTAACCTTATCGTTGAGTCATGTAACAGATACCCCCTTCTATGACGTACTTTAGGTCTTACATTTTCCTCTTGTGAAATTTTATTCACGAACTAGGGTGTACGCCATAAAGGTTCGTCCCATTCTTGATCTTAAGTAATCATTTCTTGCGAAATTTTCGCATATTTTCAAGATTATTCTTTTGCATATCATTTTTGTTTTAATTTCTCAATCTCATTTTTATCATTAAGCAAAATATATTTTTGAAATTTTTGCAACAAATCAATTATACATCTTTTTCTTTTTCGCAATATTTCTTTCACTTCACAGTTTGAACTTTTTACCTTTACTATTTTCTGCCTCTGTTCTTTTGTTGCTTTTCGCTATAGTCTTTTTCTCTGCGACATTTTCATTAGTTGATACTTTCAGTTGGCGTCGCAGCATTCTCTCTTCTCTTAGTTCTACTGAATCAACCATCAATCTCTCACTTCTTTGTATTTCTTTGATGTTATAGTTCCAATTATCCTTCTTGGCAGCTTTTTCTTCGCAAGATTCCACATAAATCTCATAGAATTTTCTTCCTTCAATCCAATCTCCCTTTATTATTCCAACACCCTTAGGATGTGGAAATTTAATGCACTGGTGGAAAGTCGATACCACACCTAAAATCCCATGTAGCCAAGGTCGGCCAATCAGAGCGTTGTAGGGCGACTCTATATCGACAATACATAATAGAATCTTGGAAGATATCCCCTTTAATGGAATTGTCATTGTGATCTCCTCCGTAGGCTTATTGGCAGTACCATTAAAACCATAAATTTTGTAGGTTGAAGGTATTAGATCCTCGTCTCTGCCTCCCATAGTCTTATAAGCATGATAGAATAAGATATCCACAGAACTTCCCGTGTCAATAAAGACTCTATTAATTGCCCATGTATCTTCATCTTCTTTTTGTTTTGGGTTTATTTCCAGCCTCACCACCAATGGGTTATCATGCATTTCTCCAGACTCTGGTACTTCTTCTGCGGTAAAAGAGATAGTTTGCTTTTGCCATTCTTTTAGCGGCGAGATTTTCGCAATGTTCATTATCTCTCTTTCATCAGCATCTCTTACGAAAAATCTGCTTAGAACATTGTCGTGAAAATCTTCAATTGTTTTGTACGAATGTACAATAGAGTTACAAAACAGATTCTTCGCCTTTTCTCCAACTTCTATGAAAAATGTTTCTCCTCCTTTTTTGCATTTACTCTGCGAATTTCTAGTGGAGGTGGTAAGGGTTGAGATTGAGGATGTCCTATTAAAAAATGATTTAATTTTACTTGATCTATCATCTTGAGAATGATCCTTTTAATATTTCTGCAGTTATTTGTTGAATGTCCATGAAAATAATGGTAAGAGCAAAATTCTTGATTTATGTGGCTTGAAAGTGGCTCTTTTCCCATGTTCCAGGGTGTCGGAATGTTCTCTATTAAAATTATAGCTTACCAAAAAATTTCCACACTAGCATTCAATTGTGGCATCTTGATCTCTTCCCATATCATCTTTTGACTTCCTGATCCTCTATGATAATTCTGTCTTTGTCCCCCATAGGTTTCTTATGGCTGATCGAGTCTTTGAATTTTGTTGTTCCCACCTCGACTATAAAAATTTCTTTCCCTTTCGAATTCTTCTTGATCCCTGCTTCCCATAGCTACCAACTTCTGTTGATTATCATTCTTATTTTCTTGTTGTACTTGCGAAGTGCTCGCCACTGTGTTTATCAATTTAGGCAATAAGATTACACTCTCTGTATTTGAATTTGTGTTCGCAACTGGGTACGATTCTACTTCATTCTTCTTTTCTTCAAGAGCAATATACTCCTCCTGCAATTCTCGCAGCTCTGTCATTCTGATTGTATTCTTGATTCTGAAAATTTGAATGTACAATATATTGGTTGCGAACATTGCGTATGAATGATAATATATGATATCTCTCATCCACACGCCCAGCCATTTCACTACACATTGTCTTCCATCTTATGGTTAAATGTTTCAAACTTTCACCAATTCTCTGCTTTAATCCAAATACATCTTCTATGCCTGGTCGCGAGGAGTTGTTGGTTATGTATGCCCCTAGGAATGTAGTCTGCAAATGGTTGAAAGATGTTATAGTATTCCTGGGTAGACCTTCAAACCACTTTAGCACCTCTCCTGTTAGACTTGATGCGAAATACTTGCACAACACACCATCATGATTTTCCCAATGTAACATACATCTCACATAAGCTTTAATGTGTTGATTTGCGCAAGTTGTTCCATCAAAAATGCTGGTTAATGCATGCAAACTGCACTTTGGTGGAATTCCTCCCAATTGTACTTCTTGCGAGAACGGAGTTTTCGCAGCTTCTTCAATAGCTTCATCCAATTGTCTCCGACCTCCCTCTCTCGTATTATTCAGTATTCCTCTCATTTCTGCCAGTTCTCTTAAGATTTGTTCATTTACCCCAGATGTTGATCCCACTGGTCTCTATAATTCTGCTTCTCTTCTCCTGCGTTCTTGCCTGTCTTGTGTTGCGAGATTTTGATTTTCTTCTCCATTATTTTCTTCTTGTCTTTCTCTGCGATCTTCTCTTTTATTTCTTTCATGAATTCGCACACCATTATATCTCTCATTTTCTCTTCTGTGATTCTGCTCACTCCTTATCAACTCTCTTTGTTGTCTTTCGATTCTCCTTTGTACTCTATCATATTCTTCATTGATATTACCATTGTTACGGTTTTGCTCACGTATTCTTTATCAATTGTCATGATTGTTCTGACGTATTGCTTCTTGGAGTTATCTTTCCTCCATTTCTGCTCTCAATCTCTCTCTCGCAGGCTAAACGTGCTTGTTCAGCATAATATATCTCGATTTCTTCTTCGATTACTTGCTCATTTCTGCGATTTTCTCTCCCATGTAATATTTTTCTTTCTTCAGCTTGGTTTTCTTCATCACCTTGGTCATTTCGTTCTTGACGCTATATGTTTTGAGGAATTTCTCCATGTGGAATGTATCGATCTTCGATCATTTCTCTCTTTTCGCGACGTTCTTCATCTGGATTTTGCACCTTCTGCCGAATATTTTTATCAATATTTTCTATAAGTGAGTTTTGTCTTTCTTCTCTTATGATTGATCTTGAACTTGATCTTGTAGTGCTTCTTGACCTTTTATTTTGTAATCTCATATTCTCCATTCTCAACTCATGGTTCTGCCTTGTTAAATTAGCACGTTCTTCTGCTTCTATTCTCCTTTCTTCATTATTTTTCTCAATGCCTCTAGTTCTTTAATTATTTCATCTCCATGAATTATTCCTCCAATTGCTTCTTCAGCTATCTCTTCTTGTCTTTCATTTCTTAAATGTTGCTCCTCTTCTATTTCTTCCGCTGAATCTGACCGCCAAGTATGTACACTCACTCTATCATAATCCAAAGTTATATTTTGCACTGGTGTATGCTGAATTGGTTGTTGAATTTGATTTTCTCCATCATTTCTTGTATTCATTCTTAAATATTCTTCGGTTTCGTTTCTTCTTTCTCCAGCAAGTTTCTTACTCCTTCTAACAATTGTTGGTTGTCTTGAAGCATTTCTTCTTCTAGCCATCTCTTCAATCTCAGTGAATTATTGAAAATTATATGAAACTTTTCACCAACTACTCCAAATTCTTTCAAATCATAATTATAATCTTCACACTAACAACAAGGAATGTTCCCTGTTTCTAGCGCCATTATGTAGTAGCAGGAAATCCCACACTACACCCCTCACAAGAATTCATATAATCAAATCATTTTTAGATCAACAATCATAAATTTTATTGATTAATCTCACAACTTTTACAAGATAAAAAGGAAATGAAGCTAAAGAATTAACAACCGCTCTTGACTTTCTCTCTCATAATGACTTGCTCAACACTCGAAAAAGATCTCTCTCCTCCTTACGCTTGTTCAACTCTTTATATAGGGAATTACATAGTGGATGACGGCTAATCTTTCCTTTATTTTAGGATCTGAGCGATATTCTCGCAAGAGTTCTATTGTTAACCTTCGCAAACACTATAATCATCGCAGAGTCATCACACTTTTCTTATGTTTCTGCAATCGTCATCTGTTACATCACTCTTCAAATTATTCTGCGACGCTCGCAATGTGTTGTTAACCAAACTTCGCTAATGTGTCCCTCTTGCGATATTCAGATCCTACAACATCGACCCGATTTGCCGGTTACGTAATAATTAAGTGCAAGAAACGGAATTTTATCTCTTCTGTGAGTGCCCGTTTGCAAGAGCAGTTTGTTTTGGTCTATCCCTAAATAATATAATCTCTAGTTACATCCCCAGCACATTTATTTCCTGGGTTAAATGGTGGATTACGGAGACTAGCTTGAGCCATATTCAGGTAAAAATTTCTACCATACTTTGGTTCGTCTGGAAATATAGATGCTCGGTGGTCTTTGAGAAAATAAACCCAAACCCAATCAACATAATAGGGCAAATAAATAGTTTCTTACAACCCTCCCAGTCAATTACCTTCAAAGTAATATGAAAATGCAACAGATAATCTCAAACAATTACTCTTGGTCCAATCTAAATTTGGACTGGATAATCTTCATTGACGCTTCTTTTAAGAAGGAGGATCTGTTGATGGGCTATGCTTTCATTCTATACTCAGCTGATGAAGAAACTTTCATGCACCTATCTGCGGGTTCGGAGTGGGCAGAGTCAGCTTTTCACGCAGAAGCAAAATCCTTATTAAAGGCTGTTACGTGGTTATATATTATCAAGCGTGTTCATAGTAACTGATTGCAAAGCTTTGGCGGAGAATTTAAATAAGGTAAGCAAAGACTCTTCGTGGTCAGCGGAAAATACCTTGCAAGAAATAAGGACAGTACTGGGCGATCTACCTCAAGCTAAAGTGAAATATATCAAGAGGAAGGATAACACAACAACGTACTTCATTGCTAAGGAGGCAAGGAGTAAAAAGCTACAACACATGTCAGATAACTTGCGTGAAAAAGTTCATAAATCTAGCATAGATTCTAATGTTTTCGATGAAAATGACTTTGTAAATCTCTTGTACCATATTTGCTAGTTAATATATGATCTTTTTCCATCAAAAAAAAAAAGAAAGAATGCTACCGGAAGACACAAAAAATGGGGGACCCACGGTGGGTAAAAACCACCCCTATAATTCTCTATGGTGGGGCCCTCGGGGATGTAAGACACATGATTTCTCCCGGTACCCAGCCCAGATCAATGTAGCATCACTCCTAGTACAGTCGGTTTTCCTAAACGTGAAGTACGTCAAGCTTTTAGTGGATTATTCAGGATCAAACGAGGTGAGAATTCTCTGGAAGATACTCGGGTAATTCCGCTATTGCGGTAAAGTGGTGGTCCACCTATAAACCATGCTTACGTAAGATTCTTTTGAGAGATATGAACTGGGCACTAAAAAAAAATCATAATTTTATATATAAAAAATAATAGTACAATTTTATGATTTAGAAGAAGTAATATTCGTAGTACATTCAACAAAATAAATAAATATCGACCAACCGTTTGGTGCCTAATCTAACGTGCTTGGGGGTTAAGAGCCCATTATATGTGGTGCCAGCAGCTTGTTTAAAGTCCAAGCCTAGGTCTAATATATATACACATCTAGAGGAAGTTGACAATTTCATGTATTATTGATTCGTTTTGCATATAATTGATTCATTTTACATATATATGATAAAATTATTCAGTTGACATAGTAGGTTGCTACATACCTACAACCGGCACATTTGAAGTATGAAACATCTTGTCAAGAGACTCAAGACTATATATATATATATGTAGCTATAAGTGACAATTAGCTCCATGCCATTCAGTGTTCGCAACTAGCGTAATTGGAGTTTAACCATCTCTTAGCTTCAACAGCGCATAAATATTAGCTACTTCCCTATTCATTATGGCAAACATTCGTTCCAAACACTCCTTCTTTCTTGCAATTCTCTCAATTTTTGTGATCTTCTACATAAACAACATAGTTGTAGATGGATTACCATCTTTCGGCAATGTCCTAGATCCAATAAAATTTGGTCTGAAAATGGAAAAATTCACTCATTTACAAGTATACTGGCACGATAAGCCGAGCGGCCCCATTCCGACAACAATTCTAGTTGCAAGTGCAAATTTCAAGAATCCAACTATTGGGTTCGGTTCTATCATAGTGATCGACGACGCGCTAACAGAAGGCCCGGAATTGGATTCGGAGCTCATCGGGCGAGCTCAAGGATCGTATGTTTTAGGCAGCCTTGGTCAACCTCCAGCTGTTATCATGTCTATGACTTTTGCTTTCACGGCCGGGGATTACAGCGGCAGCACTATAAGTATAGCCGGAAGGAACACAGTGCTTTCAGCAGTCAGAGAAATGTCTATTACTGGTGGTACTGGAGTTTTCCGATTTGCTCGTGGTTATGTACAGATGCGGACTCACTTTTTCAATTTTACAAGTGGTGATGCTAGTGTTAAGTACGACATTTATGCTCTTCACTATTGATGATCTTATGTTTTGATTTGCATTCATATTGTTCACCTTTTTCTCCTTCGGGAGAATTCTATGTTTTCCCTCGCTTGGTTGGTACTTGGTAGCGTTTCCCCAGTTATTATGTATTGCCAGTATTGGTACCTAAAAAGTCGAGTTTGTTTCTCCCATGTCATGTCTATTATGCAAACTATAAAACAAATAATATGGTGTCTCGGCTTAGTATCTTTGTAACTTCTAAGTAGGGTTTGAAACTCTGAAATTTGATCTTTTTATGGCACTACTGCCCCCATAAAAGCTCCAACAACCAGCTGCGCAGCCACAAAAATCTTTAGAGTGATCTCTAGGTCACCATGAGAAGTTTTTCATGAAAATATAGGTTACAAAAATGCCGTTAACATTTTACATCCAGTGTGGGATTGAAACAATTCTCAGAGGGTTGAATAAAACCCCTCCTACAAACTGATGTGGGTAAAACATTGAACTAGCCAAGTAGGGTTGATTAGCAAATTAAGCCAGCTAAAAAACGACGCCATCCTACAAAAAAAAACTGTTTTTTTTCTTTCTAAAAATCGGGGGTCAGAATGTAACGGGTCATTAGACAAAGTAGATGCAGAACCAACACAATGAACAGAAACGCTATTTGGTAACTTTTTCTATCAATTCACCAATGGACAATGCAGACGCAGAACCAACACAATGAACAGAAACGCCTATTAGGTAACTTTTTCTATCAATTCATCAATAGCCACAAGCTTGCAACATAATTTCAAGATAGGACACAAAAGAAGTAAATCCAAACAGACCAGCAATTCCCTTTTCATCCTCATTAAAAAGAAGTCTAAAAGCTAAAAATCAAAACTAAACAATATCTGATTCCATGGAATCCTAGACATTCCAATTTATAATACCTTTCCCACATTTAAAAACCACAATAGCATGCTTGCATGATCGCATCAAACAACTCAAAAAGCTCCAACTTCACCCCATCCTCTCAAGCATAATTCAATCTGAATATGTCATTCAACACGTAGAAGGTATTTTGAGCTGGCATCAAATGGAACATCTGAGAAGCAACGAAAAGGAATACAGTAAGCGAGGATACATTTAATTGAAGTTGTAAGAAACTATAAGTAGACGAACAAATGAAAACTAATTGAAGTGTCAAGTCACAATAGGCAGCTCAATTGGAGGTTTAAGTAATAAGAAACCAAGCATATAAGGATTTCTTGTGATTCTTCTTCTTACAAACACTAAGTTACGCTAAACAAAGAAGGTAAGCAAACCATTATTATACTACAAAACTAAACATCATCCCATAATAACAATTAGAGCTGTCATAGAAGATTCTATGGAATGTGTGTTTCAACCAAATCAAGTGATATGAGCCAAGCATTGCCAGGCAATAATTCCCAACACAAATACCTATTGGTGTAAAATCCCTATGAGGCGCAATTAATACAAAGCAAAATCATGGAACAGTTCAAATCTACAAGCAAGATTTCACTACTACTTAACAGATTGTTCCCATAAATTATGTTCTTCAATTGTTCAAAATCATGGAACAGTTCAAATCTACAAACAAGCAAAGATGTCACTACTCAACAGAGATTATCCCTAACATATTGTTCAAAATCATACATCTCTAAGTAAATTAACAATAACATAACGGCAAATTACTAATAAAAAAAAAAAAAAAAAAAAAAAAAAAAAAAAAAAACAGATCTAGCTAGGGTTTTGGTTTGAGAACAAACCTGACTGAATTTCAAGGCATGTTGTTCACCGGCAAGTTGAAGACTGCCACTAACAAAAACAAGCATACCACCAGCAGGACCAGAAGGTTGACAATCAACAGTTGTGATTGTATGTTTACATTGTTGGAATGGTAAACTGTTCAATTTAGCAACAATGTTTTGCGATCCTTGGATCTGTTGACCTTCAAACGTTAACATTGATGTTTCTTGATACAAACTCCCTAGACTCCCACGATTTGCATCAAATGTTGAATAGTAGTGTTCTACAAACGCTTTTGATACTGCTTCTGGATCCATCTCTCTGCAACTCTTTTCAGAAGGAAGAAGATGAGAATTCAGAAATTGGGGAAAAAAAAGGAAGGGAGATTTGGTTATTAGAAGGAAAATAAATACTAGGGTCTATCGCTTTTATATACTTTAATTATGGTCTATGAATCTTAGTTAGGTTTTGACTCTTTGACTGACAAAGATTTTTTTTTTTTTTTTTTGAAGCATGAATTTTATTAGAGAAAAGTTTAAATTACAACTTGTCGTGGGTATGTGGTACCCACGGAGTCGTGAAATAAAATATGACTGATAAAAATGGGATTGCATGGTCCCAAATTTTGGTTGAATAGTCTCCTACTTGGCTTCCATCTGCTGCATGGTTTGCTAATCCATCCGCCGCTTGATTGCCTTCCTTGTAGTTGTGTTGTATGGCGACTTGCGGGATTTGCCTAGGCCTACTTTTTATTTCTTCAATCATTTCAGCTATGTGCCAAGGTGGTATAGTGGTTGATGTGATGAAACGCATGAGGTTCTCTGAGTCCGTTTCAAATAGAATTCTAGGCTATTGTCTCTCTGTTGCTGTTCTTGAGGCCAAGAGTAATGCCCAGGTTTCTGCAGTTAGGGCAGTGGTGATTCCCAGTGGTTGAGCCATTGCTATTAACACTCGTGCATCAGAGTCTCTACAGACGAATCCTGCCCATGCAAATCCCGGGTGGCCTCTGGCTGCTCCATCTGTGTTAATCTTTATCCAGTTGATGTTCGGTGTGGACCAACCTACCGATATTGTTGTTGTCCTTCTATCCGTTGTTGGGTGGTTGAATGTTGGTGCATCTCCTGGTATGATTGGTGGTGAAGCGTGCAGTGCCCCGAAATATTCTTATTGTAATTTTTGTGCCCTGGCTAGGATTTCTTCCGAAGTTGTTTGTTTTTGTTGGTAAACTAGTTCATTTCTGGATAGCCATAGGGTCCATAATAGAAAACAGAAGGTGGAGGTTATAGTTGTTGATGTTGGTTGTTGCAAGATTTGGGATATGTTTGTTTGTGGGGTTAAGGTGAAGGTCGGGTTGGGGTTGTAGTTTGATTGAATAAGTTGTTCCAGGAAGTAGTTGTCGTTGGGCAATGAATTAAAAGGTGGCTTGCTAATTATGTATCGGTATTGCATCTTGGACATATGTCTGAGTTGGTCAAATGGATTCGATGTAAAAGAGAGAAGGTTGGTAATCCTTCATTGATGGCTTTCCACAAGAAAATCCGAATTTTTGGTGGACATGGTAAGGTCCACAAGAATTTGGTAGGTGGTAGAGGTGTGTGGGTTGGTTGACCGTGGGCTAGACATTTGTATCCTGAAGATGTAGTGTACTTTCCAGTTTTTGAGTGTGGCCAGATAATTTTATCTGGGGTATTATTTTGAGGGAGGTGGATGTTGATGATTTTTTGAATTATTGGATTGGGAAATGTGCTCAATTTCTCATGATTCCATGAGTGGGAGATTGGGTCGATGATATCTGCTACCATTTGGAATGGGTAGTATTGTGTCGGGTCTAGATTGGGAGCGTGTGGAATCCAATTAGCTTCTATCGGAGTTGTTAACCCATTTCCAATGCGGTGGAAAATTAAGTTTTGCGTGGTAGGGATAATTGCTGCGAGTTGTCTCCATTGAGGACTAGAAGAAGAGGGTATGGAAACGCTTCCTTGAAAAATTGATTGTTCTTTAAGGTATTTTGCGCTGAATTGACTTCCGCATATAGAGTTAGGTTGTTCATGCAAATTCCAGATTCTCTTCATTAGAAGAGCTTTATTGTGATCACTGCTTTTCCTTATTCCTAATCCTCCTTCGGTTAATGGTTTTGTTGTTTTATCCCATCCTATAGGGTGTAGTTTTTTTATTGTTGAGTCATGTCCCCAGAAAAAATTTCTGGTGATACGATCAATTTGTTTGTGTATATTTTTGGGTAGGTTTTCTGTTTGCATTATGTGATTGGAGGTTGGGGTTAGGGAGGTTTTGATGAGAACTAGTCTTCCGGCTGGAGTTAGGCATTTTGTCATCCATCCTTTTGCTTTTCTGGCTAATCTTTGTAGGAGGGGAGTGAAAGTTTGATTTGATGCTCTTCCTTGTTTAAACTGGATGCCTAGATACGTTGGAGGTTTTGATGTGGTCGGCATATTGAAGAATTGTTGAAAATCATTTATTTTGATTGTGTATAAATTAGGGTGATGGATGATTACCGATTTGGTAGTATTAATTACTTGAGTGTGTTGTTATTTTATTTTATTTTTGGGGAAAAACGGTTTAGTCCAAAGTCCCGTCCAAAAATATTGTTTGGTCCAAACAGAGTCGACTAGGTACAAATTACTCTAAAAAGATGCAAAGACATTAATATCCTTCGCAAGGTTGTTGTAATCCACGTGTGCTGCGAATTAAAACCGTTATTTCTCAATACCAGGATAAAAATTGGAAAAAAAAATCAAACAAATCATTTAACAGAGAGAAAAAGCAGAAATCAGTGAAGATTCAAATCAAAACCCTATTTATGGATGAACATCACAGCATCAGTTAAATTATGATGAAGAAGACGCAACAACAAAACAGTCTAGAGTCATCATCCAAATTGAAATCAATGACTGAAAACAAATCAAGAGCTTCAAAGAGAACAAAACGACAACAAACATTATATTCAGCATCTAATTAGGTAGCAAAATATCCAAAACCATCGTTATCTAAAAGGAAATCGGCGATTGAAGAGAAATCAAGACATTCAAAGAAGAAAAAACAACAACGAAAAAAAGATTCAACATCTATTCAAGTAACAACACCAACGTGTTGTTTCAAGGATATATAACCTGTTATGTGTGTATGAGTGATATTTTTGTTATATTTGTTATGATTGTGTAAAGATCTGTACACCGGCATGTTGTTTCAGGGATGTATGGTTTGTTATGTGTGTATGTATGTTATTTTTGTTTTATTTTTTGTGATAGTGTACAGATTTGTATACCGCAGTGTTGTTTCAGGGATGTATGGATGTTATGTGTGTATGAATATCGTTTTGTTAGATTTTTTTTAATAGTGTAAAGTTCTGTACACTGCAGTATTGTTTCAGGGATGTATGGATTGTTCTGTGGTCATGAATATTGGTAGTGTACATATTTGTTGTGGTAGTGTACAGATTTATACACCATAATGTTATTTCAGGGGTCTATGGACTTTTATATGGGCATGAATGTTGTTTTATTAGATTTATTATAGTTGTGTACATATATGTACACCATAATTTTATTTCAGGGGTGTATCAACTGATATGTGGCATGAATGTTGTCTTTGTTAGAGTTTTTTTAGTTGTGACAAATCTGTACAATAACACATGCTATTTCAGGGGTGCATGAACTGTTATGTGAGTATGAATTTTACTTAAAAGTTGCGGTTGTGAACAAATTTTTACACATGTATGATATCTCATGGATGTATGACTTGTTCAGTGAGTATGAATGTTATTTTTGTTAGATTTATTATGATAGTGTACAGATCTATACACCGACATGTTGTTTCAGGGATGTATGACCTGTTATATGTCTATGAATGTTGTTTTTTTAGTTTTTTGTGATAGAGTACAGATATGTACACTGGCGTTCTGTTTCAGGGATGTATGGACTGTTCTGTGCGCATGAATGTTGTGTTTGTTAGTTTTGTTGTGGTACTGTACATGTTTATATACAAGAATGCTATTTCGGGGTGTATGAACTATTATGTGGACATGGTTGTTATTTTTGTTAGATTTTTTGTAGTTGTGTACAGATTTGTACAACAACATGCCATTTTAGGGGTATATGTACTATTATGTGAGTATGAATTCTATTTTACTTAAATTAGTTGTGGTTGTATACAGATTTGTACACATGTATGACAGCTCAAGGATGTATGGGTTATTTCGTGGGCGTGCATGTTTTTTTTTTTTAGATTTCTTCAGGAGTGTACATACTTGTACGCCATTGTATCATGTTATAGGCATATGATTTGTTTTGTGGTTTTGAATGTTGAAGTTTTTTCATTCTGTAGGTTTGCACATACTTGTAAAATGTTTTATCATTTCATTTACATATGGCATGTTTTGTGTGAGCATGTATGTTGGATTTGTTAAATTTCTGTAGGTGTGTCGATACTTGTACACTGATGTATCATCTCATGGGAGTATGACCTTATTTGTGGTTTTGAATGCTAGATTATGTCATTTTTATAGGTGTGTACATACATGTACACTTCTGTTTCATGTCATGGATATATGACCTTTCTTGTGTGAGCATGAATATTGGATTTGTAAGATTTATGTAGGTGTGTACATACTTGCACACTTGTATGTTATGTCATGGATATATGATATTTTTTGTGGGTACAGATGTCACGGGTTCTATAATTTTTGAAGTATGGATGTCATGATATACATACTAGTACACTGGTAAGCTATTTCATGGATATATGGCATGTTTCATAGTTTTTAAAGTTGGATATTTCTGATTTTTGTAGGTGTGTACATACTTGTTGGAGATGGTAGCATCAGAACCTATAGAAGCATGTCTATGATCCTGCCAAACTATTGAATATCGCAAAAGATAAGTAATACCAAGATTGGAGTGAGAGTAGGAGAGAAATAACTTGATTTTATATTTAAAACTTGCTTAAGTTGTTTGTAACTTTCTTAAACTTTTGAAAACTATGTTTCGTAACTTTCTTATTATTAATGTGACTATTGATGTTTTGAATGTAGATTTTTCTCAGATTTATAGGGTATATTATGGGTATTTTTTTTTTCATGTGTACATAATGGTGTACATGATGGTGCACATCTACTAACAGGGTAGAAAATTAAAGTATGAATATGTACTGACATGTTAGAAACTTATTCATACCTGCAGAAATAAAGACACATGTACTGAAGTAAAAACTAAATTAAATTCTTAAAATAAATAAGATAGTAACATTCATTGTAACAATCTACATGGAAAAAAAAGGTACAAAGTCGTAAGCAAGAAGGGTAGTAAATCATCAAGGAAGGTGCAAGTAAAGCACTCAGTGCACATCATAGGTCTTCTTTACTTCTCTCTAGCAATTTTAATGCGTTGCTTTCTTCGTCTTCCAAATGGATTCCTAGATATGGGACTAATGATTTTATCTATAAGAGCTTTTACATGTCTCTTAGACATCAACATGATAATCTTCAACCTGGAAAACAAAACATAAGTACCAATGAAATGATCTGGAAAAAACAAAACAACATAAAGTTGTGGAACTATGCGCAGATTCAAAAACAATAAACATGTGTATAAATATGTACACATTAAGAAAAAAACATGTGTATAAATATGTACACATTAAGAAAAAAACATGTGTACAACTATGTACACTAGTTGCAAAACTATGCAAATCTTCAAAACAATCAACTTGTGCACATCAATACCCATAGAAATGCCCTATATAAATGAGACAGGACAACGTGCACAATTTTACACATACATAAAACTTGAATCGTGTACCTAAGCAACAACATCACTACCCATATTGAATAAGATTCAAATAGGTTGTGAAGTTTTTGGGCGTGTAAATTTGGTTCTCTTTTAATACAATTTTGATTTATCAAAAAGGGTTGGAAGTTGTAACTTGGCCGCAAATCATTTTGAGATTATGAGTCCCTAAATTTAATACATATAAAATCAAATAATACCTAATGAGTCTGAAGCGTGACATATCATCAACCCGAATATCATCCACATCATTACTAGGGTTAACTATGCTCAAAATAAGGTTTTAAGTTCAATTGTCAAAGGTAAAGAAACTTACCCTAGTGACATCCACCATTTATAAATAGAATAATCAAGAGGTAATCATCTCTGCATCGTATTCATGTCCAACAATCTTCATTAACTGCGACCAAATGATTCATGAACCCTAGTAATACAGTTCATAAAGTCAAAAATATGTACAACTATGTACACATTAACATTAACATGTGTACAATTATATACACCAAAAAATATGATCCGGAATATCTTAAATTAAAAAATAAACTTCAAGATAATCACTACAGAGCATACAAGTGTACAAATATGTACACCTCTATAGAAACGTGACAAACTCTAGCGTACATACTCACAGTACAGGCAATGAATTCATCACAAAGCATACTAGTATACAAACATGTACAACTCTACAAAAATATAAATAATCAAACATCCACACCCACAAAACATACAATAAAATTATGAGAGAGCATAATGGTGTACGACTATGTACACACCTATAAAAATCCAACATATATACCCCTAAAGCATTCCATATAAAAATGACACAGCACAGTGGTGTACAACTATGTACACACCTTCAAAAATGCAACTAATCCAACATCCATACCCACAAAACAGAACATAAAATCATGAGAGAGCATACTAGCATATAAGTATGTACACATCAACAAAAAAACAACAAAAATATAGCATTAATTCAAACAAAACAACCCATGCATTCATCACACACAAAGTTTTAGTATATAAATATGTACGCATCTCCCAAAATATGGATGAATACTCACCATGATTCAAAATATCATACACAATAACCTTCTCAGATATATGGCTGATACTTAATATATTACAAAAACCATATATCAAAAACATATACGGTGTACATCAAAATGCATGAACATGTTATATAAACTGAAACAAAATTTTGTGTGCAAACATTTACTCTTCTACAGAAAATGAACAAATCCTAGCATCATACCTACTGGACATGCCATACTGCATTCATCAAAGAGCATCCTAGTGTACAAAACATGTACACTTTACAAAAACCTAACAAAATATAACATCCATACCCACATGACAAACCATATATTCAACACTAAGCATTTTAGTGTACAAACATGTACACATCTACTGCAAAATACCAAAACCTAGCATATATACCAGCAAAACAGATCATGCATCCATCATAGAGCATACTAGTGTACAAAGTATGCAAATGTATTTACAGTAAGATAACAAAATAGAGCAATGGCTCAAATAAAAAAAAACCATGCATTCATCATAGAGAAATTTACCGTACAAATGTGTACACATCTACCAAATAGGGTCGAATGCTCACCATGATTCGAGATAGCATACACAATCTTCCCAGACATGGTTGATACACTGCATTTTACAAAAAAAAACATATACACATAAATGAAGACATCAAAGATCTAAACCACATGCAAAAGATCTCAAAAGTAGCATTCTTAGGTTTAATCAACACACAAATGATAAATCAAAAAACTAATAAAATAATTCTGAGTCACATCTAAAAGATCTCAAAATCGAATCCACTAACACAGAGATTTAACATCAAAAAGATCTGAATCATATTTAAATTTATATGAGATTTAATTTTTCGAATCAACCTTAAAATCACAATAAATCGAAATATATATAGTGTACAAGAAAGTACACATTCTATACAGTCAAAAAATGAAAGAAATAAACTACTATATCAGTTAATAACAATGAATAACTTTCAGCTCGATTACAAACATCCAAAGAGGTCAATTATTTGAAAGAAGAAATCGAAAATAAAAAATAAGAAATCAAAGATCGAATCGATTTCATATCATACATCAAAAAATAAATAAAATCAAAACCATAAACATAAACCAAAAGAGTTTCATGAAAATCAAATCCTAACAAATAACAAAATCAAAAGACAAAAAACAAATCGATTTCATATTACGCATTTAAATAAAAAAAATAGAAAAATGGGATTGAAATCCAGGAAACAAACAAAACCGAAAAAATGGGACTGAAATCTGAGATCTCTAACCTGGAATCGAAATATGATGAAGAAACAATTGAATCCAAGAAATCGCCTTGAAATATCTCTCGTATCTCTCTGAATCTCTCCTAATTTGAAATCTTAGATCTAAAACTAAAAAGTCTCATTCATATCTCTGTATCCTTTGAAGAAAGGGTAATTAAGGTATTGGAAAATTCTGAGTCATTGGGTGTTTGGACTAACTCGTCCAAGATTTGGACTAAACGGTAAGACATGGGACATATTTGGACTAGAGCGTCCTAGGCTTTGGAGGGGTGGACTAGAGCGTAGCCCACTAAATTTGGGACTAAACGTCAATTTCTATTCTTTTTTTTTACTTTTTTTTTATTGAGCATTTCCCATCCATGCATATGGACTGGCAAACTTTGCAGCCAACGGTAGCCAAGCGGGAAACCTTTCAACATCAATTTGGGAACAGATGAATCCGATTTTTCTTAATCAAATTATATTGAGCGACTTTATGGAAATTGCATTCCCACGTGTAATAACTGTTTAATTAGTTTTATTTAATTTAATGCTTCAAAAAAAAAAACCCATCCAGGCTCCCAGCAGATATATTAGAGGGTGTCTAGAATCCTCTAGATCCTAGTTAGTGATTTGGCGACCAGCAATAATTCGAGTCAGAGAAAAAGCGTGTATTATCTGGCTAGGTGAAATGAGAGTTCGGTTAACAATCTGGTTAATTATGCATCGTTCGATAAGAATGTGGAAATGCATTAATGCGCGTATAATTCTTTTACATATTTGAGTTTGGTATTAATAATTTGGGACATATTAAATTATAATAAATAACTTTTTAGTACTATTATGTTGGGTGTTCCGGCGGATTTAGAAATTGTTTTGATGCTAAGATTGCTAAAAAGGTAGAATTCAATCTCAAAAGTTAAAAGCAAAAAAGATTTTCCTTCATGTATAGTATATTTTACTTCTGGAAGTTATCTTGAAATTTTGTTACCAAACTAGTAACTTTTAACATTTCAACTTAATTAAGTTGAAAATTTATTAAGATGTATCCAAACAACCTATTACTTTTTTATTGCCTTTGTTTTGGAAATTGATTTGGTTACAATCTAGAACCATTGTAGGAAAACAGAATATTTGTCATTAGACAGATGCCATTTTAGTGGTAATTCAATTTACTAGCCACGACTTTAAGAAGGAATTAAAATATATTAACAAGGTATTTGGATACCATACACAAAAGTCAAGTCAAAAGAAGCATATTTTTATTCTTCTTTCAATCAGGAACATAATAATGTGTTTTTGTATTTCTTACTGGTCGTGTCATTCCTTAAAGCACTTGTTGATTTTTTAAAATGATACACTGATTCATATCACATGGTTATTGTGATTCATCACTTGTTCCCCTTCGTATACGTAAATGGAGGAGGCGCTGAGATGAGATTACGATGGCATTAGCATTACAAAAAGGCATGCACCCATAAATCGGCATGTTCAATAACATTCGCTTATCATGGTATAATTATTATGGTATAAGTTATAGTTGCAAAAGTTCTTATTTCTTAGGGATTGCAAGTTCTCCTATTGACGCCAGACGAGAATTTCTAAGATTCATCCACAAAAGGATTCAAATCATCTTATGAATTTGAAGATCTCAACTATTTGGTGGATATTTTAGTTGAAATGGATGTTAAGAAACACTTTTCTTAATCATGTAGGAAAGATGAGGTGCACTATCTTTATCCACTTAACATAGATAATACAACTAAAATTACAATTGAGGATCAAATAACATTCAAGTGGTGATTCATCTATGATATACTCTTTATTCTAAATTACAAAAATCATATACATACAATTTACCACAAGATATTCTTCTAGAATCAACTATTAACCGAGTATAACTTAACATTCCCCCTCAATATGAAAGCTTGGATCGAAGCTTGTCAATACGACTATGTGATAGACCTTTTGTAAAAATATCATGATGTATGACAATGTCGATCCAATAAATTATCATATCGATCTTAACAAGTCTCAGATAATAAGGGTGCAAGAGAAAGTCTCATTACTTATGAGGTCGATTTCGGGAAAATTTATTGATAGATTTCACAGTGTGAAGAAAATGGATTATTGTATTAATCAATTGTGTCTGAAATAGACAATACAATGAAGCGTTCATAGGACAACAATAAATAAAAATTACACATCACTAAGGCACTATTTGATCATATTCTAAGGCATCGACTGATAAATTTTAAGCTACTAGAAATAGAAATGTAAGGTTAAGAAACCTTACTTACAAAGAGAAAACAGTAAAAAGTAAACTTGTAGTATTAGTCTAACACTCCTCCTCAAACTGAAGTAAGGAGCAAAGCAAATACTTCAGTTTGGCTAAAGTGAATAAAAATCTTGCGGATAAAAATTTTCATTCTTCGTTCTGCTAACTTCATGTTGTATGAGAAAATTAAAATTTCTCTTCAATCCAATACGAGAAATCTAGTATTTTTCTTCAATTATGTAGTATGAAAAGGTTGGTATTTCTCTTCAACTGAGAATGTGAGAAAGTTGGTGTTTCTCTTCAAAGTTTATAGTATGACATAGTCTGAAATACCTCTTCAAATGATAGTGATTTTTTTTAATGCACCTCTGGCTTTTAATAGGGCTTAAAATGTTGTTGGGTAGGTATGAAAAATGTTATAACCGGTTTTCGAAATTTTTAAGAATTAAGAGCTAAGTTTAAGTAAGTGTTGAGTCAGTTGTGAAATAATTTTGAATGCAGGTATTAAGAAGTTGTAAACTGGTTTTAAGATGTTTTGAGTGGTACTTCTGAAGATGAAAAAATTGTTTTAGAGATTTTTTTAATGGGTATTGAAGATGTATCAAAAGATTTTGATAGTATGAATAATGAGTGTAACTATTTTTAAATTGTTTTTGAAAAGAAAATACATTAAATGGTTGTGAAAGGTATCAGCTATATCTAATCTGGGAAATCGTCAAAAAAAAATGAAACTAATTTCAAAGAAGATGCATCTTGTGTGTTTCAACTCTTGATGAGATTCAAGAGCATTATACTCTCCTGTACTGATTATGATTATTAACCAATACCCAAAAAAGTTAACTACTTATTGATATTGTTAGATCATTTCTTGGTTTAACATACTGGCGCTGGTTTGTCAAGTCATTTGTCAAATTTGGATGTAAAAATGCACTCTTGATTTAGTCTACTAAAGTCAGTTTCGTACTGGATTAGGTTTAAGAAGTATAGTATAAGATCAAAGATATCCTTGAACAATGGAGATTAAATACTACATGAAGATATCTTGGAGAACTTTATTAAGATTCTCTTGCTTGTTCTACCTCTCTATCTGTCAAAACAATTGCTCACTCTATGAAACAATTCATATGATGGTAAATATACATTTATGTATATACTCGAGGATATTTGAGCCTAAGACTTTAATGAGATAACCTTTGTCCCTAGAAAGGTTCTCATGTTGTATTAAATGGAAACATGAATCCAACGAGCCAAGTATCACTAAATTCCGAGTTAAAACGAAGAAGTTATGAATGATTTATTAAAGAAGCACTTATATGTGTCATTAAGGTTGATTTCGTGAATAGGAAATTGTACACGAATTTTTGGCAACAGTTCGCGAACGAAAACTGTAACTACATGACCAAAGGCTTATTTTAGTCAAGTACTTGGTATTTCCTTTCCTAGACAGGATAGCCTTGTATTCAAGAAGCCTAGCCTTGATCATTCACTATAAATAGAGCTTTCATGTAACCGCACAAACTATCCCTTGGAAAATTGTGTGTTTCATATGTTTGTTTTCCACATTTTTTTTTTCATGAATAAGAGTGAGAGTGAAAAATACTTTACTTGGGGATCGCAAAGCACATGAAAGCTATCTTCTTTGATAGTTTCAGAACGTATTTCTAGGTGTTTTTCATAAACCCTAGATTTGATAGATCGAGATATCTCTAGAGTTTCTAGGTGATCTTGTGAGCGAGAATCAATTAGATTTCTGAATGTGTAAACCGTAATTGTTGAGGAACATCCCCTCGTCATTTATCACCGTCCAATTATTCTTCCGAGGGGTGGAATTTTTAGTAGGTGGTTTCTAGTACACATGGTAAATTACCCACTTTTTTTTTAATCAAAGTCTCTGGTATTATCTGATAAAAGTTCTTTCATTAGCCAAGTAATCCCATCAGTAAAAGGATTAGTGGGTTGGAACACAAAACCACGTTTTCAACCACATGGTTTACCTCTAGCATCGACGACAAGATGCAACCCAATTTCCAGCACCCTCCACTTCCATGTTTACATTGATGGAATTCTCAATTTCCACATAGTAATAACAGATGTTTGAGGGTAAATCTGTACAATTCTGGCCTAAACCAAGAAATGGCCATTCCAGACTTGCTTCTGTCACAAAGTGAAGGAGAAGGGTTGATCTTAGGGAGGGAAGTGAAGAAGGTGTTGAAATTATGAAGGTGTTAACTGTTTATGACTTGTATCAGAATATCGAACTGGCTTGCATATAAGCTATCATTTCTGGGAAATTTCTGGATACTGTGTTAACAACAACTTGTCCTCCTGTTGAAATAGGTTGAAGACCTATTTATACAAGTCAGTTGAGCGCACCTCTGATCTCGTAGGAAGTGGAGAATGTTAAGTGATGGAGTAGCGGGGTTGTGTAGGAGATGGTGATCATCAAGTGGTCACTCCTTCGCTCACTTCTCTCATCATCATTAACCGTTCATCTTTTCCTAACACGTTTTTATAATGGGAGCGTTGTATGTTGTGTTAGAGCATTGCTCGGTCGAACTCGCATGCGTTGCTATCTCAAGCATGTTTGTCAATGTTAGTGATCAAAACTATAAAAGTATTGATTTCTAGTCTACTATAGCTAAGGTCTCGGACTAGGATATAAAGTATAGTTGAGCTCAAGAACTCCATGACAATCATCATACAAGATGAAGGACTCCTCAAGGAACTGGTGGAGTTTCATCGACTAAAAGGTATGTGGAGACTTGAACTTACCTATCACTCAAAAGTCTATCTACTTTATATCCTATATTGAGAAAAAGTTATTTTACTATATAGACTAAGATTATACACATGTGGTATTTCGACCTGAGTTTACCTCGCCAATCTATTTCTCGAAATATGTGTTGGTAAAGCTTTCACTTTAGCCAAGTTCATCTTTACCTAGTGACGAAAGTCATGTTAAGTTTCAATCACTTTGAAAATTACTCTGACGAAAAATGGTTTGTGAATAACAACTATATAACATCCTCTGAGAATGTTTCAATGATTGAAATGAGAGTTTAGATAATATAACCATTAGAGGATATAGGCATTGTTGTTGAAACACATATATGTATAAGTTCTTATTCCTTGAACCAAAGTTTGAAAATTTTGTTGATCAAGAGAGACCAGAGAAGTGCGTGAGCTTCAGTCCGCAAACTAGCGGAAGTTCTCGACCCGAGAATTTATGCTGGAGATTGTGAACTCCATCAATGAACTTAATTCCTTGAACCCAGTCCACGAACTTGGGTAGGTTATGTCAAAAAACGATATTTGTGAATTTATCTTTATAAACTAAGGAATGCAATTGCAACAGTGAATATATAGTTCATTAACCAATTCGAGTGAATCAAATCACTTTTGCTTCGATTATGTCTTGTGTAGTACATAAAGATCTAAGCAATTGAAAAACTCTCTAACTAGTTCATTTGAGTTATTTGAACTAGTTATGGTGAAGAAGAATATGGTTGATATGAAAGTTATCATATGGCTAACCATTTGGTTAGTGTTTAACCAACTAATGTACAAGTTTGGGTACGGTTACACAAACCTAGAAACGTGCATTACATGTGTGTGTAACAAGCTTTGTTTTCAATCTAACTGTTGAGAAATATTAGCTTGAATCTAATTAGGTTTTCATCTAATGGTGAATATTGAATGTTTTATTACTAATCTAACATTGATTGCAAACCCTGATTTGAAAGACTATATAAGGGATAACTCTAGCAACTAGGAAACCTAATCCCCACATATTCTGTATGATACTAATTGTGCTAAGCTAGAGTCGATTCTCCTTTAACCTTTGGTTTCTTCTTCTAAACCAGGTTAACGACTTAAATACTTCATTGGGATTCTGAAGCCATAACGATACTACTTTTCTTGTAGTTGTGTGATCTGATCTTGCTGTTTTTATAGTACGAGTACAATTGTAATAATTAGCTTGATATTTCTATCTCCGATAGGTAAGATATAAAAGTAGTTACAAACATCTTCGTCTCATCGTTTGTAATTCCACAATATCTTTTTGTGCTGCGTCGATTAATATTATTATGAGGTAATTGATAATATTGAGCTGTTCTTCCGGAATATAAGTCTGTTTTATCAATTGGTTCATGTTCACCTTGATTTATCAAAACACGGAACAAAAACTCGTAGGTATATTCATGGGAGATGAATTTATCTATTACCGTAGACTTTTCTGTGTGATACAGATTTGTTTATTAAAGTCTTGGACTTTGGGTCGTAGCAACTCTAGGTTGTGGGTGAGATCATCTAATGGAATCAAGTAAGTATTATCCTGCTGGGATCAGAGGCCTAGGAGTATAACTGTACCTTGGATCAGTGCTGAGATTGATTGGGGTTTAATTACAGTCCAGACCGATGTTAGCTTGGAGTAGGATAGTGTCTGTAGCGGCTTAATACAGTGTATTTTTAATATGGACTAGGTCCCGGGGTTTTTCTGCATTTGCGGTTTCCTCGTTAACAAAATTTTGGTGTCTGTGTTATTTCATTTTCCGCATTATATTGTTTATCTTTATAATTGAAAAATAATACAGGTTGTGCGTTGTAGTTCAATCAATTAGAATATCCAACCTTTGGTTGTTGATTTATATTGATTAACACTTGGATATTGGTCTTTGGTACCACCCCAGTTTATCTCTCTTGTATTTAATAGAGACTCGCAGTTTTCTTGAGTAAGATTTAAATTGAGAGATAGAGATATAAACTCTTTGATATACTTTTCTATTGATTGAGTCTAACTCTCTAGTTGATTCTCTAGAAAGTATATTGGAGTTTGTCCATACAGATTGCGAAGCAAAAGATTGGGTGTGGTTGTTAAACCCTCACTTTTTCAATTGGTATCAGATTAGGCAAACACGTTCAAGACCTTACAAGTCTGTGTTTGTAGCGATCTGACTCTATGGACAGATGTGCTATCTCTATTAACGAACCACCAGTCTTATATGGCTCTAATTATTTATGGTGGAAAATTGCTATGTGAGCTTTTCTTCAAGCACGTGATTTTCAATCATGGGTTTATGTTGTTAATGGCTATTATCCTCCCGTTGTGGCAGTTGGAGATGTAAACATTCCCAAAAATATTGGTGAATACACCCCTGCCGAGATACTTGTTGCAAAGCAAAATTCCGACGGTTTGAATGCAATCATACATGCCATTACCACAAGTATTTAGCACCATGTGTTAAATTGCGCTAAGTCTAAAGAAGCTTGGGATATCTTAGAAACCGTATTCGAAGGTAATACCTGTGAAAAGGAAGCTAGGCTTCAAAACCATAATTCCGATTGGGAAAACCTTCGTATGGCAGATGAAGAAACATTTGATGAATTGAATCACAAAGTGTGAATTATTAATGCATCTTTTGCATTGGGTAAGACTATTACTGAAAAGGATATTGTGATGAAAATTCTCAGATCGTTGCCATCTAGATATGATTCTAAGAAGCATGCCATCATTGAGGGAAATAACCTTGATAATCTTTCCAGAAATACGCTTGTTGGAAAGCTTAAGATCTTTGATCATGAACATTCATCCAAGACTAAGAATGTTGCGTTCAAAGCACTAAAGTACACTAAATTACTTGATAAAAGTAAAAAAAGTGTATATCTCTGCAGATGATCATTTTGAGACAGATTCATCAGATGAAGATCTTGACAAATCAGTCTCGATGATCACAAGACAGTTTAGGGATCTTCTGCTGAAGAGAAGTAAACAGTTTTCCAGAGATAAGCCTAAGGCATCAGTCAAACCTCATAATCATGTTCCTTCTAAAAATAAGGATATTGATGAAACTGATGACGAGGATATGCCTCAGTGCTTTAAGTGTAAGGGATTTGGCCATTTTGCAAATGAGTGCCCAAATCGTAGAAAATACACTGGAAACAAAGGTTTTGCTGCAACTCTTGATGAAATGTCTGACAACTATGATTCTAATGAAGACGAGAAATCAAGTATTGCACTTCTTTTTGAAAATATTGATTTTGATAATTGTAGCAATACATACATCAATCTTGATATTCTTTCAAAAGATAATCCTATTAATCTGGAAGATAAAGTTGATATATTATTTGGAAACTTTGTTTATAATGGTTCAGGTTCAACTATGTGCCTAGTTGCTTGCACACTTCGGAAGCCTGATTTTTATCCAAGTTTGACGTGTTCATATTGTTTATTAAAGGGCCATGAACTTTCAAAGTGTTATAAGTTCAAACACCAACAAAGGCACGTCAACAAACTTCAACGAAGAGCAAATCATTTAGCAAGGAAGCTTAAACTTGCTCAGAAGACCATTGAGGTATGTAAGATTTTATCTTTGTCTAAGAAGTTAGTTTCCAAGGATAAACCAAGACCATTAGAGAATAAAGTATGGTCAAGTCGTTTTGATAGACAGAAGTCTGTGGATTCTTCTCAAGAGGAAAATGGTGGACAAATTGTTGTTCACCACAACACAACTTGATTGTGTTGTTTTTAAAATCTTGTCTCATATGCATGATCAAAAGAAACAATGATTTTGTATCCTTCAGGCTTTAAGAAAAGTTCTTTTCTTATTCTTTTCTTCTTTTTGTCTATCAAACAAAAGAAAGGGTACTATCGACAATTTTATTCTTCATAGGGTTGAGATTTGGTCGTGTACGAACCTGTTTAAAGGTTTCAAAACCTTATATTCTTTTTTTCCCTTCTCTATAACCACCTTATATCTCAAGACTACTTGTTCAGAATTGTGATTTCCTCTCACAAAACCATAAGTTTATGGATACTCCAAACATGATGTCTTCTGATGGAAAGGATGTTAATTTGATTGTTAAGCCATCAATCATGAAGGAAAAATAAAAATCTCCGCCAGCTCCAACATTGAAAAGAAAAAAAAAAGGAATGTGAGGAAGCCAAGAGTCGTTCCTTCAAATTCTCAGAAGTTTTCTGATGTTCTTGATGGGTTCAAGGAGATTCAACAAATAAAGGCTTTTGTGTATAAGACTCGTGAGATTCAGAAGGTCCTTGTTCGACAACAACATCCAAGAAGGTTTATTGATATAAACTCATACCTTAATGAACCTTATGTTCCAATGGCTATTGACGATAATGAGTTCGGGGACGACAAAGAATTCTTCAAAGGTCCTATTGCCTAGTAAATCTTCTATTTTTCTTGTTTTATTTAGAAGAATAACTAGAGTTTGGAATAGCCATTATTGTGATTACACATAGCTATGTCCAATGTTTTCATCTTCTTGTTTTTAGTTGGTTTAAATTCTAAACTTGTTTGGAAGATGATTTTTGCAGTATTAATCTTTATGGTTTTATATATTGCAACTTGTTATGGGATGTGTGCGTTTGCGCCCGTGAACTTGATTGTCCCATACCTTGTCAAAAGTAAAGTCATTCATGAGTTGATACGCAAGTATTGATAAAATAATGAATGGACTTTTGACAAATACCAAAGTTAAGCCTATTATGTCAATTTTTGATGGAAGATAGGTTAAAATCTGTTGTTTTCAAGGATAATGTCTATTGTATGTCATTGTGCAAATGGTGATGGAACATAGAATGAATCCTTGTGTATTCTGCATTAATTGATCTTCCCTGATCCATATTTTGTGTATTATTGTGAGGCTCCGTAACGTGTCTTATGTCGATTACTAAAAACCAAAGTTTATTATTTTATGATTAGCTTAGTTGTTATTCCATAAGGTACTTTATGTCGAGCACATTGAACTAAATTAATCATCTTGTTTGGTTATTATGTTATGACTTCGTAAGCTTTTTTATGTTTGAGCGTTTTTGACTGGGTTGATTGTTTTCATGATTAACTTAGTCATTGCTCCATAGATTTTCTTATGTGAGTATAAACAATTGAATTGATTACTTTTGTGATTAGTTTAGTTGTGTATTCCGATTAGATTAATTATGGGTTTTCTTGTGATTAATATAATTGAGTTCTTAAGTCTCCATAAGTTTACTTGTGTTGAGCATATTTGATTAAATTAATCATAGGTTCACTTACGATTAATTTGATTGAATATTTCTTTTTGGATTCAAATTCATACTTGTATGTGATTTGTTATGTCCAAAGAAATCCTTCTTTCTTTTTGAAATTAAGGTCGCTCTTGTTGTTCTTTCGGGAATGACATATTATGGGGGAGAGTTCTTAATTGAACTTGTGCTTAATTGACAAATATTTGTGGGGAGTGCGGCTATGGAATATTATAGAGGTCATCTTGTATCTTTATAGACTCCTTGATGAATGCATTTAGCTTTGGCTTTATGATTGCATCTAAACAATATGATATATTCTTACCTTTGGTCATGAAACGTCTCTTACAGAAATTTCATTAGGATCCCGTTCTTGCACCTTTGCCAATTTTATTGACAAAAAGGGGGGGAATTAATATGTAGTTCACACTACAAATACATATGGTTTTCGGATCATTATGTAAGGGGGAGTGGTTTCCATGTGAGATAGAGTATTGACTAAGGGGGAGAGACATGTCACCATAGTATTATTGTTAAAGTTGTGATGCAATTGGACTTTGACGCTGTGTAATGATACTATGACACTGTATAACAATGATTGTAGGATCAGAATATCGCAACAGCAACACACTTGCGAAATCTTCATCAGCAACACTGTGAAGACATCGCAGAGTGATCTCATAAATGACACAACAGATGACGACAGCGTAAGCATGAGAAATGCGTTATGATCTAACGAAGCTAAGGACATTTGCGAATTTTAACATTTGTAATCTTGCGAAATACCGCAAGTCATATCCGAAAATAAAGGACAAATTAGCTGTCATCCACTATGTAATACCCTATAAAGAGATGAATAGGCTTAAGGGAAAGAATTAATTTTTGGTGTGTTAAGAAAGTTTTGAGGAGAGAGAAAGTCCAAAACAGTGTCGTATTCTTGATTTCATTTCCTTCTTGTAAAAATTTCTAGATTTAATTAATAAAAAGTGTTGTTTTTCGATTATAAGATTTGTTTAATGTTATGAATTCTTGTGAGGGATGTATTGTGGGATTTCCTGCAACTACATATTGGCGCTAGAAACAGGGACTGGTTAAAGAAATTCTGATTGAATTGTGATTTGAAGGAATTTGGAGTAATTGGTAAAGAATTTCATATAGTTTTCAACAATTCGTTAAGATTGAAAAGATGGCTAGAATAAGAAATGTTTCAAGACAACCAACAACTATTAGAAGGAGTAAAAGGCTTGTTGGAGAAGGGAGAAATGAAATTGGGGAATCATCTAGAATGAATGCAAGAAATGATGAAAAAATCAGGTTCAACGACTAATTCAGCGTACACAACCGCCAAATAGAGTTACAGATTATGATAGAGTGAGTGTACACACTTGGCGATCAGATTCAGCTGAAGAAATGGAAGAAGAGCAACAATTAATAAATGGTATAAAAGAAGAGAGAGACCAGGAAGCAGTTGGAGGAATAATTCATGGAGATGAAATAATTGAAGCATTGAGACAAAGAATACACAAAGAGATGAGGTTAGAAGCAGAAGAACGAGCAAATTTGACAAGGCAAAACCATGAGATGAGAATGGAAAACATGAGATTATAGAATAGGAGGTCAAGAAGTACTACAATATCAAGCTCAAGATCAATTAGAAGTGAAGTGAGACGAAATTCGCCAATGGAAAATATTGGAGAAGGAAATCGAGAAGAAATACAAAATCCAAATGAAGAACGTCGCAAAAGGAGAGAAATAATTTAAGATCGTTACATCCCACAAGGCGAAATTCTTCAAAATGGACAAAATAACAGGAATCGGGAGAACAGGTGACGTCAGGAACGAAATAATCAAGATGGAAGAAGGAAGAAGGAAGGATAATATTACATGTGAGAGAAATTCAAATAAATGAGCAAGTGATTGAAGATGAAATCGAGAGACATTATGCCGAACAAGCACGTCTAGCTTGCGAAAGGGAAAGGTTGAGATCATAAGTGGAGGAACAAGAGTTCCAAGAGGCAATACGCCAGAACAATCATGATAATCGAGAAAGAAGGCGTGAACAAAATCGCAATAATGGAAATATCAATGAAGAATATGATAGAATACAAAGGAGAACTGAAAGGCAACAAAGAGAATTGATAAGGAATGACCAAAATCGCAGAGAAGAAAATAAGAGGTACAATCATGTGCGAATTCATGAAGGAGATGAAAGAGGAGATCGCAGGGAAAGACGAGAAGAAAATAATGAAGAAGAAGATCAAAATTTCGCAAGACAAGACAGACATGAACGTAGAAGAATAGAAGCAGAATTAAAGAGACCAATGGAATAAAATCCTAGAATAAATGATCAAATCTTAAAAGAACTAGCGGACATGAGAGGAATGCTAAATAACAGAAAAGAAGGAGGCAGAAGACAATTGGATGAAGATATAGAAGAAGCTGCGAAAACTCCATTCACACAAGAAGTACAATTAGGAAGAATACCCCCAAAGTGAAACCTGCCTGCATTAACTAGTATCTTTGACGGTATAACTTGTGCAATTCAACACATTAAAGCTTATGTGAGATGTATGCTACAATGGGAAAATCATGATGTTATATTGTGCAAGTATTTTGCATCAAGTCTAACAGGAGAGGCCTTAAAGTGGTTTGAAGGTTTACCAAAGAATACCATAACATCTTTCAACCATTTGCAGGCTACATTCTTAGGAGCATATATAAGTAATAATTCTTCGCAACCTGGTATTGAAGATGTATTTAGATTAAAACAAAAGGTTGGCGAAAGTTTGAATTATTTAGCCACAAGATGGAAGACAATGTGTAGTGAAATGGCTGGTCGTGTGTATGAGAGATATCTCATTTTATCATTTATTAATGCAATGTTCGCAACCAACCTGCTGTATATTCAAATTTTCAGGGTCAAGAACACGATCACAATGACTGAATTGCGAGAACTTCAGGAAGAGTATATTGCTCTTAAGGAAAAACAAAATGAGATGGAATCATACCCAGTTGCGAACACAAGTTCAAATGCAGCGAATGCAAGCCTATTACCGAAGTTGATAAACATAGTGGCGAGCACTTCGCAGACACAACAAGAAAAAATGATGGAGAATAGTCAGCAGAGTCTAGTAGCTATGGGGAGTCGTGATCAAGAAGAATTTGAAAGGGAAAGAAACTTCTATAGTCGAGGTGGAAACAAAAAAAAATCCAAGACTTGATCAGCCGCAAGAAACATATGGAGGTCAAAGGCAAAATTATTACAGAAATCAAGATGCCACCTATGAATGCTATTGTAGAAAAAATATGGGAAGCTATAATCTTGATGGAGAATATACCAGAACCCTGGAACATGGGAAAAGAACTACCTCCAAATCACCGAAGTCAAGAGTTTTGTTCTTACCATCATTTTCATGGACATTCAACAAATGACTGCAGAAATATAAAAAGAATCATTCTCAGAATGGTAGATCAAGGAAAATTAAATCATTTTCTCATAGGACAACCTCAATATCAACCGTTACCACCGCCACCAGAAATTCACAGAGTTAATACAACAAAGGGAGGAAAAACATTTGTAATAGAAGTTGGAGCAAAGGCGAAGAATCTATTTTGTCACTCTATTGTACATTCATACAAAACGATTAAAGATTTTCACGATAATGTTCTGAGCTGAGTTTTCGCAAGAGATGTTGATGGGAGAGAAATAATGAACATTGCGAAAGTCTCGCTGTCAAAAACAAACTATTTCCTTCACCGCAGAAGAAGTACTTGAAGGTGGAGAAATGCATGAAAATCCATTGGTGGTGATATTAGAGATTAATCCAAAACCAAGTGATGATGAAGATGATGAGGCTGAAGACTCATGGGCAATCAACAGAGTTTTAATTGATACTGGAAGTTCTGTGGATATCCTGTTTTATCATGCTTATAAAACTATGGGTGGAAAAGATGAAGACTTGATACCTTCAACTTACAAAATCTATGGTTTCAACGGAACTGCTAATAAACCTAAAGGTGAAATCACTATGTGAATTCTATTGAAAGGAATATCTTCTGAAGTTCTGTTCTGTGTTGTCGACGTGGAATCACCGTATAACGCCTTAATTGGCACCGTACAACGCCTTAATTGGCAGACCTTGGCTACATGGGATTCTAGGCGTAGCATCGACATTTCATCAATGCATTAAGTTCCCTCATCCGAGCGGAGTCGGCATCATAAAAGGAGATTGGACTGAAGGGAAGAAATGTTATGAAATTGATGTTGAGTCATGCGAAGAACGAACAACAGAGAAAGAGAATTGGAGACACAACGTCAAAGGAAAGCAGAGAAGTGAGAGATTGATGGTTGATGCAGTAGAGAAGAGAAGAAATGTTGCGAAGTAAATATTTGTTGAAAGTAGGAGGTGGCGAAATGTTCATAGAAAGCAAGAAAGTCGCAGAAAATATCAATGATGCAGAGGAAGAAAACAGTAAAGGTAAGAAACTTAGAATTTATTATCAAAATAAAATTGAGAAAAGAAAGAAAAATGTATGACTAATTTGTTACAAAAAAATTCAAAAAATATATTTTATGGAATGACAAAGACGAGAATTGAGAAATTACAACAAGAGATGAAATGTAAAAACAGAATAATCAGAACAATCAGAAGGGGGCGAACCTTTATGGCATACAACCTAGTTCGCGAATAAAATTTCGCAAGAGGTAAATGTAAGACCAAAAGTACGTCATAGAAGGGGGTACATGTTGCATGGCTCAGCGAAAAGGTTACACCGCTACTGGAACCTGAGTCATGGAGATTTGGGGTCAATAAAAACCCATCTAGGAGAGGCACCTTGGATTCTCAACTTAAGCATATGACTTGAGTTGGGCGACTAAGGTAATAAGGACTCTCCTAAGGAGTGTAGAATATGACCAAGGCGCCGAGGTACACGGTTGAGTCAAGAGTGCCCGGGCATCTAGAGCGTACTTTTCTATTCTTGACAAGTCTTGGCTATGATGCACTCGGCGTGAAGAAAATCCCACTTAGGGTGAAGTCTCGTAACCATAAGCCATATAGGCAAAAGGGATAAGAGGCTGCAAAAATAACTGGTTGTTGTAAAGACTGGATGAGAGGATCTATCCTTGCATGGCAGAAGTAAGTCTCCTTGAAGGGGCCACCAGGGGGAAGATAAGGGTGGCACCCTCCATTATGGAGATGATAAGTGTCTTAAGACGCAAATATCATGAGGCTTTATTTTCGCAAGAAAATTTAGGCTTGCCATATTTATGCGAAAATCCTGAAGAGGCAATAATACAAAAGAAAAAGATAAGATGAGATCAATGGGTCAGTACATGAAAGTGTAAGGACGTCATGCGATTCGTCGCAAGACGGCAATGTCATGGGGCTTTATTTTTGCAAGAATATTTAGGCCTGTCATATTGTCGCAGCAAAAATCATAAGAGAAAAAGGTTAAGACAATATCAAGGGGTTTTTGCATGAAAATGCAAAGGCATCCTGCGATTTTGTCGCAATGACAAGAGGTGTCAAAATAAGACCTTTACTTAGGAAGGAAAAATAAGACCACAAAAAAAATGCAATTCTAAAATATGTGATTGCGAGATTATGCAGAAATAACTATGAAATTTGGGAATGCATATACTGAAAGACTTTGCAACAGTTTTATTGCACAAAGGTAACTTGCTTAATCTCTCATTTGAACACAAATAACAGAGGAAAGTATGGGAATGCATAAAATGAAAATATGTTATTTGGTTTCATATGATAGATTTACGCATAAAGTGAAAAATAAATTATATATTGATTATTCATATTGCAAAAAAGAATTGTTTTCTAACACATGCAAGAAGGAACAGAAGAAATAGAACTTGTATTGAAGATTGAAGAAATTCACAACGATAGATTACAAAAATAGAGGATTAAAAGACAAATATACAGATATTACAAAAGAATCAAAGAAGGAAACAAAAATTATTTCTTGCTTGATTTTTCATCATCCTCATCAGATTCTTCTCCTTCCTCACTAGTGTTAGATTCTTCTTCTTCTACATCTTCATCAGACTCTTCTTCGCTAGCATCGCTATCAGAGATGACCAAATCAGGAGTGTTCTTTGGGATTTCATCTAAGATATAAGGATATGTGGAATGTGGAATGTTATTGTCATCACAAACCACTTTAATAGTTTGGTTGCGAAAAAGAGTAGCATCATTTTTAAAGTTCGCAACAGTAATTTTCAATTGGCTCTTCAGCTTAGAACATTTATCATTGCGAGAAGCAAGATCCTTTGCGATCTGCTCATTTTCATCCTCAAGCTCTTCAATTCTTTTGCGAAAATATAACAATGAATCAACAACTTGGTTGTAATTATGAAAAAAAAAAAACAATTAAACAAGGAAGAGCAGTTAACAACCTTCTCTGTCAGAAATCATATCTCTAACCAAGGCCGTGTGTTCAGTATGGAGACTAACATCTACACCTAAATTATTTCTGGCGTTATTTAAAACCTTCGCAACCCAAGCGAACTCATCATCATTATTTACGAGAAGACGAGAGCGAATTTGATTCTCTCTTTCGCAAAACACAACATTTTTGCGTTTAAGTTCATCTCGTTCAATTTGGATATCAAGAAAGGCTTCTTGGAATTTCGCTAAAGCCTAAGCACCCTAGTTAGAAATACGATCTTTATCATCTATAAGGTCACTATTCTTGGTTCTTAAAATATTAATTTCCTCTTTAGAGTTAAGATAGAAACGCTTAAATTTATTGGCTAGGTCCAGGCTAGATCTATGTTCAATATATAAGAGGCGAAGTTTGGATCTGAGTTCATCTGCGGAAAGGGACTTAATCTTGTCGTTTGAAAAGCTATTTAAATAATTGTTAAGGAGTTCAAGCAGGGTATCATTATCTATGGGTTCGGGAAAAGAACGAAGAATGGTAGCTTCATCAGAAAGACCATAAATGTCTGCAAAAATGGTAAATTATATGAGGAAAGATAGTGAGAAAACGAAATGAAGAAAAGGAAGAAAAAATTCTATAACATAGAGTTTCTTATTGGCATCTTGAAGACTAGATATTTTGCTCTTTTGAGTGGAATTTTCAGAATCCAATTACTTGTTCTTTTCGCGAAGATCAGCAGCTTCAGCCTCTAGTTCTTCATTTCTCTTGCGAAGTTCAAGATTCTTCTTCTCAAAAGTAGCACGCATTCTTTCCAAATCTAAGGAAACAACGAAAGAAGCTCTTCCAGCCTGCGAAAGAAAACAAAAATTATCAAGATAGATATAAATTTTGATATAAGTATGAAGAAGAAATAAAGAAATGAAAGCATACCAGAATACCAAGTGAGTTCAAAAAGTCAGGAGTCACCGATCTAGAAACTCCACAAAGAGAACTATCACAATCCAATAGAGTGGAGTCACAGATATTCACAAGAACTTTACATGTATTGGTGAGATTGTCATCACCAATCCCTTGCATGGAATCAAAAAATATGCTACACAATTGTGCCATTGAAGACTCAGAAGAAGCACCTTCCTTTGCGAATACAGCTTCATCATCTATACTCACATCAGAATGGGAACTTAAGGGAGAGGGAGAACGAACTTTTCTTTTCTTTGAAGATGGGGAAGTGGATTTTTCCTTGCGAAGAAAATTTCTACCCTTGCCTTTGATCTTCGCAGCATTAGACCCTTCTTCTTCTACAACTACAACTCCAATCTATGCACACGAATGAAGATAGGAAACAAAGGCAACAATATTGTTAAAAATGGTAAATGAAAGTATTTCTTAATTCATCCGTGATCGAGCGAAGTGCTGCAAGGATGCTTGCCTTACTAGTTCTCTTGTAGCTTCTTCTTAACTTGTCAATCTAAAGTTTTCGCAAAGTTAATAAGTATAAAGAAGAATGAAGATAATAGACTGAACGAAATAAACTTACCTCTTTCTCCTTCTTAGGCCAATTAAATACCCAAGGATGATAAGTAGCGAGATTTACATGAAGCACATGAGAACCATAAACATAAGGGCCCCTCAGAATCAGTGGAAAGATGCACCATTTTTCATCTTTGGATTGGTGAGGAGTTTTATTCTTGCCAGAATGCCAATCAATGTCATGCATAAGCTTATTATCGTCATCAACATTTTCCTTCCTCTTGAAAGCGAACACCCCAGCGATTTTTAACGTTCTTCATAGGTATTAGTTCATAATTATCAAAGAAGCTTTCCGAGGTGTATTTATCGGGAATAATTGCTAATTCCTTAAATTCGGGATCCCTAAAATCTTTTGAATAAAGAGACCCTTTGCCAACATCACTATTGGAGAATTCAAGCATTAATCGAATGCAATCCCCACTTAATTGATATATTGCCCGCGAGAACTTCGCGTGGGAGAGTATTTCATAGAATAAAGGAAGGTCGGGATCATAAAAAGGGATAGGAAGACCAGCGAGAATCTGACCTAGCGAAATTATGATCTCTTTATTTTCACAATGATGATATGAAAATAATTTGGCAGAAAGAATGGAAGTAGCTTCTTTATCGGGAATGGGGGATAGTGTAAAACCTTTCTCTTTAAATACTTTCTGAACTCCTTCAAGAGAAGTTTTATCCTTGTGACCTCTTGGAGGCATTTTAAGTATGGGAATGAAGGAGAAATTAAAACTCTAAAAAGAAAGAAACATGAAAAATTATAGCAGTAGCAGATACAGAATTTACGGAAGAACATTAAAGTTGCAGAAAAGTTGAGAGATAAGTAAAAAACAAGAGAAGAAAAGAGAGGAATGAGAAGAATATATATAGAGAGAAGAGATCTCGAGAAGATAAACACATTTAATGCGAAGAGTAGACGTGAACGGTTGAGAAATAGTGGTTGAAAAAGACATGTCAATAAATGGATGGAAGAAAAGATACGTGTAATAAATATTGCGTAGAATACATAATCGTGTCAGTACGAAAGAATATGGAAAAATGAACAGTTGCGGCATTTTAAAGTATAGTTTCTCATGACATTCTCCCCTTCGCAGAGAAGACATGAGAAGAGGCAAGATGTAGGATCAGAATATCACAACAGCAACACACTTGCGAAATCTTCATCAGCAACACTACGAAGACGTCGCAGAGTGATCTCAAAAATGACACAACAGATGACGACAGCGTAAGCATGAGAAAAGCATGATGATCTAGCTAAGCTAAGGACGTTTGTGAATTTTAACATTTGTAAGATTTCGAAATACCGCAAGTCATATCCGAAAATAAAGGAAAGATTGGCTGTCATCCACTATGTAATATACCCTATATAAAGAGATGAATAGGCTTAAGGGAAAGAATTAATTTTTGGTGTGTTAAGAAAGTTTTGAGGAGAGAGAAAGTCTAAAATAGTGTCGTATTCTTGATTTCATTTCCTTCTTGTAAAAAATTCTAGATTTAATTAATAAAAATGTTGTTTTTCGATTATAAGATGTGTTGATTATTATGAATTCTTGTGAGGGATGTATTATGGGATTTCCTGCAACTACAATGATTGAGAACTCTTGTTTTCTTGTTATTATAGCTACGGAATTTCAACAACGATGATGCTAAACTTACAACCTTTGGGATCATTGGAGTACTTGGAAGTGATGAAGATTTCGAGTAATGTTGAAGATTAGACATGTGGAATATGAGCTACAAAGTTTATTTATATATTTTTTGTATTCCATATGTATTGATAGTTTTGTCACTAAAATTGACAAAGGGGGAGATTATTATAGCATTGCTCGGTCGAATTCGCATGCGTTGCTATCTCAAGCATGTTTGTCAATGTTAGTGATCAAAACTATAAAAAGTCTTGATTTCTAGTCTACTATAGCTAAGGTCTCAGACTAGGATAGAAAGTGTAGTTAATCTCAAGAACTCCATGACAATCACCATACAATACGAAGGACTACTCAAGGAACTGGTGGATCTTCATCGACTAAAGGGTATGTGGAGACTTGAACTTATCTATCACTCAAATGTCTATCTACTCTATCTCTTATCTCGAGACAAAAGTCATTTTACTATATAGACTAAGATTATACACATGTGGTATTTCGAGCCGAGTTTACCTCGCCTATATATTTCTAAAAATATGTATTGGTAAAGCTTTTGCTTTAGACAAGTTCATCTTTACCTAGTGACGAAAGTCATGTTAAGTTTCAATCACTTTGAAAATTGCCCAGACGAAAAATGGTTTGTGAATAACAACTATATAACGTTCTCTGGGAATGTTTCAATAATTAAAATGAGAGTTTAGACAATATAACTATTGAAGGATATAAGCATTGTTGTGGAAACACTTATATATATAAGTCCTTATTCCTCGAACCAGAGTTTGTGAACTTTGTTGATCAAGAGAAACCGGAGAAGTGCGTGAGCTTCATTCCATGAACCCAATCCGTGAACTGGCGGAAGTTCTCGACCCGAGATATTCTGCTGCAGTTTGTGAACTCCATCCGGGAACTTAAGTCCACGAACTTGAGTAGGTTATTTCTAAAAACGATGTTTGTGAACTTATCTTTATAAACTAAGGAATGCAATTGCAAACCGTGGCTATATAGTTCATGAACCGATTCGAGTGAATCAAATCATTTTTTCTTCGATTGTGTCTTGTGTAGTACATAAAGATCTAAGCAATTGAACAACTCTCTAACTAGTTCATTTGAGTCATTTAAACTAGTTATGGTGAAGAAGAATATAGTTGATATGAAAGTTATCACATGGCTAACCATTTAGTTAACTGTGTTGAACCAACTAATGTACAAGTTTGGGTATGGTTACACAAACCTAGAAACATGTATTACATGTGTGTGTAACAAGCTATGTTTTCGATCTAACGATTGATAAATATTAGCTTGAATCTAACCAGGTTTTAATCTAACGGTGAATATTAAATGCTTTGTTACTAAGCTAACATTGATTACAAACCCTGATTTCAAAGACTATATAAGGGAGAACTCTAGCAACTGGGAAACCTAATCCCCACACATTATGTGTGATACTAGTTGTGCTAAGCTAGAGTCGATTATACTTTAACCTTTGGTTTCATCTTTTAAAACAGGCTAATGACTTAAAGACTTCATTGGGATTGTGAAGCCAGACCGATACTACTTTTCTTGTAGTTGTGTGATCTGATCATGTTGTTTTTATCATACGAGTACAATTTTAATAATTAGCTTGAGATTTTTATCTCCGATAGGCAAGATATAAAAGTTGTCACAAACATCTCTGTCTCATCGTTTGTGACTCCAAAATATATTTTTTTGCTGCGTCGATTAAGATTATTATGAGGTGATTGATAATATTGAGCTGTTCTTCGGGAATATAAGTCTAGTTTATCAATTGGTTCCTGTTCACCTTAATTTATCAAAAGACGGAACAAAAACTCGTAGGTATATTCATGGGAGACGGATTTATCTATTACCGTAGACTTTTCTGTGTGATACAGATTTGTTTATTAAAGTCTTCGACTTTGGGTCGTAGTAACTCTTGGTTGTGGGTGAGATTATCTAAGGGAATCAAGTAAGTAGTATCTTGCTAGGATCAGAGGCGTAGGAGCATAAACGTACCTTGGATCAATGCTGAGATTGATTGGGGTTCAACTATAGTCCAGACCGAAGTTAGCTTGGAGTAGGCTAGTGTCTGTATCGGCTTAATACAGTGTATGTTTAATCTGGACTAGGTACCGGGGTTTTTCTTCATTTGCGGTTTCCTCGTTAACAAAATTCTGGTGTCTGTGTTATTTCATTTTCCGCATTATATTGTTTATCTTTATAATTGAAATAATACAGGTTGTGCGTTGCAGTTCAATCAATTAGAATATCCAACCTTTGGTTGTTGATTTACATTGATTGACACTTGGATATTGGTCTTTGGTACCATCCAATTTTATCTCTCTTATACTTAATCGAGACTCGCAGTTTGCTTGAGTAAGATTTAAATTGAGATATAGAGATATAAACTCTTTGATATACTTTTCGATTGATTGAGTCTAACTGTCTAGTTGATTCTCTAGAAAGTATATTGGAGTTTATCCATAAAGATTTCTAAGCAAAAGATTGAGTGTAGTTGTTAGACCCCCGCTTTTTCAATTGGTATCAGAGCAGGCAAACACGTTCAAGACCTTACAAGTTTGTGTTTGTAGCGATCTGGATCTATGGACAGAGGTGCTATCTCTATTAACGTACCACCAATCTTCGATGGTTCTAATTACTTATGGTGTAAAATTGCTATGCGATTTTTTCTTCAAGCACTTGATTTTCAATCATGGGTATATGTTGTTAATGGATATGATCCTCCTGTTGTGGAAGTTGGAGATGTAAACGTTCCCAAGAATATTGGTGAATACACCCCTGCCGAGATACTTGCTGCAAAGCGAAATTCCGACGGTTTGAATGCAATCATACATGCCATTAGCCCAAGTCTTCAGCACCATGTGTCAAATTTCTCCAAGTCTAAAGAAGCTTGGGATATCTTAGAAACCTCATTCGAAGGTAATATTAGTGAAAAGGAAGCTAGGCTTCAAAACCTTAATTCCGATTGGGAAAACCTTCGGATGGCAGATGAAAAAATATTTGATGAGTTTAATCACAAAGTATCTGAAATTTTTAATGCATCTTTTGCATTGGGTAAGACTATTCCTGAAAAGAGCATTATGATGAAAATTCTCATATCGTTGCCATCTAGATACGATTCTAAGAAGCATGCCATAGTTGAGGAAAATAACCTTGATAGTATCTCCAGAAATACGCTGGTTCGAAAGCTTAAGATCTTTGATCATGAACATTCATCCAAGACTAAGGATGTTGCGTTCAAAGCACTAAAGGACACTAAATTACTTGATAAAAGTAAAAAAAAAGTGTACGTCTCTGAAGATGATCATTCTAAGACAGATTCATCAGATGAATATCGTGAGAAATCAGTCTCGATGATCACAAGACAGTTTAGGGATCTTCTACTGAAAAGAAGTAAACTGTTCTCCAGAGATAAGCCTAAGGCATCAGTTAAACCTCATAATCGTGTTCCTCCTAAAAATAGGGATATTGATGAAACTGATGACGAGGATATTCCTCAGTGCGTTAAGTGTAAGGGATTTGGTCATTTTGCAAACCAGTGTCCAAATCGTAGAAAATACACTGGGAACAAAGGTCTTGCTGCAACTCTTGATGAAATGTCTAACAACTATGATTCTAATAAAGACGAGAAATCAAGTGTTGCACTTCTTTGTGAAAATATTGATATTCTTTCAAAAGATAATCCAACTAATCTGAAAGATAAAGTTGATCCATTCTTTGGAAACTCTGTTTATAATGGTTCAGGTTCAACTATGTGCCTAGCTGCTTGCACACTTCAGAAGCCTGATTTTTATCCAAGTTTGACGTGTTCATATTGTTCATTAAAGGGTCATGAACTTTTAAAGTGTTATAAGTTCAAACACCAACAAAGGCACATCAACAAACTTCAACGAAGAGCAAGTCATTTAGCAAGGAATCTTAAACTTGCTCAGAAGACCGCTGAGGTATGTAAGATTTTATCTTCGTCTAAGAAGTTAGTTTCCAAGGAAAAACCAAGACCATTAGAGAAGAGAGTATGGTCAAGTCATTTTGATAGATAGAAGTCTGTGGATGCTTCTCAAGAGGAAAATGGTGGACAAATTATTGTTCACCATAACGCAACTTGATTGTTTTGTTTTTGAAATCTTGTCTCATATGCCTAATCAAAAAATAATAATAATATGATTTTGTATCCTTTAGGCTTTAAGAAAAGTTCTTTTCTTAGATGTTTCTTATTTTTGTCTATAAAAAAAAAGAAAGGGTACTATCGAAAATTTTACTCTTCATAGGGTTGAGAGTTAGTCGTGTACGAACCGGTTTAAAGGTTTCGAAACCCTACATTATTTTTTTCCTTCTCTGTAACCTCCTTATATCTCAAGACTGCTTGTTGAGAATTGTGATTTCCTCTCACAAAACCATAAGTTTATGGATACTCCAAACATGATGTCTTCTTATGGAAAGGATGTTAATTTGATTGTTAAGCCATCAATCATGGAGGAAAAAGAAAAATCTCCGCCAGCTCCAACATTGAAAAGAATAAGAAGGAATGTGAGGAAGCCAAGAGTCGTTCCTTTAAATTCTCAGAAGTTTTCTGATGTTCTTGATTGGTTGAAGGAGATTCAACAAATAAAGGCTTTTGTGTACAAGACTCATGAGATTCAGAAGTTCCTGGTTCGAGAACAGCAGCCAAGAAGGTTTATTGATATAAACTCATACCTTAATGAACCTTATGTTGCAATGGTTGTTGACGACAAGGAGTTCGGGGAAGACAAAGAATTTTTCAAAGGTCTTATTGCCTAGTAAATCTTCTATTTTTCTTGTCTTATTTAGAAGAATAACTAAAGTTTGGAATAGCCATTATTGTGATTACAGAGATAGCTATATATAACGTTTTCATCTTCTTGTTATTAGATTTATTGGTTTAAATTCTAAACTTGTTTGGAAGATGATTTTTGAAGTATTAATCTCATATGGTTTTATATATTGAAAAATTGTTATGGGATATGTGCGTTTGCGTCCTTGAACTTGATTGTCCCTTACCTTGTCAAAAGTAAAGTCGTTCATGAGTTGATATGCAAGTATTGATAAAAGAATGAATGGACTTTTGACAAATACAAAAGTTAAGCCTATTGTGTCAATTTTTGATGGAAGATAGGTTAAAATCTTTTGTTTTCAAGGATTATGTCTATTGTATGTCATTGTGAAAATGGTGATGGAACATAGAATGAATCCTTGTGTATTCTATAGTAATTGATATTCCATGATGCATATTTTGTGTATTACTGTGAGGCTCCGTAACGTGTCATATTTCGAGCACTAAAAACCAAAGTTGATTATTTTAGGATTAGCTTAATTATTGTTTGTAGATGGTGGATTTTCGACAAAGGGTAAAATTGTAAAACTATACTCCAGATTCGGCAACCAGATGAGTATTGAGGCCCATGACTCTCATTAAAGCATGAAAGCTCATGCCATAAATCTCTTACTGAGAAGGTTGTCTCTCATAGTACATGTATATGTGTAGTCTCTCAGCTGAGGCCACGTACATCTCATGAATACTGAACAATTTCAGTAATTAATCCGGATCCGGTAATCGGATGAGTATCGAGACTCATGTCTCTAAGCATGAAAGCTCATGGCATAAATCTCTGACTGAGAAGGTTGTCTCTCAGAGTACATGTAGATGTGTAGTCTATCAGCTGAGGCCACGACATATCTCATGAATACTGAGCAATTTCAGTAATTACTCTGGATCCAGCAATCGGATGAGTATTGAGACTCATGTCTCTAAGCATGAAAGCTCATGCCATAAACCTCTGATAGAGAAATTCTCTCAGAGAAGATGTAGATGTGTATTCTCCAGCTAAGACCACGTAACATCTCATATTGTATTGAATCGAAAGATTGGGAGGCTTCTTGACAGCATGCCTGCTAGTATAAAGCGACAACGTATTTAGGATGCAACCAGGTTTTCCCTGATTATACAAGAGGAATATAACACTCTAGCAAGTTCATATTGCTCAACCCTCAGATGATTAATGCTCCTAGACAGGAAGCCCTTCTGGTATAGAGCCATCAATTAATTGTCTGAAATCGTCTGAATATCCAGCAATATTCTACGAACCATCGTATGAATATCCAGCAATATTCTACGAACCATTGTCTGAATATCCAGAATATTCTATGAGCCATCTTTAATCGTTTGAATATCCAGCAATATTCTACGATCCTTCGTTATATTTCGTCACTTCAATTCGTGGTTCTTCCCAGCAGAATACCACGGGTTAGTGATAAATATCCAACGAAACACGCATCTGAGCATCAAATAAGCCCTGACACAAAAATGGTGCAAGTGTAATTAGCAGATAATGCACAGACTAGCATTTTGAATGCACGAACAAGCATTTCAAAAAATACGAACGAACGAGGAACCTATGCAAAATAGGAAGGAAAAATAATAATAATAAAAAAAAATATTAGCAAAAGCGCCAGGGGACTGGGCTCACCAGCCGGCCAGTCATGCCGTGACCAGTCCCGCACCCAATTTTATATTTTATCATACTTTTACTGTTTTCCTGATCTCATGAAAATCCTCTCGTTCGAGCAAATTTTCTTTATTTCAAAGTAATTATCTAAATCACATGATTTTATCAAAAATAATAAAATTAGGGAAAGGTGTCATGGGACCGCCGGCCGGCCGGTCATGCCTTGGCCATGGCCGATCCTACACCTTACGTCTCCATTATTTTATTATTTCTCTTAAATTATGAAAATTCAATGATTTTATGAATTTTCCCTAAAATCATGAAAATTACCTAATTTCATGTATTTTTTTATCTAAATCACATGATTTTATCAAAAATGATAAAATTAGGGAAATATGTCATGGGACCGCTGGCGGCCGGTCATGCCTTGGCCATGGCCGGTCCCACACCTCACGTCCCATTATTTTATTATTTCTTCTCAAATTATGAAAATTTCTTGATTTTATGAATTTTCCCTAAAATTACCTAATTTCATGTATTTTCTCAAAAATCATAGAAAATATTAAAAAATTGGGGAAAACTTGTGGGACCGGTCTCTAGCCGGCCATTCATGCCCTAGCCGGTCCTGCACACCTATTATTTTATTATTATTTGGTGTTTTGTTTCTTGATTTTATGAAAACTCCTGATTTCAACAAAATATCTTGGTCTTCAACAAATCCCTTTGATTTTATGAAAATTCTCTAAAATCATCAAAATTTGGTAAAATTGGGAAAAGTGGCTTGGGACCCGCGCCCATTGGCCGGCCGTCCATGCCTCGGATATTGCCGGTCCCACACTCCCATTCCCTATTTTTTTATTAATTTATTTCTCTCATCTCACGGAGGTTCCCTAATTTTATCAAACTCTCCCGTTTCATGGAATTTCACTCAAATCAGAGAAAATACATAAAATTACATAAAAGTGGGAAAGCATGTGGGATCGTGTTTGTCAACCGTCCGGCCATGCCCTAGCTGTGGTCGGTCCCACACCTTGTAATTCCATGTTTTATTTATTATTTTCATCATTTCATGTATTTTTTTCCCAGTTTCAGCAAAACCATGGATTTTGCATATTTTCTCCAAATGTTGCTCAAACGTGCACCAGAAAATATCAAAATTCTCAGGACTGAAGCGCAGACACCATAATGACACAGGCACATCCCCTTGACCGACCAAGGGTGACCCTGAGGCTTGCAAACAGCTGGTCCCGTATGTTCTAACGATTTTAACCTAATTTGCTCAATTGCTCATATTAGGTTCAAACTCTTTCCAAACAGTTGGAAGTTTGCTCAAATGACCATCCACTGGTCCCATGGACACCAAGAGATGGTCTCATGACCTCTTGGTCCGTACCTCACGTTTCCATAAAACCAGGTTTTATTATTTGTCGCTCATATGAGCATTATTTTGGTAAATGATTAAACCAGCATTTAATCATTCTTTCACCAATTGGTCCTCAAGAGACTTTGGTATTTTTGCTCATTCGAGTATCTGGGCATTATATGGTGAATTTTTCATCCCATGTAGCTAGTCCTATGTTGATTTACAATAAATCATCATTTTGGTTAAATTAGAGTTTTGAATCCAAAGCTCTGCAGAAACGTGATTCTGAGCAGATTCAAACACTCTAATAATTTTATGTTGATTCCATGGTAAACATACTTATTTATTTTGCTCGACCCAGTAGTCAGTAACTTAAATTAATATTTTATTTGATCTTGCTACCAACGATTCATCAAAAAGCAATATTTTCTCAAACTAGCAATATTCGATCAAACCGGCAATGTTTATTCAAATTAGCAATATTCGCTCAGACTAGCAATATTTGCTCAGATCAAAGAATATATGTTCAACTATAAATGTTCAATAGTTTGGCAACATAGTTTGCTCATCTTAGGTTATGATGATACCTCGTCTCAGCAGACACGTTAAATTCATGAGTTTCAGAACATTTGCTAATCATGTTCAATTCAGCACTACATGGACTCATCGTCCCATGAAGTCAGCAACTGACTCCACAATCATGAGATTTCAATCGTGTCACATGGGGGGATATTAACTATGGTTTTGGTCTGGCGGTATACGGCACGTGTGTTCACCCACGATGAGAATGTGAGAAAGTCGTGCATTCAGTTGGAAGAGTCAGCAAAAGTAGTGGGTGGAAAATTAACCAAGTCTCCGCACGATGAGTTATTGGTTTTAACACAATTTCCCACTTCCCCACTATCTGATTCCAGCAACTGTCATACTTCATGAGATCATGGTGTTTTCAACTCTGGCATTATAAAATGTCTCTAAATCCTGATTGAAAGAACAAGATTCAAACACTCGAACATTCGTCTAGCAATTTCTCATAAAAGTTCATACAGACAATATTTCGTCTATATGAACTCAGAGAAATCACTCTCAATTGAGAAAAATTCAATCATTCAGAGCATTCTTACGCTGAATTCACAACACACCTACAATCTCATATCACCATTGATCTCACGCATTTCTCAGCTTCCCTCCTACAGATCAACCCATCCTCTCTTGTGGCCGAATTGACTCTGGAACAGCCATTGTTCTTGGTTTATGCTGGAGTCTTACGAATTGATCTCTCGAACTTAAAGCACTCCCTTATTGCAGTACATCTGTATGAGGTTCAACATTTTGCTCGGTTCAAGGAGTCTCCACATGGTCGACTCTTCAATTCCGTAGAAACCAACAAATCGTTTTTCCCCATCTACAGATTGGCGACCATAGTGGGAGATTAATCTCTCGGTTGCAATCTCACGATTTCACAAGATGGATGGTCTTAGGTATGGGTTAGTCACAGGTTCCAATACAAACGGTGTTATCACTAGCAGCAACAGCAATGAAGATATCCTGGAAACAATTCCGGCTTCCAACACCGATGGTGATTACATTACTGCTCCTCACACTGACACTGAAGGTCATCCTATATTCGGCCGACACCCTGAAGAAGATAGAGGAAATCCACCACCTACCATTGATGATCTTATCAAAGCGCAAGAAACTTTCGCAAAAAATCAGGCGGATATGGCTGCAACACAAAAGGCTATTTGATCATTTGAAGACTCTCACTGACAAGATGTCAGAGAAAACTCAAGGAAAGGGAAAAGAGAAGGATAAATCCTCATATGATGATCCTGAAGTGATTCCAATTCATATAGTGGACGATGACGAAGCCGGCAAAGCTGCAGGTGATTCATCAGCAAAGGAGTCATCAAATTTCATTACTCGTGAAGACTTGGAGCGTCTTTTGGAGAACTTTGGAAAGGACAAGACATCACATCTCCATCATCACCAACCCCCTTATCCTTCCTCTACGCAGAGGATTCCCCTTCCGAAAGGTTACATTTCTCCAACTTTCACCTTGTATGATAGAACTGGCAATGCTCGAGAACACGACTCTCATTTCTTCGAAGCCTTAGGAGAACATGAACATAACCATGTCGTTCGTCTCAAGGAGTTTTCAAAATCCTTAAAAGGCAGAGCGTACACCTGGTACAACAACATCGCACCAGGGACTATCAACAATTGGGGAGAAATGATCAATTCCTTCTATAAGAAGTACTTTTTCGTGTCAGAGCAAGTCACACTCCCTGACCTTGGAAGAATTTTCAGAGGGTCAGTGAAAATCCTAACAACTACGTGAAAAGATTCAGATTCCAAACCCTGGATTGTCATGACCCAAATGTCACGGAGCAACAATTGGTAGATTTGTGCATCAACGACATGCTCCCGATTTACAGAGCTCTACTGGAAAATCTTCGATTCCATACTTTCTCAGAGCTTCATGAAGCTGCGAAGATATCGACAACCACTGCACCTGCTCTATTGGAAATAGCAAAATCTACAAAGATTGAAGAATCACGAGACACTCGAGGAATCAGAGTATGATCAACAAGAAGTATAACCTGCAACCCATCGCAAATGTTGTTGCAGAAGGGAGCAAGAACAAGGCTGAATCCACGAATAATCATGCCTCATTTCCTCCAAAGACGCAAAGGAATGATAAGCAAGATGCACAAGCCTCTGACCAACGCACATGAGTTCCTGATCAAGAAGCACCTAACTTTCCTTTTGAAAAGTGATCGAACTCTTGGATGTCTAGGTCCAAGATGGTGCAATCAAGTTGTCATATGTCAAGAAAGAACCAACTGAAGAAGACATGGAAAGTCCTCGTTATTGCCGCTTCCACAGGTTCGTCAATCATCCCACAAACGACTGCGGAGTTTTGAAGCACTTTCTCAAAGAGAAGGTTGATCCACAATAGCTTCAATTGGGGACTGAAGGAGTATACAAGAATCCTCTCCCACTCATAACCTTTACACTCTCTGAACAACCTATCAAAGGGGAAGTTCAATCCTTGATCGAACGTGAATTGCTCTATCTGTTGAAGGCACAAATGAGAGACATGTTCACAGCACTGAACCACATCATGTCAAGAATTAAATTCTAAAAATACTTCTTGAGCCTCCAGCCATAGACCAAGAGATGTACGACTAGGGACTTCTTACCACAGTCAATCTCAGAAGAAATAAATTTGGAAGAACGTTGATCGATGCTGACACCGCCATCAACAACATTCCACTGAAAACCATCGGATCCACATGCATCACTTGACAAGAAGATACTCATGCTCCATATCAATCAGAGACCTCGAAGGAGCGCTCAGAAATACTCATGGCTACATCATTCTTAAAATGAACATAATTTCAACCTGGACAGAAACCAATTTTCACATAATCAAGAAGATACATGATATGACATGTCCTTCAGACGAGTGTGGATCCACGCTGAAAAGATGGGTACTTACAAAGTGCCTTCAGTTACACATATCTCCAATGAAGAAAGTTTTGATTTAGAAGATTTGACGGACATTCCATCATCAGAGTACTTTGAGGAATTTCGACGAGGCTGAAGCAAGAACCTGCAAAATATGCATAGACATTCATCAAGAGGTTCCGCACTCAGGAAAGTCTCATTCCATGTCTATGTCATTTATTTCCCCACATGTTATCCTAGCATGGGGACTTAATCATGGTAGCAACTCTAAGAGATGTTATAAATGGTAGCTTCACCGCATTAGTATTTTACCAAGTGGTTGAATCTGACGTTTCTCCGAACCAAGCACTGAAATATTATTTACTGACGTCCAAACATGACAAAAAATACTTTGGGCATTTCTCCTGCAGGTTCGTGTGTTCCACAAAATCAAAAATCTCTGATGTCTGCATAAGTGTCGATTCCCACTACCGCAACGAAAGGGATGCTAAATCAATAAAAGATACTCCAGGGCCGAGACGATCAAACCTAAGACATTAGATGCTTAAGGAATATACGCCCAAACACTCAAGCATCTAAGAAGCCTTCAAATTGTACTCCCAATCAAAGAGTACACCTTCAATAGTGGTGCATCTGGATTCAGCACAAATATCTCGATGATGACACACTGATTCAATACCAGCATGATCAAAGTGTGACTGAACTACAATCAATAAGTCTTTATTATCCCATGATAAGACTTCTAAAGCATATGCAACATTATTAATACATGGAGGGCACTAACTCCTTCAATATACACTGGGCAACCTGAGGTGATTCAGTGAAACTTCATCAACATGATTTCTCTACATCACCAGCTCCTGCATGATTGAGGAACTTTCTCTCTTCACCAATCACATCTAGAGCATTTAGGTTGAAATCTTAATACACCTTCATATTTCGAACGCTCAACTCATAAACTAGTTAGTGAATGTAAAAGGCTCACTGGATGAATGAGAAAAGATTATATCTATAATTATGGTTATAGACTTTTTGGTCTTTGGAGAGACTTCAACCATGGTATCAACATCAACAACAATATCTATAGGAACACCATCCATGATCTCAACATCGACAAGGATCTTTGGAGTGTAATCATTCATGGTTTCACCAACAACGGTCTCAGGAGCAACATCCTCGGAGCTTCATCAACTAATCATTATATGAAGTGTTACACATGAAGTGGACTTCTCTAAGAACCAATGATTCATATCAAGATATGAAGACCTGATAACATGCTCACATGAAAGTCTTCCCAAAGCTGGCACGACTGGTGGGCATAATCCAGTCTTCTACAAGATGTTCTCATCACATCTACAAATGAGATACAACACACTCCAGGCCATGGGTTTGCAAAAACGTACCAATGGGTGAGGAATGTGACAATTCTTTCTCAACGAAAGATGTTCGTCTGTGTCTCTTCTACAACATACCAAAAGGCGCATCCATCGTACATACGAGTTGAAAGATATAGCCTTTAACGTCAGGTCCATGAAATCTAAAAAATTTACACGGGATTACAAATTACAAATGTGTACGCTTTGTTGGCTGATCTCTGCAACTCCAAATTGAGTGATTCTTCTCATTAAATAACTCAGTCTCTTAGATTCAAAATTTAGGGTCAAGCATCAAATTCCGACGTCGTATGAGGTTCCTCCAGCTTCCAGATCATACAATATGCAAGCAGAAATTTGTAGACGGGTTCATAACCCCACAGTCGATCGATCTCCACCAGGTATTTTCGTTAAGTTCTTCATCAAGGTACCTCCAGCTTCTACTACCTGGATCTTTACATCAATTTTCTACCCAGGTTCCTCTATCTAGGTCTTGGCAAAAGAAGAGAAAACGAAAAGAAGAGGTTTAACAAAACACTGGGGACTGACGCTCCACTGCAACAGTCTCTTCAATCATCTCTACTGGTGGCTCGATTTCTTCTATAACTAAAGCAGTAACAATCGAGGTTTCCATAACTTTAGTGACAACCTTCTCATGTCCTTGAAGTGCAGGGATGGTTTTCTCTTCATCAATAACTCCATGGAAGCTCGAGTTATCCTTATTGGTTTCAATATCCTCAACTTCGGTATTTGGCACCTAATACGAAGATTACATGAGGTTAGAGCAATCTAAACATAAAACCGAATTAGACCATAAAATATAGCATACAAATAGTCCAACATCATCAATGATCGTCATTATACACTCAAGACGCAAGCAAATAACATGAAAGTCATGAAAATATGTTTTGCGACAAGCTCGTCTGAAGAGACTCTACTCTGCCCTGTACAAGACGATGAACTGGGAGCGATCTACAAAGAATTTTGGGATGTATCATACGCCATTCTCTTCGTATGGACGTCCTCTACAACATATCCAAAATTCACATCAATTGGAGAAACCAGCAAAGAGTTGTGGCCAAAATATTGGGCCCATGCCAGCTGAAACTTTTCTGAATGTCTCATGGAAGTTTACTGTTTCGTCAATTTCGGATCCTAAACATGCTCGGAACCCAACAAGATTCTTTATTAAAGTTTGGAAATTTCCTGGGCATGAGGATACATGGGTAGACCGCAAAAATCAGACATCGGACGAAGATTTTACAACAATTTTAATGAAGACCTAACTTCTGAATCTTCTGATGACGAATTATGACGAAATTCTTCGTTCATCCACATCTGAATCATGATCTACACCATCAACGCAAATCCTACCTTTATCGTCAGCCGATAGTCTCATTTGCTGAAGTCGGCGGTGCTTCTATTGACAAGGGATGGCTAACAGATGATCGAGAGACATACAAAGTACCAGCTTTCCATCGTCTCTGAAAGGTTAATTCATCCCAGGATGAACATCTGCAAAAGTCTTCATGTTTGACTTGATATTTCTGGAGCGTTCGCCGGAGGATCCAGAAGTGTGATTGTAACCATAAGTCACCACTATATAAGGCAAAATACATGGAGTCGTGGATATACCAACAACAAGCACGCGTTGAAACGGTAACAATCCAACTCTTTCCTATTTACAATTTCACTAGCTATAGTGATTATAACGTCAAAATTTCGAAAACTTGCTCGTTCCTTCAAACCTGAAAGAATGAGCAAAATTCATTATTCAAAATCATGACTTGATTTTCATAAAACTGTGAACCACCCATATAAATTTTTACTATGTGAACGTTCATTGATTTTCAAAAATCGGACAGACGTCCACTCTATAATTATGTAAACTCACATACATACATTATTTAACCATGTCTACTTTCAACAGTTGTTCAAAACCAAAACATGGTTCTACAAAATATATAAATATTTGGCGTGAAACTCACGTAATTTTGAAAAATATATCTATATATTTTTGCTCCCTCGCACGAGCATCTGTCTTTGAAGCGAGAATATATTTTCAAATATTTCCGAAAGCTTGAAGATAAAATTTTCCATGAAAGCTCATAAACAAAATTTTATTACTATTAGATGCACGTCTATTCAAAAAAAAAAAAAAAAACTTTTCTTTCGTAGGAGCATTCACCTTTGAAACGAGAGTTTATTCCACTTTGTGAAACTCACATATTTAAAAGATACAATTTCGGTTTTCATGAAAGCTCATAGACAAAATTTTATATCATTAGACTTAGGTCTATTTTGTTTGTTCCTTAAACTTATGAACGAACGAGTTTATATTCCTAAAACAAGGATTTCTTTTCATGGACCCGGACCCATGAATCCAAAATCGACCAAGGTTTCGTCATCAAATCAGCGGTTCTACACCAATTTATGTTCACTGGATGATGTTCTATTATGCCACTGGGGTTTCCGCTCAAACCATGGTTTGCTCATTCAATAGAAATCCGGTAATATCTTATCTTATGACTAAGTTCAATTACTTATTTCTATTTGTACCTGGAAAATCACTATTCAATGTTGACTGAGGAACATGACTGTTCCTCACTAAGCAAGCGACTTAATGTAGATGGTGGATTTTTGACAAAGGGTAAAATTGTAAAACTATACTCCAGATTCGGCATCCGGATGAGTATTGAGGCCCATGTCTCTCATTAAAGCATGAAAGCTCATGCCATAAATCTCTGACTGACAAGGTTGTCTCTTAGAGTACATGTAGATGTGTAGTCTCTCAGCTGAGGCCACGTACATTTCATGAATACTGAGCAATTTCAGTAATTACTCAGGATCCGTCAATCGGATGAGTATCGAGACTCATGTCTCTAAGCATGAATGCTCATGCCATAAATCTCTGACTGAGAAGGCTGTATCTCTGAGTACATGTAGATGTGTAGTCTCTCTGCTGAAGCCACGACACATCTCATGAATACTAAGCAATTTCAGTAATTACTACGGATCCGGCAATCAGATGAGTTTTGAGACTCATGTCTCTAAGCATGAAAGCTCATGCCATAAACCTCTGATGGAGAAATTCTCTCAGAAAAGATGTAGATGTGTAGTCTCCCAGCTGAGACCACGGCACATCTCATAGTGCATAGAATCGAAAGATTGGGCGGCTCCTAGACAACATGCCTTCTAGTATAGAGCGATAACATCTTCAGGATGCAACCAGGTTTTCCCTGACTATACAAGAGGAATATGACACTCCAGCAAGTTCATATTGCTCAACCCCCAGATGGTTAATGCTCCTAGAAAGGAAGCCCTTCTGGTATAGAGCCATTAATTAATTGTCTGAAATCGTCTGAATATCCAACAATATTCTACGAACCATCGTATGAATATCCAGCAATATTTTACGAACTATCGTTTGAATATCCAGCAATATTCTATGAGCCATCTTTAATCGTTTGAATATCCAGCAATATTATGCGATTCTTTGTTATATTTCGTCACTTCAATTCGTGGTTCTTCCCATCAGAATTCCACGGGTTAGTGATAAATATCCAACGAAACAGGCATCTGAGCATCGAATAAGCCCTGACACAAAAATGGTGCAAGTGTAATTAGCAGATAATGCACAGACCAGCATTTTGAATGCACGAACGAGCATTTCAAAAAATACGAACGAACGAGGAATATATGCAAAATAGGAAGGAAAATAATAATAATAATAATAAAATATTAGCAAAAGTGCCAGGGGACTGGGCTCACCAGCCGGCCAGTCACGCCGTGACCAGTCCCGCGTCCAATTTTATATTTTATCATACTTTAACTATTTTCCTGATCTCATGAAAATCCTCTCGTTCGAGCAAATTTTCTTTATTTTAAAGAAATTATCTAAATCACATGATTTTATCAAATAAAATAAAATTAGGGAAAGGTGTCATGGGTCCGCCGACCGTCTGGTCATGCATTGGCCGTGGAAGATCCCACACCTCACGTCTCCATTATTTTATTATTTCTCTTAAATTATGAAAATTCCTTGATTTTATGAAGTTTCCCTAAAATCATGAAAATTACCTAATTTCATGTATTTTTATCTAAATCACATGATTTTATCAAAAAATGATAAAATTAGGGAAAGGTGTCATGGGACCGCCGGAGGCCGGTCATGCCTTGGTCGTGGCCGGTCCCACACCTCATGTCCCATCATTTTATTATCTCTTCTTAAATTATGAAAATTCCTTGATTTTATGAATTTTCCCTAAAATTACCTAATTTCATGTATTTTCTCTAAAATCATAGAAAATATTAAAAAATTAGGGAAAACTTGTGGGACCGGGCTCTAGCCGGCCGGCCATGCCTAGCTAGTCCCACACGCCTATTATTTTATTATTATTTGGTGTTTTGTTTCCTGATTTCATGAAAACTCTCTGATTTTAACAAAATATCTTGGTTTTCAACAAATCCCTTTGATTTTATGAAAATTCTCTAAAATCATCAAAATTTGGTAAAGTTGGGAAGAGTGGCTTGGGACCCGCACCCATTGGCCGGCCAACCATGCCTCGGATATTGCCGACCACACTCCCATTCCCTATTTTATTATTAATTTATTTCTCTCATATCACAGAAGTTCCCTAATTTTATCAAACTCTCATGTTTCATGGAATTTCCCTCAAATCAGAGAAAATACATAAAACTGGGAAAGCATGTGGCACCGTGTTTGTCAACCGGTCGGCCATGGCCTAGCCGTGGCCGGTCCCACACCTTTAATTCCCAGTTTTATTTATTATTTTCATCATTTCATGTATTTTTCCCAATTTCAGCAAAACCATAGATTTTGCATATTTTCTCCAAATGTTGCTCAAACGTGCACCAGAAAATATCAAAATTCTCAGGACTGAAGCACGGACACCATGGTAACACGGTCACATCCCCTTGACCGACCAAGGGTGACCCTGAGGCTTGCAAACAGCTGGTCCCGCGAGTATTAACGATTGTAACCTAATTTGCTCAATTGATCATATTAGGTTCAAACTCTTTCCAAACAGTTGGAAGTTTGCTCAAATGACCATCCACTGGTCTCATGGCCACCAAGAGACGGTCTGATGACCTCTTGGTCGGTCCCTCACGTTTCCATAAAACCAGGTTTTATTATTTTTCGCTCACACGAGCATTATTTCGGTAAAGGATTAAACCAGCATTTAATCATTCTTTCACCAACTAGTCCTCAAGAGACTTTGGTATTTGTGCATATTCGAGCATCTGGGCGTTATATGGTGAATCTGTCATCCCATGTAGCCAGTCCTGTGTTGATTTGCAATAAATATTCATTTCGGTAAAATTAGGGCTTTGAATCCAGAGCTCTGCAGAAACGTGATTCTCAACAGATTCAAACACTCTGATAATTTTATGTTGATTCCATGGTCAACATACTTATTTATTTTGCTCGACCCAGCAGTCAATAACTTAAATTAATATTTTATTTGGTCTTGCTACCAACGATTCATCAAAAAGCAATATTTTCTAAAACTAGCAATATTCGCTCAAACCGGCAATGTTTATTCAAATTAGCAATATTCGCTCAGACTAGCAATATTTGCTCAGATCAAAGAATATTGGTTCAACTATAAATGTTCAATAGTTTGGCAACATAGTTTGATCATCTTCGGTTATAATGATACCTCGTCTCAGCAGACACGTTAAATTCATGAGTTTCAGAACATTTGCTAATCATTTTAAATTCAGCACTACATGGACTCATCGTCCCATGAAGTCAGCAAATGACTCCACAATCATAAGATTTCAATCGTGTCACATGGGGGGATATTAACTAGGGTTTTGGTCTGGCGGTATATGGCACGTGTGTTCACCCATGATGAGAATGTGAGCAAGTCGTGCATTCAGTTGGAAGTGTCAGCAAAAGTAGTGGGTGGAAAATTAACCAAGTCTCCGCACGATGAGTTACTGGTTTTAACACGATTTCCCACTTCCCCACTCTCTGATTCCAGCAACTGTCACACTTCATGAGATCGTGGTGTTTTCAACTCCGGCATTATAAAATGTCTCTAAATCCTGATTAAAAGAACAAGATTCGAACACTCGAACATTCATCTAGAAATATCTCATCAAAGTTCATACAGACAATATTTCGTCTACATGAACTCAGAGAAATCACTCTCAATTGAGCAAAATTCAATCATTCAGAGCATTTTTACGCTGAATTCACAACACACCTATAATCTCAGATCACCATTGATCTCACGCATTTCTCAGCTTCCCTCCTACAGATCAACCCATCCTCTCTTGTGACCGAATTAACTCTGGAACGGCCATTGTTCTTGGTTTAAGCCGGAGTCTTACATATTAATCTCCCGAACTTAAAGCACTCCCTTCTTGCAGTTTATCTGTGTGAGGTTCAACATTTTGCTCGGTTCAAGGAGTCTCCACACGGTCGACTCTTCAATTCCGTAGAAACCATCAAATCGTTTTTCCCCATCTACATTGTTCTATAAGGTACTTTATGTCGAGCACATTGAACTAAGTTAATCATCTTGTTTGTTTATTTAGTTATGACTTCGTAAGCTTTTTTATGTTTGAGAATTTTTTACTGGGTTGATTGTTTTCATAATTAACTTAGTCATTGTTGTATAGATTTTCTTATGTGAGTATAAACAATTGAATTGATTACTTTTGTGATTAGTTTAGTTGTGTATTCCGATTAGATTAATTTTGGGTTTTCTTGTGATTAATCTAGTTGAGTTCTTAAGTCTCCATAAGTTTACTTGTGTTGAGCTTATTTGATTAAATTAATCATAGGTTCACTTACGGTTAATTTGATTAAATATTTATTTTTGGATTCAAATTCATACTTGTATGTGATTTGTTATGTCCAAATAAATTCTTCTTTCTTTTTGAAATTAAGGCCCCTCTTGTTGTTCTTTCGGGAATGACATATTATTGGGGAGAGTTCTTAATTGAACTTGTGCTTAATTGCCAAATCTTTGTAGGGAGTGCGGCTGTGGAATATTATAGGGGTCATCTTATATCTTTATAGACTCCTTGATGAATGCATTTAGCTTTGGCTTTATGATTGCATCTTAACAAGATGATATATTCTTACCTTTGGTCAGGAAACGTCTCTTATGGAAATTTCATTACGGAAACGTCTTTTACGGAAGTCATGTTAAGTTTCAATGACTTTGAAAATTGCTCTGACGAAAAATGGTTTGTGAATAACAACTATATAACATCCTCTGAGAATGTTTCAATGATTGAAATGAGAGTTTAGACAATATAAACATTGGAGGATATAACCATTGTTGTGGAAACACATATATGTATAAGTCCTTATTTCTTGAACCAAAGTTTGCGAACTTTGTTGATCAAGAGAAACCGGAGAAGTGCGCGAGCTTTAGTCCGCTAACCCAGTCCGCGAACTGGTGGAAGTTCTCGACCCGAGAATTTCTGTTGGAGTTTGTGAACTCCATCCGGGAACTTAAGTCCGCAAACCCAGTCTGCTAATTTGAGTAGGTTATGTCTAAAAACGATGTTTGTGAACTTATGTTTATAAACTAAGGAATGCAATTGAAAACCGTGGCTATATAGTTCATGAACCGATTCGAGTGAATCAAATCGTTTTTGCTTCGATTGTATCTTGTGTAGTACATAAAGATCTAAGCAATTCAACAACTCTCTAACTAGTTCATTTGAGTCATTTGAACTAGTTATGGTGAAGAAGAATATGGTTGATATGAAAGTTATCATATGGCTAACCATTTGGTTAACTGTGTTGAACCAACTAATGTACAAGTTTGGGTAAGGTTACACAAACCTAGAAACTTGCATTACATGTGTGTTTAACAAGGTATGTTTTTGTTCTAATAGTTTATAAATATTAGCTTGAATCTAATCAGGTTTTCATCTAACGGTGAATATTGAATGCTTTGTTAAGCTAGCATTAATTACAAAAACTGATTTGAAAGACTATATAAGGGAGAACTCTATCAACTGGGAAACCTAATCCCCACACATTCTGTGTGATACTGGTTGTGCTAAGCTAGAGTCGATTCTCCTTTAACCTTTGGTTTATTTTTCTAAACCAGGCTAATAATTTAAAAACTTCATTGGGATTGTGAAGCCAGACCGATAATACTTTTCTTGTAGTTGTGTGATCTGATCTTACTGTTTCTATCGTACGAGTACAATTGTAATAATTAGCTTGAGATTTCTATCGCCGATAGACAAGATATAAATGTAGTCACAAATATCTTCATCTCATCGTTTGTGATTCCACAATATCTTTTTTCGCTTCGTCGATTAAGATTATTGTGAGGTGATTGATAATATTGAACTGTTCTTCGGGAATATAAGTCTGGTTTATTAATTGGCTCCTGTTCACCTTAATTTATCAAAAGATGGAACAAAAACTCGTAGGTATATTCATGGGATACGAATTTATATATTACCATAGACTTTTCTGTGTGATACAGATTTGTTTATTAAAGTCTTCGACTTTGGGTCGTAGCAACTCTTGGTTATGGGTGAGATCATCTAAGGGAATCGAGTAAGTAGTATCCTGATGGGATCAGAGGAATAGGAGCATAATTGTACCTTGGATCAGTGATGAGATTGATTGGGGTTCAACTACAGTCCAGACCGAAGTTATCTTGGAGTAGGCTAGTGTCTGTAGCGGCTTAATACAGTGTATGTTTAATCTGGACTAGGTCCCGGGGTTTTTCTGCATTTGCGGTTTCCTCGTTAACAAAATTCTGGTGTCTGTGTTATTTCATTTTTCGCATTATATTGTTTATCTTTATAATTGAAATAATACAAGTTGTGCATTGTAGTTCAATCAATTAGAATATCCAACCCTTGGTTGTTGGTTTATATTGATTGACACTTGGATATTGGTCTTTGGTACCATCCAAGTTTATCTCTCTTGTATTTAATCGAGACTCGCAGTTTGCTTGAGTAAGATTTAAATTGAGAGATAGAGATATAAACTCTTTGATATACTTTTCTATTGATTGAGTCTAACTGTCTAGTTGATTCTCCAGAAAGTATATTGGAGTTTGTCCATACAGATTTTTAAGAGAAAGATTGGGTGTGGTTGTTAGACCCCCGCTTTTTCAATTGGTATCAAAGCAGGCAAACACGTTCACGACCTTACAAGTCTGTGTTTTTAGCGATCTGGCTCTATGGACAGAGGTGCTATCTCTATTAACATACCACCAGTCTTCGATGGCTCTAATTATTTATGGTGTAAAATTTCTATGCGAGCTTTTCTTCAAGCACGTGATTTTCAATCATGGGTATATGTTATTAATGGCTATGATCCTCTCGTTGTGGCAGTTGGAGATGTAAACATTCCCAAGAATATTGGTGAATACACCCCTGCCGAGATACTTGCTGCAAAGCGAAATTCATATGGTTTGAATGTAATCATACATGTCATTACCCCAAGTCTTCAGCATCATGTGTCAAATTGCGCTAAGTCTAAAGAAGCTTGGGATATCTTAGTGTTTATGGTGGATTTTCATTTAAGGCTAATATTGTAAAAGCAAAAAATTATGAGCTAACATCTTGTAAAAGATAAAGCCATTAATGAGTGATGTATACTCCTTCACTTTATTAATTCACCAAGAATGGAGCATGTGGCAACAATCCCATTTTGTGAATAAAATACACGAAATTCATCTAGGTTGGAGCATGTAGCAACAATCCCATATACCCTGTGAATTTCCAGCATTATTAATTAATACGCAACCAGCCTTATATGTCCTGTACTCATTATCAGTGCGGCATGACGACGGAGTGTTGCTCTCAGCAGAGCAACATGAATCTCCAAGCATTATAATGAAAGCATGTACGAAATACCCGTATAGGATGCAACTCTCGGAGTGTTATACTAGCCCGATTGAGCCACGGTGTGTTATACTAGCCCGATTGAGCATCCAGACTGACCGTATCAGTCCGGATATGATCATGACCATCCAACTCCACCATCCTGATTGGATGGACCAGATCGATTCCATAACCCCCAAGCAGGTATGAAATATCTGGCGAACCAATGCGGAACCCGCATGGTCGGCCTCCCCTTGGCCTAGCTTGCCAAAATGTCCAAACCAAAGCAGTATGGACGAAAACCCTAAATTAGGGTTTGCGGCACATTACATGTGTCGCAAAACAGTCTCAACCATCCATCTTCGCAGGAATAGATGGAGGGTGTAGATGTAGATTCAAAGGGCCCAGAGCATGTCAACACGATCATTGCGGGCCTACCTACATACCTGACCAATAGGCCAGGACCAACCATGGTTGGTCATTCCAAATCGTGCGCTTGAAAGGAGCATGACGCACGACCTTGAAACCCAAAATTATGGTTTTGAATCACGATCGTCCATTTTCTCCGGCATGAATAGAGGTTCCGAGATTAGATCAAAGCAGGTCCGGTCATACCAACATGACCACCGTGGACCCATCTATCCCCTCACCCAATCGGACAAGACCGAACTCCCTTTTTATCATCGGTTCGCGCGCCTCCAACATGCATGGTCGCTCCTTCCAAACTGCAAACTAATCTCAACCGCTCGATTTCGCCGGACAAATTGAGCGTCTTAGATCATGTTTTCATGGGACGGTAAGGCATAAGCGTGAACACCAGCCTACCATCTATATGCTGGAGAAATCGGCCAAGACCGACCAAGCCTGGTCGTCTTGGAAAGCCCGCCCGAATTTGGTACTGTATGCAGCTTTTGCGGCATTAATTTTCTGTAGCAATTCGATCTCGACCACTCAACTTCATCGGACGAATTGAGTGGCCCAGATCACGTTTCCGTGGGGCGATCAGGTATAGGCGCCTACACCATCGTGTCATCTACACACATGTATGATCGGCCAGCCCAAAATAGTGTCCTAAGCTTGGATTCGATCAGGGAGAAGAGTGGTTCTTGCGCACCTTCTTCAAAACCCTAATCTCACCAAGTGTCTCATATGAGTGTCTCAAAGATCATCTCATCCGTCCAACTTCACCAGCTTGGTTATGTAGCCCTGGTCAGGAGTTAATTGGTCAGTGCGGCGTCATGGTGATCACCACCTGTCGCTCTTCCACGCCATGTGGTCGGCCAAGGGAGGACTTGCTTGCGCAACGTCCAAACCATCACATGAAGTAGGTTGGACATGAAGTTATTACGCTCAAACAACGATGCTTCATACATGCTGAATATATTCAATGCAGTGTCTGCATAGTATACACACGATACTTCACAGTATCGACTTCATGCGTTATTAAATCAAGCATTACATGTTATTTTCTGTGGGTCCCACGATCCACACACTTAAGACATCAATCATGTCACAAACTGGGGTATTGGTCTGGCGGTTTACAGCGCCCAACGCGCCATCACAAGAACGGGTCAGGAAGACATGGACGGTTAGTGATGATGGGAGAAGTGGGCAAGTCTGGTCGTGTGACACCAACACACTACTCCACTAATCCATCACTCCACTTTCTCCACTTCCCACGAGATACGAAGGTTAGGCTAAAATACTTGTATAAATAGGTTCTCCGCCATATTTTTTTCAACAAGAACAGAGCAAGACAAGACAACAGATGCAAGTATTGATTCAATCGTATTCAAACACCTGAAATGATAGCTTACATCCTGCAAGCCATTTCAGCTTCTTGATACAAGTCATACCTAGCCTACACTTTCACATTCTCAACACCTTCTTCGCTTCCCTCCCTAAGATCAACCCCATCTCCTTCACTTTGTGACCGAAACAAGTCTGGAACATCCATTTCTTGGTTTATGCCAAACTTGCACAGATTGATCTCTCGAATCTACAAGCACTCACCGCGCAGTGTATATGTTTAAGGTTTAGATTCATTCCTCATCCACACACCCTAAATTACCAAAACCGACATGAATAATTTTCACCCATAAACAATTGGCGACCACAGTGGGAGATTAATCTCTCGGTTGCAATATCAATTTACAATTCTCAATTTCATCTTTTTAATACCCGTTTCAATTTCTGCAATTTCAAAAGGGTAGATATTAGAACCAGTTCAATCGGCAATTTCAAGATGGTGAAACTCAGGTCTCAATCAACAATCAATTCTGATAGAGCCATCACAGATAACGCTCCCGGTGTCGATGTACCCAGCAGTAGAGCCACCGTAGTCAATACATCTCATGGAACCGTCACTCCTAGTGCCAACGCTAGCGGAGTAGGAAATATTCAAGTAGGTGTAACGCCTCCCATCACCAGAGCCAGAGCAGCCGCGAATCCCGGCATATCCTCAAGTGTAACGCCTCCGGTAGTCACCAGAGCAATAACTTTCACTCCTTCATCAGGACGAGGATCCGGAGGGACGAGAGGAGGACCACCGCCCATTACCATTGCAGACTTGATGGAGAAGCAGGAAGTCTTGGCTAAGACTCAAACGGATATGGCCGCGACTCGGAAAGAGGCACTCACTTTCCTCAAACTTTGACTGAATATTTATCACAAGATTCACGACAGCCCGGGGGAAACATTTCCATCCTGACTCACACGGATGAAGAAACTCGCGTTGCTCCTGAACGCCTAAGGGAAAGGAACCAATCGTCCAACTTCATCACATTCGAGGACCTGGAGCGATTTCTTCAAAATCGAGGCAAAGGGGACCGAACGGATGGACACCAGCATCAGCCGCCGTACCCTCAAGATGTGCAGCGAATTACTCTTCCAAGAGGTTACACCTCTCCCAGTTCTCCCTCTACGACGGTACTGGTAACGATCGTGAACATGTCTCTCGATTCTTGGAATCCGTGGGGGAACATGAGTACAATCATGTTATACGCCTGAAAGAGTTCTCAAAGTCACTTACGGGGAGGGCATATACCTGGTACAACAACATCGCGCCTAATAACCAATTGGAACAAGATGGTTAGTGCTTTCTACAGGAAGTATTTCTTCGTGTCTGAACAGATCACCTTTTCAGATCTGGGAAGAATTCTTCAGCGGAACAACGAGCATCCCAACGACTTCGTTAAGAGGTTCAGAACCCAAGCACTAGATTTTCATAACCCGAACATCACCGAACGACAATTGGTGGAGTTGTGCATCAATAAGATGATACCCATATACCGCGCTCTATTGGAGAATCTGGGCTTTCAAACGTTCTTTGAACTCCATAAATATGCCAAACGTTCAGGAACAACCGCACCAGCATTGCTAGAAAGAACCAAAGTTGTTCGAAGTGAAGATTCACGTGAAAGTCGAGGAAACAGGCGTATCACGAACAAAAAATACAACACTGGTCCTTCTGTGAGTGTAGTGGGCAGAGGAGAAAAAAAAGGAAAGCTTCAGCGACGAAACAACAAACCAAGCGGGCATCCCCGGCACACAAGAATTCGTCTCGGAAAGGAGTGGACAAAACTCCTGCACAAGACACCGAAGATACGGGTTTTCCTTTCCCCATGAATGAAGTGATAGAACTCTTAGAAGCGTGGATCCAAGACGATGCCATCAAGATGCCTCCTATCAGACGTCTTCCAACTGAGAAAGACATGACGGATCCCAAATACTGTTACTACCATAGATTCGTTCACCATCCAACCAAATATTGTAACAGACTGAAACAAATCTTCAGGGAAAAGATAGAGACAGGAGAACTCCAACTTGGAAACGAAGGTGTTCATAGAGATCCTCTTACTATCAGGAACTGCATGATTTCTGGAGATTCTGTCCGCAAGACTGTACAATATATGATGGAACACTTGTGTGAAATCTTGTATTTCTCCAAAGGAAAGCATCAATACATATTTACTTCCCTCAACCACGTTGTATCAGGCAGGCGTTTGTATCCAGAAGCGGTCCAAAAACCCCAGTCTTTCTTGGAAGATGCAAGCAAGGGAATCTGGGGACTCCTAACCATCACTATTTTGAGAGACGTCGAGTTCGATAGTGCGTTGATTGATACGGCCTCCAAATTTAACATCATTAATGTCAAGACCTTGAGAGCAGCAAAGATTCCGATGCAGGAGGCTACTCGTCGCCCAACTGTGGTTAAGGATCCAGAAGGAGAACTCAGAGATGCATATGGATGCATTGATCTTGAAGTCAAATTGGGTGATGCCTCGACACAAGCAAATTTCTACATAGTCAAAGATCATCCCAACTACGAAATGATCCTGGGACGCCCTTGGATGCACGACAACAAGGAAATTCTAGGAGTTTGTCCTCTACAATCTTCGATACCTGCAAGAATCTCTAACACGCCTTATGGACCTGACAACTCTGGATATGATGACCATTTGTTGCCACACCAACAAATTGCCAATATGACATAACTTCCCGGAGAGAGACTGTCTGCATACGTTGAAAAGTTCCGATATCAAGTAAGTCTCATCACGCAACCCTCTTTACAACCAACCGCCCCTCCTTCTGATAAGTCCTGGGGACTGGCTCTAGCCAAAAAACCAACCTTGTCTAAGAGATGTGAATGGGAGTCCGGACCCTTTAAATAGTTTATCAAGAGTCTAAAAGCTATCTCGATTAAAGACAACAAAACCAAGACCCTGATGTCTGCACGCCCAAACCTATTCAGAATTGGATACCTAGTAACGAAGACAACCACATTCAAGGTCGGGAGCTTTACGGTGAAAATGGCTACCTCACCTAATTCACCTACCGAGAAGGAGGATGAACCGTACCTGGTAGCAGATGTCATCCTAGGCGGCTACTGCTAACTCATCAATGTTGATAACCTAGAAGGCGTAACAATTCACTCGCAGTGGCTCAAACCCTACCGTACTTAAGATGTTGTGCTACCACTTTCCAGCATCCTACACGATGTGCTACTTCCTCTGGCATGTTTCCCTTTACAATTCTACATCATATTTGTAATTCCTTTAGAAAATGATTGCAATAATTTCATTCATAATTAGGGTTTCAATTTTCAATTTTCAAATTAATTGAAGTGTTATTTCCATCTGAGAACCTCTTTACCCTAAAGACACAAAGTTCATCCTAAATCAACCCACTAGAGTAGGTCAGAAAACAAACCCTAAGAAAAAAAAAAATCCTGAAAAGAGTTTCGTGGGAAGGGAAGAAGCTTTGATCCACTCACCCCAACAAGGAAAAGAAGATCTTGCATCGGGAACACAGGTCCATGGTATTCCATTATGACATTGTTCTTTTTATGTCAAAGAATTACATACATGTGAAGGCGCACCCTTGCGCCTAAGAAGGTTCAGTTGCAGTCTTAATAAAAGATTATAACATAAAAAACCTTTATTCAAATAATCCAATGATAGAAGAAAAACCTTGAACTCAGCTGCCACTGAGTACAAGGAAGGTGTTCACAAATTACAGAGTATGTTGGAAAGACAAAGAGAAACAAGAAGTAAAGAGGTTTCAACCGTCAAGAGGGTCGACCGTGCCTGCACCAACATAAGGTTCTGCTTCAACGCCATCATCTGTTGATGCTCCTCCCTTCAGATCTACCTCAGCTTCTGCATCAGACGTTTTCGCAGACTCTGCATCAGATGTTTCCGCAGCGACACACTTCATCCCAACATCATCAGCAGAAGCATCAAAGGCCACAGCAATATCAGGAGTCGTGCCGATTTATTTCAAACATTCAGGTTCTTTAGTGTCAGAATTAAGAATTATCACACCATCCTGGATTGGGTAATCACACATGTTTTCACTTGGAAGTCGTTTATGATCAACCCTCCGCCTCTTCAACCGCGATGCAAATCTCTCCGCCCTTGCGCTTACTGGTGATTGCAACGCTTCCTCGCGCCTCCACCACTCTTCCATGTCAATCGCAGCTGAAAGTGCACAGATGTGTCCTCTGGCAATACGCATGTGCAAAATGGACATCCCCTGTATAGCACGGCCAACTTCGCGAAGTGAAAGATCGATCTTAGCTATTACTTCTTCGTGCACATGGTTTTTGGGCTTATCAACTTTTAAGCTTCTTTCTGGAGAGGTGATAGGATGGTCGTCCACCGCCTCCATGATAAACTGCAAAGAAGAAAAAGTTATAAAAAAAAATATATCAATCAGTCAATCAGAATATCAGATAAGTGTGGAGTAGTACCTGAGATATAGAAGGAACAACTACGTGAGATGATTCTTTATAATCTCGCAAGTCGACAGAGTCCCAGGAGAAAATAAGTCTTTACTTACCACCTATGAAGGCTACTATTTCGGGATAACAATCAACGATGCTTATCGCATACATTTGAGGAAAACTGACGTATGATGAAAGGGAATACAACTGACCCGATGAAGGGACCGAGCTATGCCTAGATATGTACAAAGGGAATCAAAGCGACTCACCATATCAAGTCCTGCTTCCTTCACAACCCTAACCAGGACTCCTATGGAAACGCCTGACAAGGTCAACCTATCTGGTAAATATGCATTCACTTTAGCTTGGTCATTTCAGTGTACAAATTTGTCACCATCTCATGCCTACCCCAAAATAGTGTAACCATTATGTGCTAAGAAGGGGACTTAATGTTGATGGTGGATTTTCATTTAAGGCTAAGATTGTAAAAGCCAAAAATTATGCGCTAACATCTTGTAAAAGATAAAGCCATTAATAAGTGATGGATACTGCTTCACTTTATTAATTCACCTAGAATGGAGCATGTGGCAACAATCCCATTCTGTGAATAAAATACACGAAATTCATCCAGGTTGGAGCATGTAGCAACAATCCCATATACCCTGTGAATTTCCAGCATTATTAATTAATGTGCAAGCAGCCTTGTATTTCATGTACTCATTATCAGTGCGGCATGACGACTGAGTGTTGCTCTCAGCAGAGCAACACGAATCTCCAAGCATTATAATGAAAGCATGTAGGAAATACCCATATAGGCTGCAACTCTCGGTGTGTTATACTAGCCCGATTGAGCCACGGTGTGTTATACTAGCCCGATTGATAATCCAGACCGACCGTATCAGTCCGGATATGATCACGACCATCCAACTACACCATCCTGATTGGATGGCCCAGATCGATTCCATAACCCCCAAGCAGGTATGGAATATATGCCGAACCAACGCGGGCCCTGCATGGTCGGCCTCCCTTGGCCTAGCTTGCCAAAACATCCAAACCAAAGCAGTATGGACGAAAACCCTAAATTAGGGTTTGCAGCACATTACATGTGTCGCAAAACAGTCTCAACCATCCATCTTCCCAGGAATAGATGGAGGGTGTAGATGTAGATTCAAAGGGCCCAGAGCATGTCAACACGATCAACGCGGGCCCACCTACATACCTGACCAATCGGTCAGGACTAACCATGGTTGGTCATTCCAAATCGTGCGCTTGAAAGGAGCATCACGCACGACCTTGAAACCCAAAATTAGGGTTTTGAATCACGAGCGTCCATTTTCTCCGGCACGAATGGAGGGTCCGAGGTTAAATCAAAGCAAGTCCAGTCAAACCATACTGACCACCATGGACCCGTATATCCCCTCACCCAATCGTTCAAGACCGAACTCCCTTTTTCTCCTCGGTTCGCGCGCCTCCAACATGCATGGTCGCTCCTTCCAAACTGCAAACTAATCTCAACTGCTCGATTTCGCCGGAAAAATTGAGCGGCTTAGATCATGTTTTCATGGGACGATAAGGCATAAGCGTGAACACCAGCCTACCATCTATATGCTGGAGAAATCGGCCAAGATCGACCAAGCCTGGTCATCTTGGAAAGCCCGCCCGAATTTGGTACTGTATGCAGCTTTTGCGGCATTAATTTTCTGTAGCAATTCGATCTCGACCACTCAACTTCGTCGGACGAATTGAGTGGCCCAGATCACGTTTCCGTGGGGCGATCAGGTATAGGCGCCTACACCATTGTGTCATCTACACACATGTATGATCGGCCAGCCCAAAATAGTGTCCTAAGCTTGGATTCGATCAGGGAGAAGAGTGGTTCTTGCGCACCTTCTTCAAAACCCTAATCTCACCAAGTGTCTCATATGAGTGTCTCAAAGATCATCTCATCCGTCCAACTTCACCAGCTTGGTTATGTAGCCCTGGTCAGGAGTTAATTGGTCAGTGCGGCGTCATGGTGATCACCACCTGTCGCTCTTCCACGCCATGTGGTCGGCCAAGGGAGGACTTGCTTGCGCAATGTCCAAACCATCACATGAAGTAGGATGGACATGAAGTTATTACGCTCAAACAACGATGCTTCATACATGCTGAATATATTCAATGTTGTACATGCATAGTATACACACGATACTTCATAAGTATCGACTTCATGCATTATTCAATCCAGCATTACATGCTATTTTATGTGGGTCCCACGATCCACACACTCAAGACATCAATCATGTCACAAACTGTGGGATACATACTGGGGTATTGGTCTGGCGGTTTACAGCGTGCAGCGCACAATGCGCCATCACAAAAACGTGTCAGGAAGACATAGACGGTTAGTGATGATGGGAGAAGTGGGCAAGTCTGGTCGTGTGACACCAACACACTACTCCACTACTCCATCACTCCACTTTCTCCACTTCCCACAAGATACGAAGGTTGGGCTAAAAGACTTGTATAAATAGGTTCTTCGCCCTATTTTTTTCAACAAGAACAGAGCAAGACAAGACAACAAAGGCAAGTGTTGATACAATCATATTCAAACACCGAGAACTGATAGCTTACATCCTGTAATCCAGTTCATCTTCCTGATACAAGTCATACCTAGCCTACACCTTCACATTCTCAACACCTTCTTTGCTTCCCTCCCTAATATCAACCCCATCTCCTTCACTTTGTGACCAAAACAAGTCTGGAACGGCCATTTCTTGGTTTAGGCCGGACTTGCACAGATTGATCTCTCGAATCTACAAGCACTCACCGTGCTGTGCATTTGTTTAAGGTTTAGATTCATTCCTCATCCACACACCCCAAATTACCAAAACCGACAGATATAGTTTTCACCCATAAACACTTAGAAACCGCATTCGAAGGTAATACCAGTGAAAATGAAGCTAGGCTTCAAAACCTTAATTCCGATTGGGAAAACCTTCGTATGGCATATGAAAGTTTTTTTGATGATTTTAATCACAAAGTGTCTGAAATTGTTAATGCATCTTTTGCATTGGGTAAGACTATTCCTGAAAAGGACATTGTGATGAAAATTCTCAGATCGTTGCCATCTAGATACGATTCTGAGAAGCATGCCATCGTTGAGGGAAATAACCTTGATAGTCTTTCCAGAAATACGCTGGTTGGAAAGCTTAAGATATTTGATCATGAACATTCATCCAAGACTAAGGATGTTGAGTTCAAAGCACTAAAGGACACTAAATTACTTGATAAAAGTAAAAAAAGTGTACATCTCTGAAGATGATCATTATGAGACAGATTCATCAGATGAATATCTTGAAAAATCAGTCTCGATGATCACAAGACAGTTTAGGGATCTTCTACTGAAGAGAAGTAAACGGTTCTCCATAGATAAGCCTAAGGTATCAGTCAAACCTCATAATCGTGTTCCTCTTAAAAATAGGGATATTGATGAAACTGATGACGAGGATATGCCTCGGTGCTTTAAGTGTAAGGGATTTGGTCATTTTGCAAACGAGTGTCCAAATTGTAGAAAATACACTGGGAAGCTAGGCCAAGGGAGGCCGCTGAGGTATGTAAGATTTATCTTCGTCTAAGAAGTTAGTTTCCAAGGATAAACCAAGACCATTAGAGAAGAAAGTATGGTCAAGTTGTTTTGATAGACATAAGTCTTTGGATTCTTCTCAAGAGGAAAATGGTGGACAAATTGTTGTTCACCAAAATGCAACTTGGTTGTGTTGTTTTTGAAATCTTATCTCATGTGCCTAATAAAAAAAACAATGAGTTTGTATCCTTTAGGATTTAAGAAAAGTTCTTTTCTTATTATTTTCTTAGATTTTTCTTCTTTTTGTCTATCAAACAAAAGAAAGGGTAATATCGACAATTCTACTCTTTGTTTTCAAGGATTATGTCTGTTGTATGTCATTGTGCAAATGGTGATGGAACATAAAATGAATCCTTGTGTATTCCGCAGTAATTGATCTTCCCTGATCCATATTATGTATATTACTGTGAGGCTCCATAACATGTCTTATTTCGAGCACTAAAAACCAAAGTTGATTATTTTATAATTAGCTTAGTTGTTGTTCCATAAGGTACTTTATGTCGAGCATATTGAACTAAATTAATCATCTTGTCTGGTTATTTAGTTATGACTTCGTAAGCTTTTTTATGTTTGAGCATTTTTGACTGGATTGATTATTTTCATGATTAACTTAGTCATTGCTCCATAGATTTTCTTATGTGAGTATAAACAATTGAATTGATTACTTTTGTGATTAGTTTAGTTGTGTATTCCAATTAGATTAATTATGGGTTTTCTTGTAATTAATATAATTGAGTTCTTAAGTCTCCATAAGTTTACTTGTGTTGAGCATATTTGATTAAATTAATCATAGGTTCACTTACGGTTAATTTGATTGAATATTTCTTTTTGGATTCAAATTCATACTTGTATGTGATTTGTTATGTCCAAATAAATCCTTCTTTCTTTTTGAAATTAAGGTCGCTCTTGTTGTTCTTTCAGGAATGACATATTATAGGGGAGAGTTCTTAATTGAACTTGTGCTTAATTGCCAAATATTTGTGGGGAGTGCGGCTGTGGAATATTATAGGGGTCATCTTGTATCTTTATAGACTCCTTGATGAAAGCATTTAGCTTTGGCTTTATGATTGCATCTAAACAAGATGATATATTCTTACCTTTGGTCATGAAACGTCTCTTACGGAAATTTCATTACGGAAACGTCTTTTACGGAAGTCATGTTAAGTTTCAATCACTTTGAAAATTGCTCTGACGAAAAATGGTTTTTGAATAACAACTATATAATGTCCTCTAAGAATGTTTCAATGATTGAAATGAGAGTTTAAGCAATATAACCATTGGAGGATATAAGCATTTTTGTGGAAACACATATATGTATAAGTCCTTATTCCTCGAACCAAAGTTTGCGAACTTTGTTGATAAAAAAAACCCGGAGAAGTGCGTGAGCTTCAGTCCGCGAACTGGCGGAAGTTCTCGACCCGAGAATTTCTGCTGGAGTTTGTGAACTCCATCCGAGAACTTTAGTCCGCGAACCCAGTCCGCGAATTTGAGTAGGTTATGTCTAAAAATGATGTTTGTGAACTTATCTTTATAAACTAAGGAATGCAATTGCAAACCGTGGCTATATTGTTCATGAACCGATTCGAGTGAATCAAATATTTTTTGCTTCGATTGTATCTTATGTAGTACATAAAGATCTAAGCAATTCAACAACTCTCTAACTAGTTCATTTTAGTCATTTGAACTAGTTATGGTGAAGAAGAATATGGTTGATATGAAAGTTTTCATATGGATAACCATTTGGTTAACTGTGTTGAACCAACTAATGTACAAGTTTGGGTACGGTTACACAAACCTAGAAACATGCATTACATGTGTGTGTAACAAGTTATGTTTCCGAACTAATGGTTGATAAATATTAGCTTGAATCTAATCAGGTTTTCATCTAACGGTGAATATTGAATGCTTTGTTACTAAGCTAACATTGATTGCAAACCCTGATTTGAAAGACTATATAAGGGAGAACTCTATCAACTGGTTAACCTAATCCCCACACTTTCTGTATGATACTAGTTGTGCCAAGCTAGAGTCGATTCTCCTTTAACCTTTTGTTTCTTCTTCTAAACCAGGCTAATGACTTAAAGACTTCATTGGTATTGTGAAGCCAGACCGATACTACTTTTCTTGTAGTTGTGTGATCTGATCTTGCTGTTTCTATCATACGAGTACAATTGTAATAATAAGCTTGAGATTTCTATCTCCAATAGGCAAGATATAAAAGTAGTCACAAACATCTTCGTCTCATCGTTTGTGATTCCACAATATCTTTTTTTGCTGCGTCGATTAAGATTATTGTGAGGTGATTGATAATACTGAGTTGTTCTTTGGGAATATAAGTTTAGTTTATCAATTGGTTCCTGTTCACCTTGATTTATCAATAGAAGGAACAAAAACTCGTAGGTATATTCGTGGGAGACGGATTTATCTATTACCGTAGACTTTTCTGTGTGATACAGATTTGTTTATTAAAGTCTTCGACTTTGGGTTGTAGCAACTCTTGGTTGTGGGTCAGATCAGCTAAGTGAATCAAGTATATAGTATCCTATTGGGATCAGAGGCGTAGGAGCATAACTGTACCTTGGATCAGTGTGAGATTGATTGGGGTTCAACTACAGTCCAGACCAAAATTAACTTGGAGTAGGCTAGTGTCTGTAGCGGCTTAATACAATGTATGTTTAATCTGGACTACGTCCCGGGGTTTTTCTGCATTTGCGGTTTCCTCGTTAACAAAATTTTGTTGTATGTGTTATTTCATTTTTCACATTATATTGTTTGTCTAGTTAATTCTCTAGAAAGTATATTGGAGTTTGTCCATACAGATTGCTAAGTGAAAGATTGGGTGTGGTTGTTAAACCCCTACTTTTTAATGATGTAAACCGCCAGATCAATTCCCCCAGTAAGTATCCCCCAGTTTGTGACATGTTCGATATCTCTAGTGAGTGGGTCAAGTCGGGGGACCTGCCTCAAAAAATTGAATACAATTTTATTGAGTTAAACAACTAAGTTGTTTATGAGGTCAATTTTCATAAAATATCGTATATATTCAATGCATGTGAAGCATCTCTTTTAAGTAAGCAGATCAAAATAATCGATGTGCATGAAGCATCGTTGTTTTAGAGCTCGATTGAATAAGTCGCGGATTTGAGCGTCTTAAAGTAGCAGCATGTCTGACCACCTTTAGGTGACCATTTTAGGGACGCATGAATGAGACACCATTTGGTTGATCGCTCCCTGTGAGAGAGAGAGGTGGTCAGTGATCATTAAGGTATCTCATTAATCACCTAATATGTGATCCAAGCCGTCCGACTAAGCTAGCGAAGTTGGACGAACGAGATGGTTTGCGGCAGATGTTTTCCGTCGTTGATATAATTTAGGATCATGCAGCCATCCCTATTTTTTCTATTCGAATCAAAGCACTGGGCGTTGATTCGAACGGGCCGATTGTACATGTGTGAAGATGATCCGCTAGTAAGTATGTTGACATCTCCTGGGTTATCTGAAATTTGATCTAAGCCACTCAAATCGGTTGGCGAATATAAGTGGTCACAATCATTTTGTGATAGAAGTGTATTGCTGCAAAGCGTTTTTTAGGGTTTTTGAACATCGCGTTCACCCTACTTTGGGCCGACGATTTGATGCGCTTTGGTCTTGCTATGAGCAAGTCGATCGACCACGTGTGGAATTGGTTCCATGGTGAAAGCATTGGCATCTCCTTGATCGTTTGAAATGCAACGAACTAGGCTGGCAAAGTTTGACAGACACAATTGATTTTCGGCGGCTGTATAATGCCGCTTATTGAATTTTTGGTTTTAAAGGTTGCGCGATCACCCTTATTTGGGCGTGTGATTTAACATGTTTCTGGTTTGCAGTGGGCAGGTCGATTGACCAAGAATGTAGTTAGGTCGTTGGTGATCACACTATCCCCCTTTCAATCATACGAGGGTTGATCTAAGTCGTCCAACTAATCTGGAAAAGTTGGACGGATGTGATGCATTTGAGACTACTTTGGTCGGTCTCATCTCGTTTGAGATCTTCTTAAATAGCGGGATCACCCATGTTAGGGTTGATCGTTCGAAGCGCTATGTATGTATTAGATGAAAACCGTTCGGCTAGGGAGTTAGTGGGTCCTCCGGTTGTCATCGTGATGATTGCTTAATTCCATTAGGAGCAGGATAGGCTTGTTGAATTGCGCTACCAAATTGTGTGGCCGTGATCGTTTATGAGACTAGCATGGATAGTCTAGATTTTTCTTAAGGAAAAACATGCTCGATCGATCTTTCTTTATTTAAAAGTGCTTCGGTACGAGATTCTCTTTGTCAGAGAGTGATGTAGCCTGTGTGGGTATTTTTATGCAAATCTCAATGCTGGAATTTCAGGAGATTCATGTTAATCTGCTGAGAGTGAACACTTAATCATCATGTCATGTCAGTGATGAGAGTTCGGCTGAGAACATAGCACGGAAAATACTAGGCAAATCATGCATTAATTAATAATGTTGGTGTAAAATAGAATTCACAGAATATTTGGGATTGCTGTTGCACGCACCATTCTGAGTGAATTTCATGTATATATTCATACTGAATTGCTTCAAACTAGCGAAGAGGTTTTTTGCACTCATCACTTTTTAAGTGGCTTTACCCCTTGCAGGGTGACAACGCATAAAATACAGAGTTTTATGATTTTAGCCCTTGAACTAAAAACCACCATTAACATTAAGTCCCCTGCTTTGTACGTAAAAGTGACATTGTTGTGGGATAAGCACTAGATGGTGACAAATAAAGGTAAGACTTATGAGACAAAGTTAGATGTTACCAGGAGAGATGAGTTGGCCTGCCCTTGGAAGATGTCACGTTCAAGAGGTGTCCAGGTAAGCGTTCCCCTAGCATGGTGTCGGTTGGCCCCAGGTAGATTAGGAATACTTTTGGTTGGGATCTGAAACTGCATTTCAAGTCCCTTGTACATATAAGTATCATTCGAGAGTATGTCCAAGCTTTCCTGGCTTCGGTTAGCATGGAGGAAAAGTGGAGGCGCGATGAAGCATCTCAGCTAACAAGTGATAGGGCTGAAAGGTTTGCTTCCCGGCTAAAGTGAAGGAGGGTGGAGCATAACATGAACTCCTAGATAAACATGAATACCCTTTTCATGACGATGTCATAATCCTCGACTCTGATGTGGCCGGGCCCTATCATGAGGAATATCCTTAAAAGGCTGCTAAAGAAATTTCTGAAAAGACATTGAAGCAGCTCCCAAAGAGAATGTTGATGCAGCTTTCGAGAAGGGTGTCGAAGCGGCTTCCAAAGAGGATGTTGAAGCATCTCCTGGAGAGGACTCTAGTGAAGGAACAATTAGCCCTGGCATTGACGATACTTTTTTGATATTTAGTAGTCTTTGTTTCATGCGGCTGGAGTCATGGCTTGATCTAATAATAATCCCTCATTCATGCTGTAACTTCCATTTGTTATATCACGTGTGTTGTTCTTCCATGAACAGTAGATCCAGGAGTCATATTTGTTAGGTGTGGAGGCTCTATCTCCAATTAATAGCGCGTGTGATGTGATTGAACAAATCTAAAGAAGTAATTGCAATCTTGGAGTACCGCGTGCACTAGCTCGCTGCTTCCGTGAAGGGATTTTCCAAAATATGAAAATTACAGATGGTGAATTTTTTTTCTGGGATCTAGGCACAATGAGATGGTGATTGAGAGGTTATTTCACCGTTGAAGCAACTGCACTTCAGGGTACAAATGACGCTTGCCCTAAGAAACATGTACTGGCTGCTTGATGATTTCTTTCAGTCATCTTGTTCTTTCTGATTGTGATGATGATATGCATGGGATGCTTGTATGGGTACAATCCCCAGGAGCCGTTAAGTGAAGTAGACAAGCTAAGAGGCGTTCCATTGTCGATGTGCCACTATCAAGGACTTCGTTTCAAACAATATCCTTTGACAGACTTCTGAATCTGGGATGGTTGTATGGAATGGGATGCGATGAGTAGTACCCAGTTACACATCAGAATCGATGGCGTGGCTGGACACATGAAAACATATCTGATTTGTACTTTGGAGTCTTGGATGCACATGTACGTTTTCATGTTGAGAATTTTCTGCGGCTCGTAAAGATTCAACAGTGATGATTGCTAATATTATAAATAAATCGGTTGAGGGACGTGATGGAATCATGTGCCGGCAGTCTCCAGGTGTAATTATCCCGAGCTTATTTTATTTTAAAAGATATACTTCCATTGTATTTGTTGGTAAGGTGTTGAAGCAACTTCGGCCTCTGAAGAGAGCACTAAAGTGGCTTCGGGGAAGAGCGTTGATGCTGCTTCAGGAGAGAGCGTGTGTTGAAGCGTCTTCTGAAGTGTATCTTGAAGTGGCTTCTTCTAGAGAGAGCGTTGAAGCATATTTAGGAGAGAGCATGCGTTGAAGTAGCTTCTAAAGCGTGCGTTGAAGCAGATTCTTCTAGAGATAGCGTTGAAGCGGCTTCAGGAGAGATCGTGCATTGAAGCGGCTTCTGGAGTATGCGTTGAAGCAGCTTACTCTGGAGAGAGCATTGAAGCAGCTTGAGGAGAGATCGTGCTTAAAACGACTTCTGAAGCATGCGTTGAAGCGGATTCTTCTGGATAGAGCATTGAAGCGGCTTCACGAGCTAGCGTGCGTTGAAGCGGCTTGTTCTGGAAAGAGCATTGAAATGGCTTCAGGATAGAGCATGCGTTAAAGCGGCTTCTTCTGGAGCGTGTGTTGAAGTATCTTCTTCTGGAGAGAGCATTGAAGTGGCTTCAGGAGAGATCATGCGTTTAAGCGGCTTCTAGAGTGTGCGTTAAAGCAGTTTCTTCTGGAAAGAGCATTGAAGCGTCTTGAGGAAAGATCGTGCATTGAAGCGGCTTCTGGAGTGTGCGTTGAAGCGTATTCTTTTAGAGAGAGCGTTGAAGCGGATTCTAAAGCGTGCGTTGAAGTGACTTCTTTTGGAGAGAGTGTTGAAGCGGCTTCTCCTTCAGTTTGATTTTCCCTTGCAAATTACATGCTTCTTTACTGACAGTCTCTCTTGTGTTGAAGAAGTCCTTGACTGACGGTGAAGGAATTTCATGCTGAGTCTCAGCCCCCAAGCATGAGCTATATGGGTCTTATGGTCGGTGGGTTTACCATAATAAAGATATAACCATCTCTCGGATCGCTTTCGTATGCGTCAAATATAATTTCACTTTCTTACTTCACTAAAATAAATGTAATAGGCGATAAGAAAGAGTTCGTATCCACAGAGAGGCTTTTTGCTGTTATGCAAATTTCAGTTTCTTGGTAACCAATGGGGGATGTTGATATTTCAAAGCAATAAAAATAAATTGAAAGCGAAGTAATAATAAAAGTAATCAATAAGGAGAATATATTGGTCACGGGATAGTTTCATTCACAAACTTGAATTCTCAATCAATGACTAAAATTGGAATTTTAATCTCTCATTTACTAAAAGTCCTAGAATATCTTGATCGCAAGAATATTCCGCTAATTCCCTGATTTCATCACAACCACATTAAAAGATGCATATGTGAATTCTTCCTAGAAAGCAACCTAAAGTGTTAAAGCACAATTAGATTTAAATCCCTAAAAGCAATAAGTTCTCTGGAATAAGACTAATCAAGGCAATCAAAATGTGTAAAAGCACTAAATCGATTTAACCCAAGTTATGATTCATATGTGACTAGTAGGATATATCACTACAAGCACTACCCACATTTATGCTACTTAAAATCAGGGATAAACAACGTTTTCGTATTGAAAACCCTAATATAGCTCTAGATATGAATGCAATCGGATTGATTCCGGACTCAACCAAACAAACAATCAAATCATAAACAATATGAACCATGAATCATAAACAGTAATTTATTGAGACAAAACTAATACATTGAATCAAATCTTATTTGTGAAATCCACTTATTATCCCATAACCAATAATATGGAGTTTAGCTACTCATAGTGTTTGGATTCAACATATTCATAATCAAAAATAAAACGAAGAACATGAAAAATAAACGAAAGCAAACCCTAGTAGAATCGCCCTCCTCCAAAACTCCAGTAGAAGGATGATACGTGATAAGTCCCAAAAGAATATAAACTTCTTTCCTTTATAGCTTTTCAACTTTCCAAAAATTAGGTCTTCAAAGCCCACGGTCCAATACCAAGAAGTCCACTAAACTCATGTGTGTGAAAAACCCATGTGAAAATAGGACCCAAAAAATGCTCGCCGGAAAACTGGTGCACTGACCGGAATCCGGCGCCGGCAACCTGAAAAGTAAAACGGTCAACGAGTCGAGACCATCAACCGGGTCAACTCGGTCAAGCTCAGCAAGTCACACCGGGTTGAAACGAGTCAGTGATTAGTTTGCAGCTCACGGCCAAGATGGTTGTCTGTGTTTCAGTCACGGCCAAGATGGCTGTGCCTTCCTACACTTCTGCTCCAATGCATACACAGCCAATTCAATTCTTCTATCACTTGGTAAGAGTCAAGATCAACCCACTGCAAATTCTTCATACCCATTCTTGCAACTCAATAGCTTAATCAACTCCATAGCCTTGCTCCACCAAACCAATTCAAATCCCAGCTGCACCAGTTCATACCTTTTGTTCTTCATGTGTACGCTGCACCATCTGAATTGCATCTACTAATTATCTCAGTTGCAACCACTGATCACAAACCCTACATTACTTTCACCTGCAACTTCAATGCTACATATTCACCAAAACCCTGCCATTCAACCACCCTGTGGATTCAAATACACAACATCCATTAGCTTATACTCAGTTTCACAATTTTCAATAGCATAAACTTCCTTAATTGCAGTCCACCACCAAAGCATGTGCTTCATTTCAGTTCAAGCTCAAACTCCATCCATCAATGAAAGTAACACCAACTCTGCAATTGTATTACTACCTACTCCACCTGTAATCCCAGCTGCCAACTTGTCATATGTTCAATTCAACACCATTGCCCAGTACCCACCTGAGACTCAATCGCAAAACACAACTCATTCCACCACTGCAATACTCCTAGCCATCTATATTTCATGCCTCACTGCCCTGCTACTTCCTTGTTCACTGCAGCACCAACACCACCAATAACCAGCTCAGTTCAGTAAACAAACACACACAGATTCACACTTCAATTCATCTCCGAATACTCAATCCCTGTAACCTCAGTTACAGCATATACCCTCAACTCCACAAACACTCAACTGGTGGCAGTTCATCACCAATAGCTTCATGGTAAACTGCATCTTCATAGTCAAACCAAAACACCACTGCAACTTCTTGCAAACCACCAATACTTCAGTTCTTCTCACCACTCAGTCATGGCATCAGGTTCTTCCTTGTAACACAATAGTTGCATAATCCTGCAGCTTCACATGTCCTAACATTCATCTAAGGACTGCATATACACCTCATCTCCTGTGTTTGCACCCCATTGTGACAGCCCTGTAACCTACCAGTGCTTCAGTTACAACCAACACCAAACATAGCAGCACCAATCTATTCTTCTTTTCTGTCACAGTTCAGCTCCCATTACATCACCAGCTATCACCTGTAATAACTTAGCATTCTGAGTTTAAATCCCATCAACTCATTCAACAGTTTCATCACCATCAGATTCAATACCTTATTTCTTCATCATCTTCCAGTGCAGCCAACAGTACTCCTCACCATTGGTACACATCATAACAACAACAATTAGCCACCCTGAACCAACAAAAGCACCACTAACAGCAGCTGCTCATGCCATTCAGTCCTCAGGTTATGACAGCAACAACTACAATTTCCTCCAGTTCTAAATCCAGTCACCACCACTACTTGCAGCTGCATTTTTTGCCTGCAACACAATTCAAACTGTATCTGCATATACCCTGCAATTCTAAACACAAAGCAAACAACAATCCATTTGTAACTTAATTACCAACATTGCTTCCATCTGTGGTACAAACAACATCATTTCATAGCCACTAATACACAACTCCATATCTTCATTCCATCTGCACAATTCCATTATAGCCCATGCCCAAAACAGCAGCCACAACAACTCATCTCCCAGCTTCACCAAACTCAGATTCATTCAAACCCATCTCAATTCTAAATTCCAAAACACCCCTGCCATTTCAGACATACACATCTCAGTTCCTCAAGTTTCTTATTTCTCAACACCAACAACAGATCACATTTCTTGATTTAACTCATATCTGAGATTAAACTCAGATTCAGGCCAATCCCATCTCCTAAATCATCTAGAATTTCATCTCAATTGCCACAACCACAAGCCACAGTAATACAAACTGAACCCATCTTCATTCCACCATTGTATTTCATCACCAGCAGCTCCAATCCGGTAAACCCTAACTTCTTGATCACCTCAATTTCAGTTCAAAACAGTACATAGCTTCATCACCACAAACCCAGTTTCCATTTTCTACAATTTCAGATACATATCAAATCATAGCTATAATCAACTCACACTCGCCAAATCAATTTCAGATCGATTAACATCATCTTCCATCTCAAGCTTCAATCATCTCAATTTCTAACAGATGCATTCAGCCCATTGTAATCACCAAATCAACTTCATCTTCTTCCCTGTGAATTCTCAGCTTCAGAAATTCCTCTTCTCTTTCTGTGGTAAAGTAGCCGCCATGGATTTTCTCGTTTTCAGGCAAAGGAGGTAATGAAAGAAAGAACTAATGATGGGGGCAATAATTGCTCCTCTGATTTTTAGGGCTCGGAGAGAAGTGAACCGGATATAGCCACCCCAAGTGAATTAGATAAGGGGTTACCCAAAAATGGTTCTAGGCACCCACAAATAAGAAAAGGTCAACCAAATGACAGGCCCATGTTGTTTTGGCTCGACTCCCACGTTCCTTGTCTGCGAAACGATCTTTTCTTCCCTTTACGTCCAAATGAACGCCTTCTTTCACCTTCCACCAACATCAACCATCTTTTACTCCTCATATTCACTTCTTTCCTTCAATTCATTCATCACTAAAGCAGTCATGCTTTTTAGACAAAATTCGCATCACTAAAGCCGACAAACTTTTCAGATAGGGATGAAGAAATAAAAGCAAATATGAGAAATAATCGCCTCCAATAACATTTGCACCTTTTTCCCTGTTTCTTCTTCATTTGCTCCAAATGATTCCAAAGTACCTAACAAACTCAAATTCACACATAAGATACATAATTTACATGAAAACTCGCAAAGAAACCATAAATACTAGATATAAAATTAGGTGTTTATCACACCTATCAAATTCCCCCACACTTAGACTTTGCTAGTCCTCGAGCAAATAAAAAAAAACAATTATAAAACAAATACAAACAACTCCGTCTCGTTGAGGCTATGGTCACTTTAAGCATAAATAACAAGCCTTTAAACCCCTAGGTATCCCTAGTGGACGAGTTTTAGTCTCGTGAAGGTTTACAAGAGGTCTGCCTACAAAACCTATATTTCTAACTCCGTCTATTTGTGACAAATCAATGAACAAATCAAAAATGATTACATGAGGAAGTACCTTGCGCAAATTCAGTTCATATTTAAGTAAATAAAACTCTAATTAGATAGTCGAACAAGACAAAATACTCGAAAACTAACCAACCACAATCACAATGAAAAGATTAAGAAGATGAATATAGATGTAGATGTTGGCGAATGTTTACAAGTGATCGATGTTTCCCATATCTGTCTGAAGGTCACCGCCAAGATGAACCTATGCATACTATTGGATTGAGCTACTGGTCTGAATTCTAGTGTTAACACCTGGCATATACAAGGGAACCAGTGGTCAACAAACTTATTTCTACATCAACTCACTGGCATATACAAGGGAATCAGGAGTGACTTTATTCAACAAATATAATACTTTCTTTTCTTTTTTCTTTTCATTTTTTTTTTCTTTGTGACAACATGATTAGATCTTTTGGATCCAAGCGCATGCTTCCTTGTCAGCAAGCATGTGATAGTTGCCTTAGATCCTGCATTCCAAGCTTGTTTAGGCGACGGAGACATGGACAATGTTTCACACATACTGCTATCCAAGTGTCTTTTTTATTCCGGTTGATCTAATTGGTCGGTATCCTTTTTTTTTTCTCTTTTTTTTTGTTTTTTTTTAGCAACTCAATCACTCTATTTCATCCTAGCAGTAATAACAAGTTGATGTTTAGTGACCCACCAAAGCACTTAGAGAACAATAGATAAATATGGAAAAATAAAAAATAGAATGTGATATGGTGATATTCCGAGATATGGTAACAACTTGTTTGTGGGAGAAAACTACTTCTGCAGGTTTAGGTAATTTTGGGTGTGTGTGGATGAGAAGTGAATTTAAACCTTCAACAAATGTGTTGCATGATGAGCACTTTTGATTCGAGAGATAATCTGTACAATTCTGGCCTAAACCGAAGACACGGTCGTTCCAGATTTGTTTCGGTCACAGGTGAAGGATATGAGGTTGATCTTAGGGAGGGAAGCGAAGAAGGTGTTGAGAGTATGACGGTGAAGGCTATTTGATGACTTATTAACAGAAGGTTGAGCAGGCTAGAAAATGTTGCAGGCAGGCTCTGGGTGTTGAATACGATGGTATTAACACTTGGTTTTTCTGTGTTGTTGGAAATAGGGAGGATAACCTATTTATACAAGTCGATAAGCCTTCATCACGTCTCTCGTGAAAAAGTGGAGGAAGTGGAGTGATGGAGGAAGTGGAGTTGTGTGTTAGTGTCACACGGTTGCTTTGTTAGTGTCACACGGTTGCTTGCCCACTTCTCCTATCATCGCTAACCGCCCATGTTTCCCTGACACGATCTTGTGATGGCGTGTTGCACGCTGCACGCTGTAAACCGCCAGACCAATACCCCAGTTTGTATCCCCCAGTTGTGACGTGATTAACGTCTCGAGTGAGTCATGGGACCCACATAAGGTAGCAAACGGTGCTAGGTAAAATAATCAAGTTGTTTGTAGGCGCATATTGTATGCATGTGGTGCATTAAATATGCTTAACATGCGTGAAGCCTGCACAACTTTGATGAAAAGATTGCAAGTTGAATTGACTCAACTAGCTATGTTCAGGCGTTGTTCGGAGGCCGCATGAGCGGGACCCACCTTGGCCGGTTATGTCATGGGAAAGTGTGGAGGATGGTGATCACGGTGATACCTTGTTTGCCACCTAACTCCCTTCCTACGCTATTCATCCAAGCATGCGAACTTGGACGGACGAGATTGATGGAGGAATAACCGTTGGATTAGGGTTTGGAAGGCTTGCAAGCCTCCCTTTTCACCCTAATGGTTTTCATCCTTTGGAGGCGTGCATGGAGTGGTCGATCGGTCCCTGCATGTAGGTGGGACGCCACTCTACACGTCCACGCCAGCTGGAAGTCAATCAGAGCAATCTGGGTCGCCCTTTTTAGCCTGCGATGACGGATAGCCGAGATTAGAAGGGACCCTTCATGCCTCTATCAGGCACGATTTTCGAGACGTGTAGCCATCATGAATTCCGGCTGATTAGTGTACCATAATGATGGACCCACGTCGGTCGTGTAGGCACCATCGGTCGACAATCCCGATCATCTTAAGCCTCCCGTTCATTGGGTGAAAGTAGGGAGGTCGCGCCTGCACCAAACCCCAATTTCTTCTAGTTGTGGGCCCGCAAATTTGAAGCTTATCGTTTTGCAGCTTCCACGGCTTCCATGGGGAGACCGATTGCTCCAGGAGGAAGGTAGATCGGCGGTGAGCATGTGCGTGCGTGCTACTCGGTCCCGTACGTGATCTAGACCGTCCAACCATGCCTACGAAGTCGGACGGATGAGATCTATTTTTGAGTTTGTTTTCAGCAGGTGAGACTAACATGGGTAGTCTCGCATGCGTTCAACGGGGCTAATATAACCCACCGTCAGGTAGCCTACGGGTGTTTGCATGTCGAACACAAGGCTTTGAGTAGGGCATTAATTGTAATGCTGTAAACCTACAGAAAATCGGGATGGTTGCTACATGCTCCGCTCTGGGTAGGTTATAATTCTCAGGGATGGTTGCACATGCTCCAATGAATTAATATGGTGAGAATATCCACCGTATAAAGGCTTTATCCCTTGCAGGACGTCATCTTAGAATTTGTCTTTTACAATTTTAGCCCTGAATAGAATTCCACCATCAACATTAAGTCCCCTGCCTAGCATGCAATGGTTACACTATTGTAGGGTAGGCATGAGATGGTGACAATTTGCATATAAAAATAACTAAAGCCAGAGTAAATACATGTTTACCGCGTGGGAGAAGGTATGTCATGTGTGTTAAATGCCTTGGAGCCGGTTGAGTTGCTCCTTCTAATGGTAAAGCTCAGCTGGGGAAGTACAGCTTGGTGGGTCGATCCACCTTGTCCTTCCTTTTTCTGTGTGCCTTCTCATATGCCTAGCAAGCATCGTACATTCGATAAACATTGTTGATCACAATCCCAACTTAACAGCCTCAGAAAGAGGCAAAGGTGGACTTCTTTTCTCCTGGGGATCTTGTTGGATCGTGAAGCATATAAAGAAGTTTTCTTGTATTCTTCTCATTAGGCGATCGTCTTCTTCAACATCTCAGGTATTTCTCCACACGTTGATTTCTTAATCGATTGGCGATAGTTGTGATTAGAATACTTTTTATGTGCCGCCGTAACTTATCCTCCTCTCTTTTTTGCAGTACAACATGAAAGGAGTAGGTGATGATCACTCTGCAGCTTCTTCAGAAAAAAGTTTTGAAGTTGATAAACCAGAAGCTAACGCACATGAGGAGGTGATGGCTAAAATTGATTCGCCACTTCGTGAAGTCATCTATGCCGTACAGGGAATGTCTGTCTTACATTTAACCATTGTTAGGGGGCGGCTCCATGCTCTTTCAGTTGCAATCGATATGGAGGAGAAACAAAGACATGAAGAAGCATTGCGAGCGAAGTGGAAACGCGAGGCGTCACGAGCACCAGTAAGCTCGAGAGTTGAAAGGTTTGCGGATCGGTTGAAGAGACGGAGAGTTGAACACGAATGTCCTGCGGGTGATGGGAAGTGTGATTACCCAATACGTGGTGGTGTGATTAATCCTTGACCCTGATACTGATGAGACTGAACGTCCGAAAGTGATTGGCACGATTTCTAAGGTTGTAATGGATTCTGTAGAAGGTGCAGAAGATACGCATGCTGAAGATGTTGAGGCGGTAGCTGCTGTGCCCGAAGAAGAAGTTGAGGAGTCTCTGGAGAAAGCGGCACAAGATGTGGATCCCAACAGTGATGAAGACGCAACCAGCAATTGAGTTTCCCTGTTATTCTTCTTTGTAGTTTTTTTTTATACTCAGTGGCGGCTAAGTTTGAAGTTTTGTTCTTTGCTTGCTTGTCTTGAACAAAGTTTTATTCAATGTTGCTTTCGAAACATGCATATTTTTTCTGCTTGTGCCCCTTGACGTGAGTCTGGCTCTGTTGAAGTAGATCATGTATGACACCTTCCTCCTCCCCTTTTTACATGTTTTATTCCTCCTATATTACCAGGCTGGTATGAAGATTTGGTATGATGATTTAGGGTTTTCTTTCTGGGTAATGGTGGTTTGAAGGTGACTCATAACTTTGTGTGATTTTATGAGAAATTATAAAAGGAATGAAATCTTGATTACTTGAAGAAATATTGAAACCCTAATAAGTATGAAGGCAAGCGGTGCCATCATTTTGAAGGAATTACAAATATTGTGAAAAGGAAAATTATTGGAGGAATCCCCCCGGGGGGATTAGAGAGGTGATGTCGTATCTTCAAGTGAGGTAGGGCTTGAGCCATCGTGAGTGAACAACTACACCTTCGAGTTTGTCTGCATTGATGATCTTGCAGTAACCTCCCAAGATAACATCTGCCACTAAGAATACTTCTTCTTCCTTTGCATGCATATCAGGCTGGGCAGTTATTTTTACTGCCATGTTTCCAACTTGGAACGTGGTTACCTTTGCTACCATATCTCCGATTTGAAACGGATTTGGACTTGGTATAACAGCTTGCTTATGACACGTGTCGTTCTTGACTGCTTCCAAACTTTTGGTGAAGCACTTAAAGGGGCCAGCACTCCATTCACATCTCTTGGTGGTGGCCCGCCTGTCAGGTGAAACAGTCCCCTGTGGTCCAGCATGACAATCATCCACTACTTGCAAAGAGGGTTGTTCAATGAGACTTACTTGGGCTTGGAATCTCTTGACGTATGACGAAGGGCTTTCACTAGGGAGTTCCGTTATACTTGTGAGTTGTTGGTATGGAGGCAACAAGCAGTCTTCGAGTATCCAAGGTTTGTTGGAAATCATCGGAGATATCTTGTTGGAGATTCTTCCAGGTACTGAGATTGGTAAGGAATGTGCCTTGTGTACCCACGGGCGCCCCAGAATCATGTCGTAATCCGGATGTTCCTTAATTATATGGAATCTGGCTTGTGTTGGTGTGTTACCGATCTTGACATCAAGGTCAATGTATCCGTAGACATCCACAAACTCTCCTGCTAGGATCTTGATCACAGTCGGGCCATGGGTAGCCTCCTACTTTGAGATTTTCGCAGCTTGCAGGGTCTTGATAGTAACGATGTTGAATTCAGAAGCTGCATCGATTAATGTGCTATCGAACTTGACATCTTTCAAATGGGCGACGGTCAAAAGTCCCCAGTTTCCTTTGTTGGTGCTATCTTCTAAGGAGGCTTGAGATGCTGGAACGACTTCTTTTTCTGGGTACAAACGCCTGCCTGACACAATACAGTTGAGGGCCATGAATATATCTTGACGTTGTACCTTTGAAAGGTACAAAATTTCACACAGGTGTTCCATCAAGGATTGTGCAGTCTTGCGCACAGAGTCTCCAGAGATCATGCAACTTCGGACAGGAAGAGGGTCTCTGTGAACTCCTTCATTTCCCAATTGAAGCTCTCCTGCTGCTATCTTTTCCCTGAAGATTTCTTTCAACTTGTTGCAATCCTTAGTTGGGTGGTGAACAAACCTATGATAACGGCAGTACTTAGGGTCTGCCATGTCTTTCTCAGTTGGTGGACGTCTGATAGGAGGTAGCTTGATAGCATCATCCTGAATCCATGCCTCTAAGAGTTCCATTACTTCATTTATCGGAAACAGGAAGCCTGTGTCTTTGGTGCTCTGTGTAGGATCTTTGCATGTTCCCTTCCAAGGCGAAGCTTTACGCGTTTGAGCCTCACGCTTGGGTTGTTGTTCTGCCGCCGCTGGAGCTTTTCCCTTTCCTCCTTCGCTTACTACACTGACAGAAGGTCCATTATTATACTGCTTGTTGATGAGGCGCCAGTTTCCCCGATTATCTCGTGAATCGTCGCTCAGAACAATCCTGGTTCTTTCCAATAATGCTGGGGCGGTAGTGGCTGAACGTTTGGCTACTTCATGGAGCTCTGAAAATGTCTGGAATCCCAAGTTTTCCAGCAGGGCGCGATATATAGGTATCATTCCGTTGATGCATAATTCCACCAGCTGTCGTTCTATGACATTTGGTTCATGGCAGTCTAACGCTTGTGTTCTGAACCTCTTGACAAAATCATTTGGATGTTCGTTGTTCCGTTGGGAGATTCTCCCCAGGTCTGAGAAAGTAACTTGCTCATATACAAAGAAGTACTTCTTGTAAAACGCGCTAACCATCTCACTCCAATTGGATATGCTGTCGGGTGCGATGTTGTTGTACCACGTATAGGCTCTCCCCTTAAGTGATTTGGAGAATTCCTTCAGGCGGAGAACGTGATTGTATTCGTGTTATCCTAAGGATTCTAAAAATCGAGAGACGTGTTCACGAGCATTACCGATACCATCGTAAAGGGTGAATTGAGGGGAGGAGTATCCCCTGGGAAGAGGAATCCGCTGCACGTCTTGTGGATATGGAGGTTGGTGTCGATGCGCATCCATCGGATTTTCTTTGCCACGATTTTGGAGGAGTCTCTCCAGATCTTCACGTGTAATAAAGTTGGATGGTCGGCTCCTTTCCCTGAGACATTACTGGTCCCTTTCTCTTGCGTGGTCAGCAGCATAAGACTCTTCGTTCATGTAGGCTTGCATAACTGAGGCACCTGTTCCAGGTGTGCTGAACGTATTTCTTGTTGGCCCTTGGGGCTATCTAGACTCTTGTGGTAATCGATCGGTTAATGTTTTAAGTAAGGTGAGTACCTCCTTCTGAGTGGTTTCCATGTCTGCCTGAGCTTTAGAGAGGGTTTCTTGTCTCTCCATCAAGTCCACCATGGTGATAAGAGGTTGTCCTCCTTTGGGTCCTCCAGATCCTCATCCTGAAGGGGGAGTAGCAGTCGTTCTGGTGACGGACGGAGGTGTCATGCTTGAGGAAAAGCATGGATTTGCATCCGCTCTAGCTCTTGTAATGGGAGGTGTTACACCTACTGGAATTTCCGCTCCTGCTCCGCTGGTACTGGTGGTATTGATGGTAGAAGACGCAATTCCACGGGACACATTGGTTGTACTGGCAGGTTGTATAGTGACACCAGTAATTGGGATATCAGCGCTAGAAGTGATGTCGGCGCTACCTCCCTCGGGATTGGTTGCTGATCCAGATCTAAGATCCACCATTCTTGAAAATTGAAATGGTATTGAAGAGATCGACTTCACAACCGATAGATTAACCTCCCACTGTGGTCGCCACTTATTTGTGGGAGAAAACTACTTCTGCATGTTTAGGTAATGTTGGGTGTGTGTGGATGAGAAGTGAATTTAAATCTTCAACAAATGTGCTGCACGATGAGCACTTTTGATTCGAGATATAATATGTACAATTCTGGCCTAAACCGAAGACACGGCCGTTCCAGCTTTGTTTCGGTCACAGGTGAAGGATATGAGGTTGATCTTAGGGAGGGAAGCGAAGAATGTGTTGAGAGTATGAAGGTGAAGGCTATTTGATGACTTATTAACAGAAGGTTGAGCAGGCTAGAAAATGTTGCAGGCAGGCTCTGGGTGTTGAATACGATGGTATTAACACTTGGTTTTTCTGTGTTGTTGGAAATAGGGAGGAGAACCTATTTATACAAGTCGATAAGCCTTCATCACGTCTCTCGTGGGAAAGTGGAGGAAGTGGAGTGATGGAGGAAGTGGAGTTGTGTGTTAGTGTCACACGGTTGCTTGCCCACTTCTCCTATCATCGCTAACCGCCCATGTTTCCCTGACACGATCTTGTGATGGCATGTTGCACGCTGCACGCTATAAACCACCAGACCAATACCCTAGTTTGTATCCCCCAGTTGTGACGTGATTAACGTCTCGAGTGAGTCATGGGACCCACATAAGGTAGCAAACGGTGCTAGGTAAAATAATCAAGTTGTTTGTAGGCGCATATTGTATGCATGTGGTGCATTAAATATGCTTAACATGCGTGAAGCCTGCACAACTTTGATGAAAAGATTGCAAGTTGAATTGACTCAACTAGCTATGTTCAGGCATTGTTCAGAGGCCGCATGAGCGGGAGCCACCTTGTCCGGTTATTCCATGGGGAAGTGTGGAGGATGGTGATCACGGTGATACCTTGTTTGCCACCTAACTCCCTTCCTAGGCTATTCATCCAAGCATGCGAACTTGGACGGACGAGATTGATGGAGGAATAACCGTTGGATTAGGGTTTGGAAGGCTTGCAAGCCTCCCTTTTCACCCTAGCGGTTTTCATCCTTGGGAGGCATGCATGGAGTGGCCGATCGGTCCCTGCATGTAGGTGGGATGCCACTCTACACGTCCACGCCAGCTGGAAGTCAATCGGAGCAATCTGGGTCGCCCGTTCTAGCCTGCGATGACGGATGGCCGAGATTAGAAGCGACCCTTCATGCCTCTTTCGGGCACGATTTCCGAGACGTGTAGCCACCATGAATTCCGGCCGATTAGTGTACCATAAAGATGGGCCCACTGCGGACGTGTAGGCACCATCGTCCGACAATCCCGATCATCTTAAGCCTCCCGTTCGTTGGGTGAAAGTAGGGAGGTCGCGCCTGCACCAAACCCCAATTTCTTCTAGTTGTGGGCCCGCAATTTGAAGCTTATCGTTTTGCGGCTTCCATGGGGAGACCGATTGCTCCAGGAGGAAGGTGGATCGGCGGTGAGCATGTGCGTGCATGCTACTCGGTCCCGCGCGTGATCTAGACCGTCCAACCATGCCTGCGAAGTCGGAAGGATGAGATCTATTTTTGAGTTTGTTTTTAGCAGGTGAGACTAACATGGGTAGTCTCGCATGCGTTCAACGGGGCTAATATAACCCACCGTCAGGTAGCCTACGGGTGTTTGCATGTCGAACACAAGGCTTTGAATAGGGCATTAATTGTAATGTTGTAAACCTACAGAAAATCAGGATGGTTGCTACATGCTCCGCTCTGGGTAGGTTATAATTCTCAGGGATGGTTGCACATGCTCCAATGAATTAATATGGTGAGAATATCCACCGTATGAAGGCTTTATCCCTTGCAGGACGTCAGCTTAGAATTTGTCTTTTACAATTTTATCCCTGAATAGAATTCCACCATCAGCACAACTATCATGTTATTTGTGATTTCTGAGCTATGTTCGTCCCTTTTAGTTAATTGGTTCCTCAACTCCTGCAATCAAAATGGTTACATCCACTAATGGTGTCATCCTAAAGGCACAAGTTTCTAGATTTCGGAGTTCAAAAAGCACAATTTTTTTCTTGGTTTTTCTATTTTTCTGATTTTTTTTTTTACTAAATGCGTAAAACAAACTACACAAACATATAAATGCTCCCCCACACTTAAACTTTACATTGTCCTCAATGTAAAATTGAATCGTCCAAAGAAAGTTCAAGGTGGGAAATTTCCGCAAATGATATGCAAAAACAAGAAAATAAAGATAAAATGCTTAACGAATAAAAAGATAAAGGTAAAGATACAAAACCGGTGGGTTGCCTCCCACTTAGTGCTTGGTTTAAAGTCGTCAGCCCGACTTGCTCCTTGTTTTCTATGACTCCTCCAGAGGGAGTGCATCCATAAAATTAGCTCCTTCCACCACTTCGGAAGTGAAATTCTCATAATATGGTTTCAACTGGTGCCCATTAACTTTAAGTTCCTTGCCTGTAGCTATGCTACAAATTTCTACTGCACCATGAGAAAACACATTAGTAACAATAAAAGGTCCAATCCAACGTGACCTTAATTTACCCGGAAATAGATGCAAGCGAGAATTAAACAAAAGCACTTTCTGCCCAAAACAAAATTGTTTTCTAGAAATCATAGTATCATGAAAGGCCTTCGTTTTCTCCTTGTAAATGCGAGAGCTTTCCAATGCATCATTTCGAAGTTCCTCTAGTTCTTGGAGTTGTAACTTCCTTTGCTTTCCAGCCCTATCCATCTCCATATTGCATTGCTTAATCGCCCAAAACACTTTATGTTCAATCTCCATGGGTAAGTGACAAGGTTTACCATACACAAGCCTAAAGGGAGACATCCCAATAGGTGTCTTGTATGCGGTTCTATATGCCCATAAATCATCATTAAGTCGCATGCTCCAATCCTTCCTTGTTGGATTCACCGTCTTCTCTATAATGTATTTCACCTCCCGGTTGGAAACCTCGGCTTGTCCATTTGTTTGGGGATGATAAGGTGTTGCAACCTTATGGGACACATTGTACTTCTTCAACAAGCTTTGCAAAATCTTGTTTTTGAAGTGAGAACCCCCATCGCTAATTATGTCTCTTGGAATTCCAAACCTTGCAAAAATGTTAGCTTGCACAAAATCTGAAACAACCTTGGAATCATTAGTTGGGGTGGCCTTAGCTTCCACCCATTTAGAGACATAATCAACAACAAGTAAGGTGTAAAAATTCCCATGAGAGTTGACAAAAGGCCCCATAAAATCAATACCCCATACATCAAAAACTTCAATAAATTGAATAAAAGTTTGTGGCATTTGATTTCGGGAACCTAGATTGCCTGTTCTTTGGCACCTATCACAAGTTGTACAAAACGTGTACGCATCCTTAAACAAGGTTGGCCAATAAAAACCGCTTTCAAGTACCTTGTAAGCAGTTCTTTTACTTCCAAAATGTCCTATGCAAGCATAAAAGTGACAAAAAGACAAGATAGAGTTAAACTCGGATTCGGGAACGCACCTTCTTATTACTTGGTCGCTATCATGTTTCCATAAGTATGGATCATCCCATATGTATCGGTTCCCTAACCTCTTAAGTTTGTCCCTCTCAGCACGAGACAAGTTTGTTGGGATTTGTTTAGTTACCAAGTAATTCACAATATCTGCATACCATGGTTCTCCACATGCAATTGAGAATAGTTGCTCATCCGGGAACTTTCACGCAATGGGATAGTTTCCTTGTCCAAAGCAAGATGGCTCAAGTGATCTGCAACGGTGTTCTCAATTCCTTTCTTGTCCTTGATTTCAATATCAAACTCTTGCAAGAGTAAAATCCATCGTATAAGCCTCGGTTTCACTTCTTTCTTCATTAGCAAGTACCTAAGAGCTGCATGGTCAGTAAAGACAACAACTTTTGTACCAATTAGATATGAGCAAAATTTCTCCAATGCAAATACAATAGCTAAAAACTCTTTTTCAGTGGTTGTGTAGTTTTGTTGAGCTTCATTTAACGTTCTAGAAGCATAATAAATGGCATGAGGTATTTTCCCCAAACACTGCCTAAGCACCGCACCAACCGCATAGTCACTTGCATCACACATGAGCTCAAAAGGCTTGCTCCAATCCGGTGGTTTAATGATAGGGGCTGAAATCAAAAGTTCTTTCAAACGATTGAATGCCGCCATACACTTCTCATCAAAGTTAAAAACCACATATTTTTGCAATAAATTGCAAAGTGGTGATGCTATCTTGGAAAAATCCTTGATAAATCTACGATAGAAACCTGCATGACCAAGAAAAGAACGTATCTCCCTCACCGTAGTGGGAGGGGTTAGAGCACGAATAAGGTCTATCTTAGATTTATCAACTTCCAAGGCCTTAGAATATATTATATGGCCTAAAACTATGCCATGAGTTACCATGAAATGGCACTTCTCCAAATTTAGCACAAGGTTTGTTTCAACACATCGTTCAAGGATTAATGACAAGTTGTTCAAATAAAGGTCAAATGAATCACCAAAGACACTAAAGTCATCCATAAACACTTCAATGATGTTTTCAACATACTCGGAAAAGATACTTACCATACACCTTTGAATGGTAGCTGGAGTATTGCATAAGCCAAAAGGCATCCTTCTATAAGCAAAAGTACCGAACGGACAAGTGAAAGTGGTTTTCTCTTGGTCCTCCGGTGCTATCACAATCTGATTATAACCTGAATAGCCATCAAGAAAGCAATAATAAGAGTGTCCAGCTAAACGTTCAAGCATTTGATCAATAAAAGGTAATGGAAAGTGATCTTTTCTAGTGGTGGCATTCAATTTCCTGTAATCAATACAAACCCTCCAACCGATTTGCACACGAGTTGGGACAAGTTCATTCTCATCATTCTCCACCACGATCACACTTGATTTCTTTGGTACAACTTGTACCGGGCTCACCCACTTGCTATCAGATATGGGGTAGATAACACCCACTTCCAAAAGCTTGAGTATCTCCTTTTTCACAACTTCCATCATGGGAGGGTTCAAACGACGTTGCGCTTCCCTTGTAGGCTTTGCATCGTCCTCCAAACGAATATTATGCATACAAACGGCAAGGCTTATACCATTGATATCGGTAATTGTCCATCATATGGCCGTCTTATATTTCCTTAGCACCCTTAGAAGTTTTTGCTCCTGTAATTCACTAATCTCATTAGAAACAATCACAAGTAACTCTTCATTGTCACCCAAGTACAAGTACTTTAAGTGACTTGGAAGAGGTTTCAATTCCAACTTTGGAGATTTAACAATATAAGGTAAAAGATTTTCATCACTGCATGGTAAAGAAATGAAAGATATATTATGAGTTTTCGGGCATCCTTGTAGTGAATTAAGATCGCCAAGGGCTTCCTTAACTTCGTTACCACACTTTACACAATCATCCATGGATGTAGTCAAAACAGTTTCCAAAGCATCATCACCATTCAATTCAAACACTTGTTGTGCCAATGCATCCATAACATCAACGGAGAAGCAAGAGTGGACATCACTAGGATATCTCATCGTCTCAAAAATGTTGAAACGTATTACTTCTCCATCAAACTCCATAGTCAACGTTACCTTTTCCACATCAATAATGGTTTTCGCCGTTTTCATGAAGGGACGCCCAAGTAGCAATGGAAGAGATGAGTCCGGTGAACCTTCATCCATCTCTAACACACAAAAGTCAGCTGTAAATACAAGTTGATTCACCTACACAAGAACATCCTCAACAATACCCACTGGGTAAACATTAGAACTATCGGCTAATTGCAACACAATCCTAGCTTTTTTAAGAGGACCAAGATTAAGTGAATTATACACAGATGCAGGCATAACATTAACGGATGCACCTAAATCCAACATTGCTTTATTAAAAGTAGTGTTACCAATAGTGATGGGGATGTCAAAGCTACCGGGATCCTTGCATTTTAGTGGGAGTTTGTGTTGTAAGATTTCCAAAGCATTTTCCCCCACACTTAGCACCTCATTTCATTTAAGCCTTTGCTTATTGGTACACAATTCCTTCAACACTTTTGCATACTTGGGAACTTGCTTGATAGCATCAATGAGTGGTATATTCACATGAATCTTCTTAAGAACGTCTAAAATCTCCTTTTCTAGTTCCGCCTTCTTAGAACTTGCAAATCTGCGAGGAAAAGGTATAGGAGGAACATAAGTAGGAATAAGAGTTTTAGAGTTAGGAATAGGTACCTCGGGTGTTTGGGGAATTTCATCCCTCTTTTCTTCCAAAACCGGCTCCTTTAAAGCTTCTTCTTCACCCAAATCAGTAACTTCAGGTTGCACAAGTTGTGTACCACTTCTCAATGTAATTGCATTAACACCCTCCTTTGGGTTGATGGGTTGAGAAGAAAGTCTCCCACTATTTTGTGCCTTCAATTTGTTGATATCAATTGCCATGGAGCCCACTTTAGATTGCAACTCCTTGATAGCACTCTTAGTTTCTTGTTGGCTTTCCTTGAACATGGTAGAAATTCCTTGCATCATTGTATGTAACTTTGCATCAATATCGAAACCTTGTTTTGCACCGATTGTTGTGGTTTCTGAAATTGTTGTTGTTGCGGTTGAAATTGTTGTTGTTGAGGTTGAAATTGTTGTTGTTGTGGTTGAAATCCACTCGAACGGTTGAAGTTGGGTTGTTGAACCGCGCCTTGCTTGTTGGCATAGCTGAAATTTGGATGATCTCTCCATCCCGGATTATAGGTGTTGGAGTAGGGATCATACCATCTTTGCTGATTTGGAAACACCGCGCTAGATTGCTCCAACTCTTCACCATGTGAAGGTAAAACAACCGCATCCATCCTTTGCATCATGTGCTCCATATTATCCATCCTTTGATCACGGTGTGATGATGATGAATCACTAACTTCATGCACTTGCCTAACCATTGGTTCACCTCTTGTGTAGAATTGTTGCGAGTTTGCAGCCATACTTTCAATCAAATCGGTAGCTTGGGCCACCGTCTTGTTCACTAGTGCACCACCACCCGCAGCGTCAAGAAGATATATATCACTTAATTGAAGACCTTCGTAGAAGTATTAGATTATCATAGTGTCGTTGAATTGATGGTGAGGACAGCTTGCCACCAATCTCTTGTATCGCTCCCAACATTCATACAAAGACTCTCCCGCATGTTTCTTTATTCCACAAATCTCTTTGCGAATTTGAGTGTCCTTTGACGCAGGAAAATACCTCTCTAAAAAGAGTTTCTTCAACCCATTCCGTGTAGTGACACTTCCGGCAGGCAAACAATACAAACAATCCTTAGCACTGTCTACCATAGAAAATGGAAAAACTTTCATCATTGCACCATCGGCTTCAGTCTCCGTTGGAAGCATAGACTTGACAATGGTATAGAACTCCATAAGATGCTTGTTTGGGTCTTCATTAGCCATACCATGAAACTTTGGCAACTCTCTAAGAAACCTTGGCTTGATCTTGAAGGTTGAGTTGGTTTTAATACACCATCATTGTGCATCAATCCTATGAGAAGCCAAATCCTTGAGTGTACGATTGGCATTATCCATTGCTTCTTCTTCTTCAACTAGTGGTTCTTGTACAAATGGAACCTCTTGTTCTTCTTCTAGTTGTAGTTCTTCTTCCACTTCTAACTCTTGTTCTTCCGTTATGTCTTGACTTGGTTGGAGTATTGTGCCTCTTCGAGTAGCAATCCCGTACCTTGGATAGTTTCAATCCTTAGAAGCCAGGGATTAGGTACCTGAAAACAATTCTCGCAAACAAGTAAGAAACAAGACAAGAAACAAAAAGCAAAGATAAAAGCAAAAATTGTAAAAAGAAACTAAAAACTTAATAACAAGCCGTATGCCTCCCCGGCAACGGCGCCAAAATTTGATCGCTTTCGTATGCGTCAAATATAATTTCACTTTCTTACTTCACTAAAATAAATGTAGTAGGCGATAAGAAAGAGTTCGTATCCACATAGAGGCTTTTTGTTGTTATGCAAATTTCAGTTTCTTGGTAACCAATGGGGGATGTTGATATTTCAAAGCAATAAAAATAAATTGAAAGTGAAGTAATAATAAAAGTAATCAATAAGGAGAATATATTGGTCACGGGATAGTTTCATTCACAAACTTGAATTCTCAATCAATGAATAGAATTGGAATTTTAATCTCTCATTTACTAAAATTCCTAGAATATCATGATCGCAAGAATATTCCGCTAATTCCCTGATTTCATCACAACCACATTAAAAGATGCATATGTGAATTCTTCCTAGAAAGCAACCTAAAGTGTAAAAGCACAATTAGATTTAACTCCCTAAAAGCAATAAGTTCTCTGGAACAAGACTAATCAAGGCAATCAAAATGTGTAAAAGCACTAAATCGATTTAACCCAAGTTATGATTCATATGTGACTAGTATGATATATCACTACAAGCACTACCCACATTTATGCTACTTAAAATCAGGGATAAACAACGTTTTCGCATTGAAAACCCTAATATAGCTCTAGATATGAATGCAATCGGATTGATTCCGGACTCAACCAAACAAATAATCAAATCATAAACAATATGAACCATGAATCATAAACAGTAATTTATTGAGACAAAACTAATACATTGAATCAAATCTTATTTGTGAAATCCACTTATTATCCCATAACCAATAATATGGAGTTTAGCTACTCATAGTGTTTGGATTCAACATATTCATAATCAAAAATAAAATGAAGAACATGAAAAATAAACGAAAGCAAACCCTAGTAGAATCGCTCTCCTCCAAAACTCCAGTAGAAGGATGATACGTGATAAGTCCCAAAAGAATAGAAACTTCTTTCTGTGTGTGAAAATTAGGTCTTCAAAGCCCATTATCCAATACCAAGAAGTCCACTAAACTCATGTGTGTGAAAAACCCATGTGAAAATAGGACCCAAAAAATGCGCGTCGGAAAACTGGGGTACTGGCCGGAATCCGGCGCCGGAAAGTCGTCGTCGGCAACCTGAAAAGTCAAACGGTCAACGAGTCGAGACGATCAACTGGGTCAACTCGGTCAAGCTCAGCGAGTCACACTGGGTTGAAACGATTCAGTGATTAGTTTGCAGCTCACGGCCAAGATGGATGTCTGTGTTTCAGTCACGGCTAAGATGGTTGTGCCTTCCTACACTTCTGCTCCAATGCATACACAGCCAATTCAATTCTTCTATCACTTGGTAAGAGTCAAGATCAACCCACTGCAAATTCTTCATACCCATTCTTTCAACTCAATAGCTTAATCAACTCCATAGCCTTGCTCCACCAAACCAATTCAAATCCCAGCTGCACCAGTTCATACCTTTTGTTCTTCATGTGTACGCTGCACCATCTGAATTGTAGCTACTAGTTATCTCAGTTGCAACAACTGATCACAAACCCTACATTACTTTCACCTGCAACTTCAATGCCACAGATTCACCAAAACCCTGCCATTCAACCACCCTGTGGCTTCAAATACACAACATCCATTAGCTTATACTCAATTTCACAATTTTCAATAGCACAAACTGCCTCAATTGCAGTCCACCACCAAAGCCTATGCTTCATTTCAGTTCAAGATCAAACTTCATCCATCAATAAAAGTACCACCAACTCTACAATTGCATTACTACCTACTCCACCTGCAATCCCAGCTGCCAACTTGCCATCTGTTCAATTCAACACCATTGCCCAGTACCCACCTGAGACTCAATCACAAAACACAACTCATTCCACCACTGCAATACTCCTATCCATCTATATTTCATGCCTCGCTGCCCTGCTACTTCCTTGTTCACCGCAGCACCAACACCACCAATAACCAGCTCAGTTCAGCAAACAAACACACACAGATTCACACTTCAGTTCAGCTCCGAATACTCAATCCCTGCAACCTCAGTTACAGCCTATACCCTCAACTCCACAAACACTCAACTAGTGGCAGTTCATCACCAATAGCTCCATGGTAAACTGCATCTTCATAGTCAAACCAAAACACCACTGCAACTTCTTGCAAACCACCAATACTTCAGTTTTTCTCACCACTCAGTCATGGCATCAGGTCCTTCCTTGTAACACAATAGTTGCATAATCCTACAGCTTCACCTGTCCTAACATTCATCTAAGGACTACATATACACCTTATCTCCCTTGTTTGCACCCCATTGTGATAACCCTGCAACCTACCAGTGCTTCAGTTACAACCAACACCAAACATAGCAGCACCAATCTCTTCTTATTTTCTATCACAGTTCAGCTCCCATTACAGCACCAGCTATCACCTGTAACAACTTAGCATTCTGAGTTTAAATCCCAGCAACTCATTCAACAGTTTCATCACCATCAGATTCAAGACCTTATTTCTTCATCATCTTCCAGTGCAGCCAACCGTACTCCTCACCCTTGGTACATATCATAACAACATCAATTAGCCACCCTGAACCAACAAAAGCGCCACTAACAGCAGCTGCTCATGCAATTCTCACAAGCCATTCAGTCCTCAGGTTATGACAGCAACAACTAAAATTTCCTCCAGTTTTAAATCCAGTCACCACCACTACTTGCAGCTGCATTTGTTGCCTATAACACAATTCAAACTGCAGGTGCATATACCCTGCAATTCTAAACACAAAGCAAACAACAATCCATTTGTAACTTAATTACCAACATTGCTTCCATCTGTGGTACAAACAACATCATTTCATAGCCACCAATACACATCTTCATATCTTCATTCCATATGCACAATTCCATTACAGCCCTTTCCCAAAACAGCAGCCACAACAACTCATCTCCCAGCTTCACCAAACTCAGATTCATTCAAACCCCTTTCAATTCTCAATTCCAAAACACCCCTGCCATTTCATACCTACACATCTCAGTTCCTCAAGTTTCTTATTTATCAACACCAATAACAGATCCCATTTCTTGATTTAACTCATATCTGAGATTAAACTCAGATTCAGTCCAATCCCATCTCCTAAATCATATGGAAATTCATCTCAATTGCCACAACAATAAGCCATAATAATACAAATTGAACCCATCTTCATTCCACCATTGTATTTCATCACCAGCAGCTCCAATCCGGTAAACCCTAACTTCTCGATCTTCTCAACTTCAGTTCAAAACAGTACATAGCTTCATCGCCACAAACCCAGTTTCCATTTTCTGCAATTTCAGATACATATCAAATCAGAGCTATAATCAACTCACACTCTCCAAATCAATTTCAGATCGATTAACACCATCTTCCATCTCAAGCCTTCAATCATCTCAATTTCTAACAAATGCATTCAGCCCATTGTAATCACCAAATCAACTTCATCTTCTTCCCTATGAATTCTCAGCTTCAAAAATTCCTCTTCTCTTTCTGTGGTAAAGCAGCCGCCATGACTTTTCTCTTTTTCAGGCAAAGGAGGTAATGAAAGAAAGAACTAATGATGGGGGAAATAATTTCTCCTATGATTTTTAGGGTTTGGTGAGAAGTGAACCGGATATAGCCACCCCAAGTGAATTAGATAAGGGGTTACCCAAAAATGGTTCTAGGCACCCAAAAATAAGAAAAGTTCAACCAAATGACAGGCCCGTGTTGTTTTGGCTCGACTCACACGTTCCTTGTCTGCGAAACGATCTTTTCTTCCCTTTACGCCCAAATGAACGCCTTTTTTTGCCTTCCATCAACAGTAACCATCTTTTACTCCTCATATTCATTTCTTTCCTTCAATTCATTCATCACTAAAGCAGTCATGCTTTTCAGACAAAATTCGCATCACTAAAGCCGACAAACTTTTCAGATAGGGATGAAGAAATAAAAGCAAATATGAGAAATAATCGCCTCCAATAACATTTGCACCTTTTGCCATGTTTCTTCTTCATTTGCTCCAAATGATTACAAAGTACCTAACAAACTCAAATTCACACATAAGATACATAATTTACATGAAAATTCGCAATGAAAGCATAAATACTAGATATAAAATTAGGTGTTTATCACACCTATCACTCGCCTCCGTATTGGTGACTTTATTACTTCACCATGGGAAAGAAAAATATACAGAAGTTTGGATTACCTATGTCGGTTGTTGTTATAGTGAATCTCTGGCGAGCAACAATGATTCTTGGTAGCAGTTGTGATCATAAGAGACTGGCAGGGAGAGGCATGGTAGCTACTTGCACGAACTTGGCAGTCTTCATATAGTAGAGATCGTATCGTTATTATAGGGAGAAGCTGATGATAGAACCGATAGCTTCCTTGATGTTTCCTCATGGAATGGAGAGAGGGAGATAGTCCCCTACCCATAAGTATCTATTGAGCTTTCAACTTGATAGATGTTGTCATGATGGGTATTTGAAGAAGTAATTTGGAAGAGAGTTGGACTTGAACCCAACGTTGATGAGGATCATACGAGTTGATGGACATGAGGTCGTCTTTGCGTTTACATTGCATTTCATAGACGTCTAAGCATATCGCTAGTTTTTGATAATGTGTTTGCTCCCCTGAGTATGTCCTCATCTTTGGACATCCTGGAATCATAATGATAGCATATTTGCGTCTCTCTAAATTCAACATCTTTGAGATGGATAGTGTTGAGTGGTCTCCAGCTACACTCTTTTGTCTTTATCATCTTTGGATCGTGACTTTGAGGAGTAGGGAAGTTCCTCATGAGAATGCCTTAACTAACATATTGTGCAAATATGATGAAGCTCTTTACATGGAGAGTCTGTATGTATTCTTAAGTCTCAAGTGCAACCCCCTTCGGTAATGCAACTACTCCTTCTACGAGAGACGAAATTCTGAAAGCGTCTTTCACTTATGTTGTTACCGACAAGCCAGATATGGTATTTCTTGGACATTGTTTTATAATTGTGATAGTCATGCATGTGGTATTGGAATTGGAGTTGGCGGTTTTGGACGCGGGGGATGTTGTATCTCGGTGGTTTTACTCTTGCTTCTTTAATAAAACTACTTACAGAAGGCTAAAGGTTATATTGCATATTGGTGGGATGTATGCTTCTACAAATATCATGAAACTCTTCATTCCTGGAAATCCTGGTTCTTTCTATCAGGGTAGGTGTTGTTGTAGCCGGGCGCTTAACATTTTCACGAAGTTCAGAGGATGTCTGAAATTGCATATTCTTAAGCATAGCACGATATATGGGTACCATCCTATTAATGCATAATTCCACCAATCATTGTTCAATCATTTTGAACTTCTTGACATAATCATTTGGATGCTCATTGTTTTGTTATAACATTCTCCCAAAATTTGAAAAGGTGATATGCTCGGATACAAAGAAATACTTCTTGTAGAAAGCGGCTACCATCTCACACCAGTTGGATATACTATTTGGTGTAATGTTTTTGTACCAGGTGTACACTCTCCCGTAAGTGACTTTGAGAACTTTTTCAGGCGGAGGACATGATTGTATTCATGCTCTCCTAATGATTCCAGAAAACAAGAAATGTGTTCACGAGCATTACCAGTTCCGTCATAAAGGGAAAATTGAAGATAAGAGTATCCTATCAGAATAGGAACTCTTTGCACATCAGGAGGATAAGGAGGCTGATGCTGGTGCAGGTCTACCGAATTTTCCTTTCCTTGATGCTGGAGAAGTCGTTCTAGATCCTCACGCGTAATGAAATTGGACGGCTGATTACTTTCCCTTGAGTGCTCAGGACTAGCATGAATTTCTTCATTTATGAATGCACTCCATGTTGAAGTGCTTGCACCAAAAGTGTTGAAAGTACTCCTCATTGGTTCTATGTGATGGATCTTGTGGTAGTCTCTCCATCAATGTCTTGAGGAAAGTAATTACTTCTTTCTGAGTTGTATCCATTTCCGTCTGAGCCTTAGTGAGAACTTATCATCTTTCCATTAAATAAAAAATAGTGATAGGGGGTTGGCCTCCTCTGGATCTTCCAATCTCTCGTTCTAATGGGGAGTAGTAGTATCTCTAGTAATGACCGGGGGAGTTATGCTAGAAGAAATATTGGTGGTGGCAGCGGCTCTAGCTCTGGTGATCGGAGGTGTCATGCCTAAGGGAGTGTCTCGATGTTGTACGGGTTGACATAATAGGCGAACCCTTTATGATGATTTGAAGATGGGTCAAGCCTCCTTTGTTGTTTTAAATGTACGAATTCTCGGAATTATGCCATATCCTGGATCTACACATTTTGTTGATGAAGTGGTAGCGGATATTCCTGACTTTAAATTGGTAGCAGTAGTGGAATAAAGATAGATCTTTTATTTTGTGATCTCTGCAGGTGTCTCCCTAGGACTCCAATGGTGTTGATATTTGTTGTCGACTATCTCCATACTGGAAAAACAGCTACGCAAATCTTCACTTTGTCTTTCTGGGTGTGGACCCTTTGAGGCATTTCTGGCTTGCTCCATACAACACTTGTGGTGTTTGCAGAAAAGGCAGTTGCTCTATCCGGATCTCCAGAGAAACCGTTGCGTTCTTCTAAGTAGTAGTCACGTCTTCTTGTATCTCCACGCGGCTTTCTGGTCCTTTCATATGGGAGATTTACTGGTGCTCATCTATCCAAGGCATTTCCAGTAGCATTGCTTGAAAAAACGTTTTTATGAAGCTTCTTAGCGAATGAAACACCGGAATTGAATTGGATCTAAGATCCACCCTTTTGAAATTGAGAAAATTTGAATGAATATTGAAAAAATATTTTGCAACCGAGATATCAATCTCCCACGATGGTCGCCAATTATTTGAGGGTAAAAACTGGTTCTGCTGTTTTGTGGTAAATTTGGGTGTGTTGATGAGAAATGAATCTAAACCCTAAACAAATGCACTGTATGGGAGTACTGTAGATTCGAGAGATCAATCTGTACAATTCTAGCCTAAACCAAGAAATGGTGGTTCCAGACTTGCTTCGGTCACAAAGTGAAGGAGAAGGGTTGATCTTAGGGAGGGAAGCGAAGAATGTGTTGAGATTATGATGGTGTTGGATGCTTATGACTTGTATCAGAATGTCGAACTAGCTTGCATAATGTAAGCTATTAGTTCTAAGTAATTTCTGGATATTGTGTGGTAGGCTCGGAAAGATACCTACGACTATGTCTAACCGCAAGTGCACAACGTCTAATGTAGACAGGGCAAATACAGGTCGATCCCACAAAGAATTGGTGGGTGTAGAAGTGATTCCAAAATATTACTAAACTGATTCAAATAAGAGTAACACAATATTTCTTTTTGGTGTCGATACGACAAGATATTTTTTTAGTAAACGAATAATAAAGCAAATTGCAATGTAAAGATAAAATAAATAGATTGTAAACAAATGATTGAGAAGCACTAGGGTGATTGAATTCGCCACCTAATCCTATACTAAGGTAATACTACTCAAATTATGTTCTTGTACCTTCCCTTGAAGGCTGCAGATGGATGATTTATCAACCATTTTCACTAACTCACCCCTAGTATAATTTGTCTTCTTACAGTACAACTTATCACAGGTTCATTTGATCAAAAAGCTAACTTCTACTGATTTCACTAATTCTCCCCTAGTATCAATTGTCTTCTTACAGTACAATTGATCACAGGCTAATTAGCTCACCACTAGTATCAACTAATTTTACTAGCTCACCCCTAGTATTAACTGTCTTCTTACAGTATAGCTAATCACAGGTTCACTTGCGCAATTAACTAACTAATCATTCCTAAAACCATGAAGCACAACAAGAACACAAACATGAATATGAATTAACTCAACATAAAATTAGGGGTTTCATCAACACCCTAGCAGATAGTTTTAGAACATTAAAACCAACAGAACCAAAATAAATTGGATATCCCTGGAAGAAAAGTTCGATCCTATTTATATAGGAAGACTCCCGACATATTTCCCCCGCGTGCATGATAATATGCTGTGTTGGTTATTACTTTCTTCTTCTTTCTCTGTTATACCACGTGAAGTTAGAGGTGCACATGTGAAGAAAGTAATAAATTCCTTCTTTTCTTTACTTTCTTTTTTCTCTTGCTTTCCAGCTAACCGAGCTTCATCATGCTAACAACAAAGCCCATACTCCCATGTTTTTATTCTTCTCGATCTCAGTCATCACACGTGAAGATAGCTCGCATGCGCATCATGGATTTTATTTTCTTTCCTTTTTCGTGCTTTCTTGAGCAGCACCCTGTCTCCACTGCCTCTTCACGTTCTTGGCAGCATCACTTTCGTGCACATTCTTCCTTTCCAGCTCGACTACAACCATTCATCATCACGGTCACTGGCGAGCCAACATCGAGCTCTCATCAGTCCAACTACTCTTTTGTTCGTCAGCAGTGAGCCATGCATGTGCTCATCTTTGCCTTCTGTTCTTCATGTGCTCGTCACTATTTCTTCATCACTGCAACAGCCTGCCCGTACTCTTCTCCTTCTTTTCTCTCTTGCTCCAACATCTTGTCATGACCATCTCGAGCCCCATGCCTTCATCTTCATGTTCTCAAGTAAGCTGCAACATCCTTCCCATGTTCTTCTAGTTACGGCCATCATCATTATTGCCACGTTTCTCAGCAGCCGAGCTCGTGCTCTCTCAATCGAACTGAGCTTTGTCGTCATCAGTCATGTGACCAACAACGGTAAAAACAACCAACCTACAGAAAATCCCTGAGAACCATCACCATTGTTAACCGTAACTCCACCGAGCTCGTCCTTAGCTTTCTCTCACAACGCCAGCATCTCATCATCTCTTGCCATGCTCGAGGCTGCCATGAAACCAACAGCAGAAAACACGAACATCAAACCATCATTCGTTTCGAACTATCGTCGTTCCGTCTCTGCCAATCTCCTTGTTGGAGCTCCAATCCGTCACTGCCATTACTGCTCGGGTTTCACTTATCTATTGGAGAAGATGATGGTGGTGGCCTATAGTCAAAGTCCGGGTGCCTTTAGTATTATTCAAATATTGGCACCCCCATTGCATAAAAGATTGGACTGCCTTTAGCAGTTGCTATGAAACAGTCTGCCCCTTAACATAAGGTGGGGTGCCTCTTAATATGAGATTCCCCTTAGCGAACAGTAAGGGTGCCAATAGTATTCTCCATTGTAAAATGACCATTTTGCCCCTTTTCTTGTTTTGCTCATAACTTCTTCATACGAACTCCGAATGACTCCGTTCTTTCGCCGTTGGCTTTGCCTTCTCGTCCTCAATTCATCCAAGCTTTATTTGGTACCTAAAAACACAAAATTAATTAATACAAATATTTATTCTTGAAAACAGAGAAAATACAGAATTTGGGATAATATCTGATTTTAAAGCGCAAAAGATGAGTTAAATGCCAATAAAAAGGTGTAGAAATATGCACTATTTGGCACTCATCAAATACCCCCAAACCTGAATTTTACTTGTCCTCAAGTGAAACAGAAATTAAGAAATCCTAACTACACCACTGTCGCTGGTCTCTCGAATGCATTTAGCGTATGCACTAAGCCTTTAAACCCCTAGGTGTCCCTAGTGGACGAGTTGTAATCTCGTGAGGGCCTATCAGAGATGTACCCACAAAACCCTCTCCAACTTCAGAGCGTAAAAGAGTCTCAAGCATCCAAGGAGCTATGAGGACATAGAGTTTCTGCATGCTAGTAACACGAAGTTAGAACTACCAAAGAACGCATTCTCATCCTTAAGAGTTGAGAGAGAAATAACCATACCATATGAAAGAATTCGGGTTCGAGAATAATCACAAGCCTCGAATTATGCCTCACCAGTAGGGTTTTATGATATTTGCACTCAAAAAGACTGCTTTTTTACTCTCTCATGTGTGCAGACAAGAATAAAGAGAGAAATCCTGCACACGTTGATGGTGGGAAGGAGAACCTTCCGAAATAATTTCTGGAGACTCCACAGAAGTGTGGACACAAAGAATCTTTTTCTGATGATCTCTAAGAAAGGAAATCAACCATTAGCAAGGATGGGAGTACTCACTTACCTTCACATCCGATCGGCAATCAACATCACTCTCACAGCATCCATAGAAATGTCTTCAATCTTCGGTCTTCAACTGTTGATGATGAACTTCTGAACTTCAAAAACTTGACAATTTGTAACTTTTCTCTTCAATTTCCTTATTGCTTGGAATTTTCTTCTTGAAATTTTCTTCTTTACCATGGTGGTATCAAAACTAAACTAATAAAATAAACTACAATTTTTTTTTTTAATGATTTTTTTGATTTTTTGATTTTTGATTTTTTTAAGAATATGAAAATAACAACAAAAACAATGAAACTACTAACTCCATGGATGAAGGACTTTATCATTCAATTCTTCACAAGTATTGTCTTGATTTCATAAACTTCACTAATTCTCATCTTATTTTCTTTTCTTTGCTCTAGTAAAATACCTCTTCAAATGTGTATAGTATTCTGCTCTTTGTAATATATTGTTGCATGTAAACCTTGGACTAATTCTGATGTTGCTCTGCTCGTTGATGATGATGTGTTTCTATGGATCTGTTGATGTTGTTGAGAGAGATAGAGTGATGCTAATTGCTCATCGAACTATAAGAAGGAGTTTTCATCTTTAGACGTCACCCTCATGCTTGACAAAATTAGCACTCAAGAGATCAAAAATAGTGCTGAAAGTGGTGCGAAGTTGGGTAGCTCACCATTCCTACCCGGAATTGACCTACGGTGACACACACTCTAAAAGATTTTTTAGAAAGTCACAAATTGAAGGTCGGTGCCTCGCTTGATGTAAAAATGGGTAGTCTCCACTATGGGTGATCACAATTCTACTACCGAATATCTTTACAGCACCTAATTCGCCCTCCGGCATGGCTAAATCCAACTTTAACGCTTTAATAACCTAAGAAACACGATTGTGTTCTCCAGTACTTCCAAGTTCAGCTATTTCGGTCAGACTCTCTATGTAAACATAGCTAGAAGCATACTAGTGACTATAAGATCTCTAAAAGTTGGAGGTTTTATGCAAATATTTGCAAAAGATTTTTGAATTTTTTTGATTTTTGATTTTTTTAATAAAAGACTAAAAACTCTATATGCAAAACACACCCCCAAACCTAAATCTAACATTGTCCTCAATGTTTCAAAAGATGATAAGAACACATATCAAGAGAGCAAGGCAGAGCATATTTAAAGAAAAGAGATTACCAGATACAAAAAGGGTGGTGCTAACCATAATTGAATGAATGCTTTGAAAGCAAACAATACGAGCGCAGGACAAAAATTTGTTTAGCACAATATATACAAAATACAACTTAAACAGGTTCATGAAACAATATTTAACAATATCTACTGGATTATATATAAAAATTCACCATACACTAGCAATCTAAAGAGTTGAGGATCAACCCAAAAGACGAAGTGCATAAATTTTAACAATCTCACATAATTATGATATGATAGAAATGCAAGTGAGAAAGTAAAATAAAAATAGATACCCCCAAACCTAGATTTTTCAATAGAAATACTTTTGGGCATGAAATCTAACAATTTTAGGGGTTCATCACGCAGAAGGTCTAGCTCAAAATGGACTTCGTTCGGGATGGGAAGAGAAACACGAGGGTATTCCAGATATGACTTCTCAATAACAGGATATTTAGTGGACAAAAAGTCCAAAAGAATTTGAGATGCATATAACTCTAACCCTAGGTTTGGAATTGTCAACAACATTGATTCAGCACACTTAAAAGGAAAAATTCTTAGGTCCAGTGCAAGACCATCTAAGTTGCTCATATGGATGAGATCAAGAGTACCATTATCATTAGTTACATTTACATCTCCTAAGTCATCTACAAGTGTGACAGTATGCTCACATTCATATAACAATTCATCAAGACCTAGTTCATAATCATCATCATCCAAAGTTTTATTCTCATGCATAGACAAATCCAAAGAGATATCACAATGTGACCCAGGTAGAGAATCAGACACGTCAATTATATTTTCATGCATAAGATCATTAGTGTCGACAGGAGATTCAACATTACCTATGTTAGACACAAGTACAACATCATGCTCATGCTCATAAAACAAATCAATAAACCCCAGTTCACAATCATCCCCTAGAACTTCAGTTTCATGCATAGGAATATCACAAGAAACTTCACATTGTGACTTAGGCAGAGAATCAGACACATCAAAGTTATTTTCATGCATAGTATCATTGGTGTCTACAGAAGATTCAACATTTTCTAAGTCACAAACAAGTTGTGCAGCATGATCACTTTCACAGGACAATTGCACAGGCTCAAGATTAGTAACCACATCACATGTATATGGAACATTAGAAGAAAAATCATTCATCAAGGTCGAGGCAGAGAAGCCTAATGTCTCTTAACCCAAAGGTTCGACAATATTTTTAGTAAAAACATGTTCTTCTAACATAACATCATCATCATCATCATCACAGAAATACATTTCCCTATTCAAAATTGTAGTATTTATAGTCCCTTCATTTAAAACAGGTTCACATGCAATATCAGCTGCACGAGTAAGACTAGGCATACTATTTTCACATTTTATTTCATTAGGACAAACAAACATTTCATCCTGAAATTCCTCCCTTCCTACATTTTGTAAACGAATCAAATTCATTTTTAATAATGCATTAAGTTGTTCAATGGACGGAAAGACTTCAACAGTAGGAAATTCATAATCAATGCTATATGGTTTATCATGCAATACACTCCTAGCATTATTTTGTTCGATGAGTCTGAGATTTTCCTCCACAGATTGAGAAGTACAAAATTGTTCAACTTCCCACTGTGGTGAATGGTACATGTGTGCATGGTCATTAGGGTCTATAAAATACTGATCGCAACCTTCGAAAGGTTGATTATGGTCCCAATGACTATCAGCTTTGTAACCTGTTGGCATTTCATATTTTGGATTTTCATGATATTCTCTAGATTGCCTAAAATCATGCAAAATATAGCAATTCTCAGTAGGATGGTCTAAGCCTCCACATAAGGTACAAGCATAGATTTCAGGTTGCATTTCTAAAGCTGTGATTTTAGCTTCTAACTGATCCAAACGTGATGATTGTGAGAGTTGGGCACTGTAAAGATGTTCATTTTCACCCTGTGATGGATGATACATATGTTCATAGTTATTATGGTTCATGTATTGATGCTCAGGACTGTGAAAATGTCCATAATAATCCCTATAATTATTGACATCATGGTCTATGGGAGGTTCATAACGTGCAACATGCCCGTAAGAAAGTTCTCTAATTGATTTGTTTCCATCCCCACCTGCAGACCAAAATCCTGACATGATCTCTAACTAGCACTAGGCTTGTTGCAGAGTTGTGTCACTGTGCACGAGAAAATACAACCAATTATTATTATTTTTCAAGCCCGTTCTCTAATGACCTCGGGCATACACTAGAAAAACAAAATAAAAGAAGAAAAATCCTAAACGGAAGGGAAGTTCTATGCAATCGCAAACAAGGCTGACTTCACCACAGTAAACCTACTGATTTCTAGCAAACAAAAAGCATGATGGATCCACTTAGATTGTTTTCTAGACCAGCTTCTAATCTTTCGAAAGGGAATTCGTTACAATCTGAGCAAACCCCTCTAGAATCAATCTGAGTTTAAGTAAATTGAATAGAGGCGAGGGAAGCTGCTGGAGCTTTGATACCCAAGACCTCACCGCATTCCAAGGCGGCGCAGTCACGTATTCAACTTACATAAACCATCATGAACTTCGAAGTATGCTTAAAGAGTAACCAATATTTTTCGAACGACTTTCCTACTAAGCTCGTTACCCTATCGGTCTCGTTCTATTCAAAATTTTAAAGCTTAGGTTCACGTTAGGTATCGTTTTCCTAAGACGGGCAAGAAGAGAACGGTGATGAAATCCGAACCCTTATCTTATATGGCAAGTCCTTGCCCTTTACTAGGAAAATAAAAGCAGCCGTATTCAAGTCCTCGACATATATGCAAACGAAGGAATATAGTAACTCGCTAACAGGAGATTTGCGAGTGTTTCGACAAACTTACCTCCCATACCAGACGGGGGATGAACCGTTGTTGTCGACTCGGGCCACGACTCCTATGTCATGAACGAACCCGAGGGGCTGAGGTGATATTGTAATCACCGTCCTTCTCTGCAAACAGTTTGATATTTAATACGACCCTTCCGTAGGGTTTAAAAAAAAAAAAAAAGAATGTCCAAGTCCAAAGTCCAAAGTCCAAAAAGATAAAATGCAAAAGAAATAGAAAATTACAAGAATAGAAAAATACTAATACAATCTAAAAATAAGTAAATAAAATAAACTCTTTTTTTTTTATAAAAGAAAATCTTCTTCTTTCTCCTTTAGCTTCGCCTTTTACTCCAAGTCTTTTAAGTATTCACCAAAAGCTTTGGCAAATTTTCTTTCGCTCCAAACTCCAAATTCTGCAAGGAAAAGACAAAAAAACAAAAACGTAAAGAAGAACAAATAAATTTTCTACAATTTTTTTTTTATTATTATTTTATTATATACATTTTTTTTTATTATATAATTTTTTTATATATATATATATTTTTTTTTGAACGATAGAAACCTCAGCTACACCGTAACCGAGTCCCCGGCAACGGCGCCAAAAACTTGGTAGGCTCGGAAAGATACCTACGACTATGTCTAACCGCAAGTGCACAGCGTCTAATGTAGACAGGGCAAATACAGGTCGATCCCACAAAGACTTGGTGGGTGTAGAAGTGATTCCAAAATATTACTAAACTGATTCAAATAAGAGTAACACAATATTTCTTTTTGGTGTCGATACGACAAGATATTTTTTTAGTAAACGAATAATAAAGCAAATTGCAATGTAAAGATAAAATAAATAGATTGTAAACAAATGATTGAGATGCACTAGGGTGATTGAATTCACCACCTAATCCTATACTAAGGTAATACTACTCAAATTATGTTCTTGTACCTTCCCTTGAAGGCTGCAGATGGATGATTTATCAACCATTTTCACTAACTCACCCCTAGTATAAGTTGTCTTCTTACAGTACAACTTATCACAGGTTCATTTGATCAAAAAGCTAACTTCTACTGATTTCACTAATTCTCCCCTAGTATCAACTGTCTTCTTACAGTACAATTGATCACAGGCTAATTAGCTCACCACTAGTATCAACTAATTTCACTAGCTCACCCCTAGTATTAACTGTCTTCTTACAGTATAGCTAATCACAGGTTAACTTGCGCAATTAACTAACTAATCATTCCTAAAACCATGAAGCACATCAAGAACACAAACATGAATATGAATTAACTCAACATAAAATTAGGGGTTTCATCAACACCCTAGCAGATAGTTTTAGAACATTAAAACCAACAGAACCAAAATAAATTGGATATCCCTGGAAGAAAAGTTCGATCCTATTTATATAGGAAGACTCCCGACATATTTCCCCCGCGTGCATGATAATGTGCTGTGTTGGTTATTACTTTCTTCTTCTTTCTCTGTTATACCACGTGAAGTTGGAGGTGCACATGTGAAGAAAGTAATAAAGTCCTTCTTTTCTTTACTTTCTTTTTTCTCTTGCTTTCCAGCTAACCGAGCTTCATCATGCTAACAACAAAGCCCATACTCCCATGTTTTTATTCTTCTCGAGCTCAGTCATCACACCTGAAGATAGCTCGCATGCGCATCATGGATTTTATTTTCTTTCCTTTTTCGTGCTTTCTTGAGCAGCACCCTGTCTCCACTGCCTCTTCACGTTCTTGGCAGCATCACATTCGTGCACATTCTTCCTTTCCAGCTCGACTACAACCATTCATCATCACGGTCACTGGCAAGCCAACATCGAGCTCTCATCAGTCCAACTACTCTTTTCTTCGTCAGCAGCGAGCCATGCATGTGCTCATCTTTGCCTTCTGTTCTTCATGTGCTCGTCACTATTTCTTCATCACTGCAACAGCCTGCCCGTACTCTTCTCCTTCCTTTCTCTCTTGCTCCAACATCTTGTCATGACCATCTCGATCCCCATGCCTTCATCTTCATGTTCTCAAGTAAGCTGCAACATCCTGACCATGTTCTTCTAGTTACGGCCATCATCATTATTGCCACGTTTCTCAGCAGCCGAGCTCGTGCTCTCTCAATCGAACTGAGCTTTGTCGTCATCAGTCCTGTGACCAACAACGGTAAAAACAACCAACCTACAGAAAATCCCTGAGAACCATCACCATTGTTAACCGTAACTCCACCGAGCTCGTCCTTAGCTTTCTCTCACAATGCCAGCAGCTCATCATCTCTTTCCATGCTCGAGGCTTCCATGAAACCAACAGCAGAAAACACGAACATCAAACCATCATTCATTTCGAACTATCGTCGTTCCGTCTCTGCCAATCTCCCTGTTGGAGCTCCAATCCGTCACTGCCATTACTGCTCGGGTTTCACTTATCTGTTGGAGAAGATGATGGTGGTAGCCTATAGTCAAAGTCCGGGTGCCTTTAGTATTATTCAAATATTGGCACCCCCATTGCATAAAAGATTGGACTGCCTTTAGCAGTTGCTATGAAACAGTCTGCCCCTTAACATAAGGTGGGGTGCCTCTTAACATGAGATGCCCCTTAGTGAACAGTAAGGGTGCCAATAGTATTCTCCATTGTAAAATGACCATTTTGCCCCTTTTCTTGTTTTGCTCATAACTTCTTCATACGAACTCCAAATGACTCCGTTCTTTCGCCGTTGGCTTTGCCTTCTCGTCCTCAATTCATCCAAGCTTTATTTGGTACCTAAAAACACAAAATTAATTAATACAAATATTTATTCTTGAAAACAGAGAAAATACAGAATTTGGGATAATATCTGATTTTAAAGCGCAAAAGATGAGTTAAATGCCAATAAAAAGGTGTAGAAATATGCACTATTTGGCACTCATTATTGTGTTAACAACAACTTGTCCTCCTGTCGAAATAGGTTGAAGACCTATTTATAAAAGTCATTTGAGCGCACCTATGATCTCGTAGGAAGTGTAGAATATTAAGTGATGAAGTAGTGAGGTTGTGTAGGAGATGGTGATCATCATGTGGTCACTCCTTCGCCCACTTCTCTCATCATCGTTAACCGCTCATCTTTTCCTGACACGTTCTTAAATGGGCGCGTTGCACGCCGCACGCTGTAAACGGCCAAACCAATTCCCCCAGTAAGTATCCCCCAGTTTGTGACATGTTCGATGTCTCGAGTGAGTGGGTCAAGTGGTGGGACCTGCCGCAAAGAATAGAATATGGTGTTATTGAGTTAAATAACTAAGTTGTTTATGAGGCCGATATTCATAAAATATCGTATGCATTCAATGCATGTGAAGCATCGCTTTTAAGCATCTTAAAATAGCAGCATGTCCGACCACCTTTGGGTAACCGTTTGAGGGACGCATGAATAAGACACCATTTGGTCGATCGCTCCCTATGAGAGAGGTGGCCAGTGATTATTGAGGTACCTTATTGATTTCCTAATATTTGATCCAACTCGTCCGACCAAGCTAGCTAAGTTGGACGGACGAGATGGTTTGCGGTAGATGTTTGTCGCGTTGATATAATTTAGGGTTTAGGGGTCATGCATCCATCCCTATTTTGGCTAGTCTAATCAAAGTATTGGCCGTTGATTCAAATGGTTCGATTGTGTATGTGTGAAGATGAGCCACTAGTGAGTGTGTTGACATCTCCTGGGTCATCTGAAATCGGATCTAAGCTACTCAAATCTCCTGGCGAAGATAAGTGGTCACGATCAATTTATGATAGAAGTGTGTTGCCGCAAAGCGTTTTTTAGGGTTTTCGAATAGCGCGTTCACCCTACTTTGGGCCGGTGATTTAATGCGCTTTGGTCTTGCTATAATCAAGTCGATCGACCACGTGTGGAGTTGGTTCCATGGTGAACGCGTTGGCATCTCCTTGATCATTTGAAATGCAATCTAAGTCGTCCAACTAGGCTGGTGAAGTTAGACAGACATGATTGATTTGCGGCAGTTATATAACGCCATTTATTGGATTTATGGTTTTAAAGGCTGTGCGATCACCCTTATTTGGGACTGTGATTCAACGTGTTTCTGGTTTGCAGTGGGCAGGTCGATTGACCAAGAATGTAGTTCGGTCATTGGTGATCACATTAGTACCCTTTCGATCATTCGAGGGAATATCTAAGTCGTCCAACTAAGCTGGCAAAGTTGGATGGATGTGATGCATTTAAGACCGCTTTGGTCAGTCTCAGCTCATTTGAGCTCTTCTTAAACAACGCGATCACCCATGTTAGAGTTGATCGTTCAAAGCGCTATGGATGAAAAACGTTCGGATAGGGAGTTACTGGGTCCACCGGTGGTCATCGTGATGATTACCTAATTCCGTTAGGAGCAGGATAGGCTTGTTGAATTGTCCGGCCAAATTGTGTGGCTGTGATCGTTTTCGAGACTTGCATGGACATTCTAGATTTCTCTTACGGAAAAACATGCTCGATCGAGCTGTCTTTATTTAAAAGTGCGTCGATATGAGATTTTCTTTGTCAGAGAGTGATATAGCCTGTGTGGGTATTTTTATGCAAATCTCAATACTGGCACTTTGGGAGATTCATGCTACTCTGCTGAGAGTGAACACTTAATCATCATGTCATGTCAATGATGAGAGTTCGTCTGAGAACATAGCACGGAAAATGCTAGGCAAATCATGCATTAATTAATAATGCTGGTGTAAAAAAGAATTCACAGAATATTTGGGATTGTTGTTGCACGCACCATTCTGAGTGAATTTCATGTATATTTTCATATTGAAATGCTTCAAACGAGCGAAGAGGTTTTTTGCACTCATCACTTCTTAAGTGGTTTTACCCCTTGCAGGGTGACAGCGCATTAAATACAGGATTTTACGATTTTATCCCTTGAACTAAAAACCACCATCAACAACAGCGTGTTTTCCAGAATTTGCGAATGCAATTCATATAAGCTCTGGATTTTAGGAATGCAATTTGTCTTAAAGGAGGGGTCATCAATCTTAATCTCTTAGTAATATGTGACAATGTCTGGATCAGTTGGGCGAGAATATAACCCAAAAGGAACGTAAGGATACTAGAAATCATTCGGAAAGAAGTACTTTTTCGTGCAACTCCTACTTATTCTTATAAGGTTTTTGTAAACATATCCTACTGAACTTTGTTTTGTAAAAAGAAAATAAATAGCATTTCAAACTGATATTTATGTTTTACATGAATGATTTGAAATTAGAAAGTCTACATTTCTTAAAAATGCATAAAAAATGTCTAAACTAATAAAACCTGGCTTGATTGGGGTATACCCAGATTAATTGGGGTATACCAAAATTTATATGGACCTAGTATCCTTGCTAAGGGGTGGTGAAATGTGTTGAAGTTACGAATATACCCTTCACAGTTATAATTGAAAGTTAACCTAATAATCTGATTTCACTTCATCTTCTTCTTCCTCCTCTCCTCTTCGACCTCCCATCAACACTTCATCATCTTCTTCTTGCTCTCCTCTTCGACCTCCCATCAACATTCGTCATCAAACCCAAAAAAAATCGTCAATTATCGACGCGAAAATTCCTTCGTCCATAAATTTTCAAACACGCAGAACCATTTCAAGCAAAGAAAACCTAACAAAAATGACTCCTAAATCGGAAGAACCGCTCAACTCAAACCAAAAAACACATCTGTAGGTATTTGGCCGACATGATTCCTGGTTACATATCGTGCCGACCTTTCATACCTGGATGCAACATTTATAAGGTCGGCATGATATTCAACTAACTACCTTGCCGGCTTTGTATTGGTTTAAAATGCTTTCCCTGCTCATTATAAAAATTCCTTCCCCGCTTATTATAATCTGATCCGGCTTTGATTTTCACGCTGCAGGTGAAAATCAAACTTATCCTTTTCTGCCATCTTCAGGGAAAAAAAAACACTTGTTTCCAAAGACTTAAACATACATACATTAGCTAATTAATTATATTAGTACCTGAAAAGTGTTAGAAAAAACGGGGTTTTTGAATAACTTGCACCATGGTTTGATCCCTAGACCTATTTCCCTCTAGTTGTTTTTTCTTTTGAATAGATAAAACAATAGTCCTAGACTAAAATTTTAAGAGTTTTAGGCTTAAATACCGTGGGTTTTGCCTAAAGGGCATGACACTTTGGGTCTACACACTTTTGTGTAAGGGGGGAAGACCTAGACCATGGGAAGGTTATTTTCCCGTACGCGCATTGCTTCACACCGAAGCACGCACGCTGCCCGATCGGCTCGGGCGTGGTGTGTGTGTCTACACATTTTTTTAATGTGAAGAATCATTTTTTGTTTGTCGTGCATGAAGAATCATTTTTAATACTTAAATGAATTTTTATCATCATGTCTTTCATGAATCATGCCTATTAGTGAAGAAATGAATTATGTCGTGCATGAAGAATAATTTTTAATTCTTAGATGAACTTTTCATAAAGATGTTGCAGTAAAGCATCTTGTTTTGTCGCACATGCAAACACGACTGTTTTGATGTACTTTCCTCGTGAGGAATCTTCTGTCTCGTGTGCTTCTCATTTACTCGGTTTTTGTTGACATCACATTAGTCCTTTTTTATTTGACCGTTCTTTATTGGTTAAAGAAAAGGGGCCATACACTATAGTTCTTAACTAATAGGTTTCTTTTTTTGATTGTTAATAAAATGCATCTTACTCATTTCTCTGCCAGTTAATTAACAAGAGTTGGAGGAAGAATCTTACCTCTTCTATGTGCGCATGCATTTAAGCAAAAGCAAAAGTAGTTTCACATTTTTCAAACCATTTAAACAAAAGCAAAAGAAAACTACTTTTGCAAAGAATTTTATTCATTGTATTCCACCAGACAAAAGTTTTTTTTTTTAGAATTCCTGTTTTATATTCTTTTGTCTGGCACGTATGGGAATTAACGGGTCAATTTTTGGTTAAATAAATCTATGAGTTTTTCAGCTCAGTTTAAGTGCGACACAGGAGAGAAGTGAGAGAAACTGTGTGTGCTTGACAAAAATGAAAATTTCAGATCTTGTGAGTTTTGAGTAGCAGAGAGCAGTAGTGAAAATGAACAAACAAAATGAACTTCTTCATGTTTTTGGTTTCCATGTTTTCGAGAGAAAAACAACTTAACATTAACTCCTATGTTTTTGGTGGAAAAATAGAGTAGGAGAAAAAACAAGTTTTATTCTTCCATTTTTCTCTATGAGTTTTCTTTTGAGTGAAACAAGGTGGTTTCACTGAGTTATTTTCACTGCCAAGTTCTAAGGGCGTTCTCTTGTATGCTACAAGAAGGAATGCTAACGATAGTTGTATTCTGGAGGCAACTCGCTAATGAAGCTATAGCATCTCTCTATTTAGAGGAGTAGCAGGCGATATTGTCTTTAGTTCAGCGTATCATATACGTGCCTCTATCAATTTTTCCTCTGCATGCTACTCGACGTGATGCATCCACCAAGTTGCTGCAAATCAAGCTAAGTATCACTTGTGTTTATTCAATTTATTTTCATTATTGTTGTTACTAACCCAACAATCTAAAGACAATATGTGCTAGTTTAATTTTTGTAACAATAATAAAGAAAAATATTGTTGACAAATCAAACTACTAAGTTTAATGGAAAGTGTCATTAGGAATTTACATAATCAAAAATTGAATGAATGGTGTTGATACTAATTTTGGAAAAATAAAGATGTTCATATTTTTCTAAAGTGAAAAAATCAAAATTAAAAGTTTGGTATGAGCTGTATAATTTTGGGTTTATCTCTTAACCCAGGACGAAATTTGCTGAATACTTTTAACACAATGATATATACATGTTTGTGGTTAACCCCACCAAATTTCATGATTTTTGGAGTTGTAAAAGTATTTATTAGATATTTTACAAAACCGTTATACGTTTCTGAAAATTTCTGACGGGCAGGAAAAACTCTGCTGAAAAAATTATTTTTCTGGTATAACTATGAGTTTTTGGAAATGTTGATCTAAATAAGATATTTAGTTCTGGATCTTATCTTTAAACCCCCTTTTTATTCATTTAATTTGGATATGCGGTTTGAGAGATAAGGTATTTGGAAAATTGTCGTGCATGTCTGTCCAGAAAATGTGTAATGTGTGTAATCTCTTGATTATGTCTAGCAACAATTGATTAGTGATGTGCTATCACTTTGGGAATATCATGGGAACCTATAGTAATGATTACTTAGAGGATATTTAGTTGAAATTTAATTCTCATGATAACTTAAGCATGTAGCTAGCAACCGATTCCTATGACAAGAGCAATAATCATTTGTAGAGGTAAAATTGTATTACTTTGTCAAGGAATAATATGATTTTGATCAATTATATATGAAATTTGTTTATGTTCAAATTCACTTGGATCATATATGTTTTGTGTAACATCAATTTGCATAAATCACATGTTGGTTAATAAATGTGATACAACAAGAAAATTGTGTGTTTAAATCGATTTGTGAATACACAAAGCATTTGGTTTTAATTACCAATATTTTGTGACCTACTAATGAATGATTGAATCTAATGTTGAGGTACAATAATTTGATCCAACAAGAAAGTTGGTTAATGTTCGGGATGCTAGAATGCGAGCTTCAGAAGAAGTGTGTGAGTCTTCTACCAAGAGCACCAAGGTATGAATGCATTTCTTTGAGAAACTCAACTATCAAAACAGTTGAAGGAAAATAGGTAAAATGGTTTCAGGTATGGAAACTTTCGTTCTCCACATGTGAATTATGCTTTAAATATAATTTCCAATAGTTATCTACTTTACTATTAGATATGATATTTGGAAATACGTTCATGTAATGCTTTGAACTCTTAGCATAAGAGAACATGAGGAATTAATAGATAAAGTGAAACTTGTATGCTATTAATTGATAATGAATACATGAACATGTTAAATCATAATTTGAGTATGCGGCGTGTATTAAATGACACAAAATCGCAGCATGTTGAGAAATCCTGATAATTGTAAGGGTGTAAAATAAAAATATTTTTTTTAATCTCTCAAAAATATTGTGCAAGGTGCATAACCTATTTTTGTGTTCTTGACCTGTATACCTAAAATGTGGGGGGTGTATTGGCTATTTCGTCTCCCAAGCAAGTCAAAATTTTGACCTAAGATTATGGATTTTGTATTCCTAACCTATCCTAAGCATGCTAGTGCATATAGGTTAATGGTCATAAGATTTGACATCGATAACATTGGTATGAACACGGTAGCGCAATCAAGAGATGCTTTGGTTTTTGATCATATAATTCTTTTGAGGATTGGACCTCGAAAAAAGGATCCATGACAATTTCACATATGTTCCTTCGACTAGTCAACCTCGTCTCATGTTGAGACTGGACATAGTAGAAGTAAGAGAGTTAGAACTTAGATAAGTTTTAGCCTCGTCTATGTGACCTTTATGGTAGAGTTTGGACACTGAACCCACATGGAAGTTATATGTTCTTCTGAATAGTGTTCAAAAGGAAACCTTGGTACAAATGAAACTGTAGAGAAATACCTAGTATGGTTATGGGTTATAACCAAAAATTAAGGAATAAATTTCTTTGACATATTTTCACCTGTCACTAGAATCACTTCTGTTAAGATGATGATTAATATTGCTTTTATTCATGATTTGAATATATACATCAGATGGATGTTAAGACTGCAATTTTAAATGGTGAATTATATGTAGAAATTTAAACGTACCAACTAAAAGGTTTTTTGTTGTAAGAACAAAGTATGCGAATTGATTAAATTTCTGTATGGTTTGAAACAAGAACCGAAATGAAGGCATGAGAATTTGATCATGTAATGATATCTAGTGGCTTAAGATTAATAAATCTAATTAATGTGTTTACATTAAATATGAGGATGATGTTTATGTTACTGTGTGCCTGTATGTTGATGATATGCTCATATTAGGCAGTAACATTGATTTTATTAATACCACTAAAAGCATACTAAATGAGAATATTGACATGAAAGACTTAAGCCCTACCGATGTAGTCTTAGGGATGAAAATCAGAGAGACATCTGATGAATATAGTCTTAGTCAATTTCATTATGCTGAAACCATATTAAAGAAATTTAATCACGATGTGGCTGAATCTGCTTCTACTCCTTGTGAACCCACTCAAGGGTGACAGTGTTTCTCGAATTTTGAGAATTCTTGAGTAATTAGCAATCTTATGTAAATTGATTAATTGTATAAGAACTGGTATTGCTTACATTGTGAGTATGTTGAGCAGGTACACTTGCATCCCTGGGCAGGATCACAAGAATTCTATCAACAGAGTTTTGTGCTACTTGAGAGTAACTCCAGACTTTTGCTTAAGTTTTGGGAAGAATCATGCTGCGACAGAAGGGTGATGTGATGCCAACTGGATGTAGGACTCAGATGAGTCAAAATCCAATAGTGGGTACATCTTCAGACTTGGAGGTGCGTCTGTGTCATGGAAGTCTTCCAAACAGACAAGTATAGCTCGATCCACTATGGAGTCGGAGTTTATAGCCTTGGAGAAAGCTGGAGAGGAATCTGAATGGATACGATGTTTCCTGGGAGGAATTCCGCTCTGGCCCAAGCATGTGTCTTCAATCGCAATCCATTGTGACAGTCAAGCTGATATTGGTTGCGCAAGGAACAGTGTATACAACGTAAAGTCTATACATCTACAAAGAAGACACAAGACGATCCTTTGACGAAAGGTTTATCTAGAGAGGTAGTTAAATTTACATCGAGGGGGATGGGACTTAAGCTCATAGAATAAATCACCATGAAGGATACTCAACCTTGTGATTGGATCAAATCCAAGATCAAGGTTCAATGAGACAACTAATTTATGGTGATATTGGAAAGCACTATCTTTGTCCCTCCCTATGGTGTAACAGTGTGATAGTGCTGCCTGCAGAATTTTAGGATGATCTTTTGAGATCTTAATGGGTTTCATGGCTTTGATTAAAGCGGGGTGTGGCAGGACACTCTTTATGGACTCACCTTTGTGGATGTTGGAAGTGGGGCCGCTTCCTATGAGAATTTGAGCTGATTCTCTAGAGACATTCATTAAGTCCGGAATTTTGCCCACGGCCAAAACGGGCACAACCGCAAGAGCTTGGCAGCTTTCGGTGGGGACATCAAGTGTGGTTGTTATTTCTGAATTGCATTCACTGTTGGCGGTTCAAGACATTGTGTTCACCGTTACAACAAGCATTTCTGGTAACCTCTCACTAAGCTAAGGTTCAATCTTTGGGACACCTTAGCCTATTATTGATGCCTTCTGTTTTCTCGCGTTTTTCCGATATGTTTTATCAATTCATGTGGGGGATTGTTAGAAAAAACGGGGTTTTTGAATAACTTGCACCATGGTTTGATCCCTAGACATATTGCCCTCTAGTTGTTTTTTCTTTTGAATAGATAAAACAATAGTCCTAGACTAAAATTTTAAGAGTTTTAGGCTTAAATACCGTGGGTTTTGCCTAAAGGGCATGACACTTTGGGTCTACACACTTTTGTGTAAGGGGGGAAGACCTAGACTATGGGAAGGTTATTTTCCCGTACGCGCGTTGCTTCACACCGAAGCACGCACGCTGCCCGATCGGCTCGGGCGTGGTGTGTGTGTCTACACATTTTTTTAATGTGAAGAATCATTTTTGTTTGGCGTGCATGAAGAATCATTTTTAATACTTAAATGAATTTTTATCATCATGTCTTTCATGAATCATGCATATTAGTGAAGAAATGAATTATGTCGTGCATGAAGAATAATTTTTAATTCTTAGATGAACTTTTCATAAAGATGTTGCAGTAAAGCATCTTGTTTTGTCGCACATGCAAACACGACTGTTTTGATGTACTTTCCTCGTGAGGAATCTTCTGTCTCGTGTGCTTCTCATTTACTCGGTTTTTGTTGACATCACATTAGTCCTTTTTTATTTGACCGTTCTTTATTGGTTAAAGAAAAGGGGCCATACACTATAGTTCTTAACTAATAGGTTTCTTTTTTTGATTGTTAATAAAATGCATCTTACTCATTTCTCTGCCAGTTAATTAACAAGAGTTGGAGGAAGAATCTTACCTCTTCTATGTGCGCATGCATTTAAGCAAAAGCAAAAGTAGTTTCACGTTTTTCAAACCATTTAAACAAAAGCAAAAGAAAACTACTTTTGCAAAGAATTTTATTCATTGTATTCCACCAGACAAAAGATTTTTTTTTAGAATTCCTGTTTTATATTCTTTTGTCTGGCACGTATGGGAATTAACGGGTCAATTTTTGGTTAAATAAATCTATGGGTTTTTCAGCTCAGTTTAAGTGCGACACAGGAGAAAAGTGAGAGAAACTGTGTGTGCTTGATAAAAATGAAAATTTCAGATCTTGTGAGTTTTGAGTAGCAGAGAGCAGTAGTGAAAATGAACAAACAAAATGAACTTCTTCATGTTTTTGGTTTCCATGTTTTCGAGAGAAAAACAACTTAACATTAACTCCTCTGTTTTTGGTGGAAAAATAGAGTAGGAGAAAAAACAAGTTTTATTCTTCCATTTTTCTCTATGAGTTTTCTTTTGAGTGAAACAAGGTGGTTTCACTGAGTTATTTTCACTGCCAAGTTCTAAGGGCGTTCTCTTGTATGCTACAAGAAGGAATGCTAACGATAGTTGTATTCTGGAGGCAACTCGCTAATGAAGCTATAGCATCTCTCTATTTAGAGGAGTAGCAGGCGATATTGTCTTTAGTTCAGCGTATCATATACGTGCCTCTATCAATTTTTCCTGTGCATGCTACTCGACGTGATGCATCCACCAAGTTGCTGCAAATCAAGCTAAGTATCACTTGTGTTTATTCAATTTATTTTCATTATTGTTGTTACTAACCCAACA
>JAJJWX010005241.1:0-88953 GCA_023529315.1 Papaver bracteatum
GAGATGGCAAATTATCGTAACTTAACTTCAAAACTTGTATGACATTGCTGTGGTTTTTATTTGAATTCAGGATATCATTGAGACTGTCGTTGTCTCTTATAGACAACCAATCATCCTCAGACTTCTTTGAATGCATAAGACTTCCTAGAAATTTGGCCACAAGGGGCAAACCAGCAGATTTTTTCGCTATCTCCTTTCCTATATCACTCATGTTTTGGGTTTCAGATGCTCCACCAGGAGAAAATGCTCTGGTCTTGATAATGGACCAACATTCACCAGGGTTTAAAAAACTTAATTCATAAGGTGGAATTACACCCATAACAACAGATGCAACTTTGTGTTTACGTGTAGTGACTAGAATTTTGCTCCCTTGAGCACCCACGACGAGTAAATCTTTAAGTTTCTCCCAGTCCTCAGCATTCTCATTCCACAGGTCGTCTAGAACTAACAAATACTTTTTCCCACTCAGATTTTCATGAACTTGACTAACTAAGACCTCAACATTTGATACATCATCACATTTTCTTTTAGTAATTGACTCGATTATATTTGTTAAGATTTTATAGACATCAAAATCATGAGACACGCAGACCCACATTCTTGGTTCAAAGTGTTTTTCAATCGAGTCATCTTTGTAGACCAATTGTGCTAGTGCAGTTTTCCCAAGTCCCCCCATACCCAGTAAGGATATGACGGAGACTTTTTCTTGTTGACTATAACTTCCAGATGATACTGATGACGACGCATCAGTCATCATTAACATCTTTATAATCTGTAACTTATCACCCTCTCTTCCTATAATTTTCGAGTCATCTACGAAAGATGAAGTCAGCCGGTTCCGCTGCTCACTACTTTGATCATGAGCAAAATCAATGCTAGGTTCCAATTGAAACCTAACCTTATCACGAGCAATTTTATCTAAGGTTTTGTTGACATGTCTAATTTTGTGAGCCATCTTAAATTGAAATGAGAGTGGGTTTGCGGATGAAATGACATCTCGTACCTTGCCTCTCTTGTGGATATTCATTTCCCGTCGACGCATGGTTTCGTACAAGAAGTCATCCAGCACGTCATCCGCGTCATAAGCAACCTCTTTCAGTTTCCTGAGCCAAAGTCGCACAGCAGCGTCATTAATCTGCTTATTCTCCGCATCAGATGTCACAGCCACAATCATGTCCAAGGTTTTCTTAAGTTTTTTCAAGTCATCCTTAACACCCCAAGCTGAACTAATTTCTTGAGCAACAACAGAACTCAGCTTTCTCAATATCACACTTGCACCAAATTCAGGCGCCATAAGAATCACAGTAGCACAAAAGATCAACTTAATACAAAAAAAAATCGAAGATGAGCAGAGAAAACCAAAGCAAGTACAACCGTATATGAGTAAGAAAGGAATGTTTTTAGAGTTCGAAAAAGAAGACGTGAAGAAAGTAAACTCAATTGCTAACCAAGGAATGAGTAATTGATTAAACAAGAAAGGAACTCAAGTTGCAATAGGAGACTGTAGGGATAAGCTCTGACACTAAGCTGGGTCGGATGATTAAGACTGGCTGACATCTACCAATTTTGTGGCCAACATGATCTCTGATAGGATTCTTGATTTTTGAAGTCAACCCAATTCACAGCCTGGAGTTAGCATTTTATTTGAATTGTTCAACTCATAAGTTTTTGTAAACTTCCTAGAACTGCTTGTAATTCAACCATTGACTATTCTGTGTATTGTGTGATTTTCCCCTAAATTGTATGATATTTTACAGCCTCAAAATTCAATTTCACCATCTTACTCCTAACCCACCACTCATGATGAGCTAGCCACTACTGGATCTTTCACTGAAATTTTCAGACTCATGAAAGTGCTATCTTAGCTGCAGGATGCAGGCGGTCGAATTAACAACAGAAAGCTACCACACAAACATGAAACAAGGAACTCAGAAGGCATTTAAAAAATGATTTGAATATAAATGTTGCAATTATGTGTAGAGTTTTGTTATCTTGTGCAACTATGTACAACATAAGAGCCAGTCATTGTCATTCAAAATGATAAAAAACAATAAAAAATTATAAGAGATAGTGTGTTTTTCATTGGAGAAAGCAAATGTTCATGGGTTTTTTTAATTTTTCAAACTTCTATAAAGAGAATGTAAAGTTTGAACTTCTATAAAGAAAAATTCAAAAAACCCATAAACATTTGCTTTCTCCAGTGCAAAACACATCATCTCTCATAATTTTTTATTATTTTTTATCATTTCAAATGTCAATGATCGGCCGTATGGGTAAGTCAACAAGCATCATTGACATATAAACAAGCAGCTTAAATGCCCAAAGCTAAAAAAAATTGATCAATTGGTGTTACCTCATTCATTACAGGATTGATTACAAGTTTTCACAATTCCAAAAAGTTCATTCATAGAGTAACATCACATGAGATAAGATCCAAAGACGCCATCAATCATAGACATAACCTATAAAGATAACAAATAGCAAATCAATTCAACTGATTTTGAAGTTTCTGGAGGTTCAACTAATAATACTCTGAACCAATTGAACATGACAAGGGATTTGAATGGGGATTGAACAAAATTTGAGCTAGAAATTAAGGGCATACTAAACATACTCTGGTTTTTGCTGCTTCTCCTTCTTCCAAAGAATAAAGTTGGGTTTAAGTTTCTCAACTTTCCTAATTTTAAATCTAAATGCTCAGCTCGAGATTCGACCCCGTGACTATAAACAATTTATTACATATCAAGATTAGAATTTTTTTTTTTTTTTTTAAATATAAATCTTATTATTGGGCCGACCTACCGAGGGCCCGTATTTTTGTTAAATTTCCAATTTTTTAAAAGGATTGCAATTCCGTGTCTTTTTTTTTTTTGGTTACTTGACGAATTTCCCCCTCTCCTCTTTACACTACGCGTCTCTTTCTTTTCTTTTCAGTTTTCATCTTCACTTCTTTTCTTCTTCACTTCAATTTCCGATAGCTCTCCACCACCAACAGCGCCGGACATAAACCGTTACCATCGCCGCCTCCAACACCATCACCTCCATCGCCACCACCACTAGCGACACTAACCCAGTTTTTCTCTCACACCAAAAACCTTCCTCCATTAACAGAATACCAAGTAAACCATGAGATACTATTTATTCTCTTCCATCACCGTCGTCCACCGCCTCCTTAAAATCCAGAAACACCATCGCCACCATTACAATGATGCCACAGCCGCTAACATCGCCAGCACCATCAGCAAATCCACATTACCACCTCTGCCAATCCACCAGCATCAAAAGACCTTAAAAATACCACTGTACCGGTCCTTGAAAATTTCATCTTAAGATCTGAACGATCACCACCTCTGCAGCTACCACACCATGACCGCCACCGCCAGGAAACAACCACCACCGGGACACCACCTAATCAAACATTAATCATTCTCTCCCCACTACCACTGTAACCAGCATTACTTCCGTAAACATCAGGACCAAAATCGCTGCCAGCATCACCTCCACTGACACCAACACCACCTCCTCCCCCACCAACACCATCACCAACAACACCAACACCTCCGCACCATCAGGAGTAGAAGCAACACCACCAGCAGATTTTTCTTATTTAATTTTTAAATCAAATCAACCAAATTCCAATAAATAAAGCTAATCAAAGCAATTCTATTTCGTAGATCGAAAACAACATCTGAAAGTCCTAATTCTTCAAAGCAAAATCATTGATCTAACCCGATCAATTTTTCATCCGATCTTTTCAAATGCAAAAAAATTGATCTCTTAATTTATGATAAATCAATCAATTAAGATATTCAGGGAAATTACAAATCATTTTTTTGCAAAAGAAATGTTGAAAATTTCTAAATTAATTCATCATATGGAGGCTCATTTCTACAAGAGAACAATGTACCAATAAAATGAAAATGTTCTCTTAGAACTGTAACACGCACCTATATGGAGACAGAATAACAAACCCTAACAAATGTAACTGATGTTTGTTGAACAAGGTACCAATATAAATGTAAATGATGTTCCGTGGTTTGGAAAATAAGTTCATGCAAGGAACAGATGAAAGTGGTGGTTGTGCAGCCGAGTTAGGAGAAAAAGGAGGCAGCTAAAGTTGGAAGAGGAAAATGTTTGTTCTGTAAAAGTGAAAGAGGTAGGTTATGGTTTTTCGGAAAAAACAAAGTACAATACTATCTCTTAACACGTGGATTTGGAAACATCACGTGTCCATCTATACTATGGTATGGTTAACAATACAAAGGCGTTTTATTATGGCACGGTCCCCACGGGTTATGTGCATGATGTTGTGTCGAACCATATCAAATTGGAAACGGTATCATTATAGCCAACAGGCCCACACTAAAAAAAAAAATTGTTTATGTGGCACACGGGTTGTCCACTCCAATTTATTACTATAGATAGAAAAGCAAATCGGTTGCATCTGTCTTCGTGGTTCGCAAAAAAAAAAATTACAGTCTTATTACACGGGTGTTTCTTTTTTTTTTTCGGTCGGCCCTCCCACCGTGGCAGCGGTGTTCTAGTTTTATTTCATAAATATGTTGAATTATTTATTTATTTTTTTAATCATAAATGTACGAAATTAATAATTTATTATATTATCAAATTACACAGAGCTTTTGGTTGGAAACCTAGCGACAAGCTGGGCCCCAACTCCTCTTTGAATTGCAACGCCTAAACGATAAAAAATGAAACTACATAAGCCACTACTAGCGTCATTGCTAACCAAACAGTTTCTTAGACTCTTGAAAAACATCAGTGTCCTCACCGAGCTCCTCAAGGGTAGAGAAGGCTAGAACACCCAAACCATAGCCATGCGCATCACACTTGTCCAAGTATTTGGTACGTTTACGTGAAACCGCACCAGAAATAGCCTTACCAGGAGCGAAGGAGCGGACACCATCGCCAGTGAATGGAGAGACACCTGTAACATCCATACAAACATCTTGCCCATTTTCCCAGTTAAGGACAAGGATATCAGTAGGTTTTAGATCTTTCCCATCATCTGACTGAAGACCGAGAGAAACCTCCTTGCGCGCAGGAACATTAGTCTTGTAATAAATGTCTATGACAGTATCACGAACAACATCATGGCGAAATTTATATCCAATGTCTTTAGAAAAATGAAGCGCGTGATCACCAAAAATATCCATAGACTTGCTGCAGCTTGGGCATAAACTATTCTCAACAAACAAAGGAATACCCAGACGATAGAAAAGCACGGCTCTAAATTGCCTAGATCTAAGGCATTGATTAAGCCCACTAATGGGAACCACCAAAAGATAATATTGATCATGCTTGACACGGTTACATTTCCATAGGATGGAATCTCTTTCAGACATATGAAATTGGTCTGTAATTTTCTTCTTAACTGCGTCAAAATAAACTACTGCTAAGGAATGCATGGAAGGGGGGGGCAGTATCATTGACACTGTAATAAGACGGTAATCCACATACCTGGGTACAATATTTAGTAAACTTAGAACATAGTTGGATTCGTATACGTTTCCTCATTAAAACCTTGACAATGAAAACCCAATGGGATAAAACATTGACTAAAGGAAAAGAGTACAATGTGATAGATGCAAGTAAAAATGATCTGTTGCAGATGATCACTTTGCTCCGTTGAAGTTGTTTGGTTGCTTCACAACTCCTAAGGCTGAAAATCCTCGTGAGAGAGACAATAGCCTTAGATGGGAAATTACATTCCCGGTGTTTGTTGTTGTCTCATTAAAAACCTTGCCGAGAAACAAAATCCTGCGTTAAAAAGTAACCTCGGTGAAGGAAAAGAGTTCAACACACCATTAGATGCTACCCCTGATGTCAGGCAATTTTCATTAGTCTATTGCAGTCAAAGGGAGTTTATCACATTACTTTGGTGACTTGAATGTTTATAAGACCCTGTTGTTGATTCTGGAAGTTACGTTGCTTAATAGACTATCGCCATTCATTTCTTTGATTCAGATATTTTCAGTAATATCAACGCGATCTTTATGTCTTCAATGTTCAACATACTTTATGTTTTTAGTGTTATCTCGCTAAAAACCTTGTTGAGTAACAAAACTCTTTGGGAAAAACTATTCTTGATCGAAGGGAAAAAGAGTACAACACAGCTTCAATTTAGAAGTAAAATATGTCGACATCATATCCTTGGATCCTCCCACTGATGTCGGCATCTCCCCCTGATTACTTTCAGAGTTGTTCCAAACCGTTCCTTTAGTCATGTACTTTTCGAAAATTAATATCGGTAATGACCTAGAAAATAGTCTATTGTATCTCCCCTTGATTACTTTCGTTGGAGATGAGATTTCTTGTTCCTTTATAATCAAAAACTTTTGGATTGCACTTTTATTGGCATTGCTTTTAATGTCTTTGCAGGAATAATTTTTTTTTATGTCATTGGTGACCTTTAAGTACACGATAACATTCATTATACCATTCCAATGACGTTCCGTTGGCGCTGAGCTATATCTAGCTAACAACTTCCCTAAGGATGCAAAATTTTATCGAGTACATTATTATATTAAGTACAACAATGCGTCTATTGTACTTAGATATGATAATTTTCATTTCCCAACACATCTTCGTCATCTTCCTTTAGACGAAATGGTCACTTAATTACATTTGGACCTCGACTAATCATGGGAGTGCTATCAGGATGCATGTCTTAGTTAAATTGCCTGAAAACTTTAGACAAATGCAAACTGGTGGGATAATATACCACAAGCTCAGTATTCAGTCGAGCTTTCCCCAGATTTTTCATCTCAAATTCGGATTTCAAATAGCTTTTAAGGTGTCTTATTACATCAAGAGTACCCATCATGTTTGTACCAACGACATATATAGATATAATTCCAAATCAGGAACTTTCTTGTGAATACGCAAGGAAAAATAACTTACTTGTCTATCCCCTCCAAATCAAATAGTCACTTAGACGGGTATACGACATCCACCTAATTGCTTCAATCTATAAGTGAGCATTATATCTAACTGTAAACGCACTTTATGGTTTAGAGTCACTTGATTTGGGAAACAAAAGCCTATCAAGTACTTTTGTAAATATCTGCTATCTCTTGATTCTTTTAGAGATACGTAACAACCACATACATATGCTGCATTTCAAGTCCTTTTGAAATTACCAAGCTAACTAAGTAGCGGAACGCCATAACGTTCATTACAAAAGAACAATTCTCGCGCCACAAGGCGAGTCTTGATACTTTGAAACTTCATTTTTCTCATGGTGCTCTATGACAAATAATCATGTATGTCCCATAGTCTTTACACTTGGTTGGTTAGCACCACCGCACCAAATACCCGTATATTTGTCAAAGAACTAAGTTCTATTTGGGTTGCGTAGGCCAAATATGCTATTTATTTGAAATTAATCAAAATAAATCATGGTTCAATCTCAATGTGCTCTGCTTCTAGAGCAACTATTTATGGATTATATCATCATTGTGCACGCATGATCCTTCCACTGACTCATGTGCCTTCTCATAATCCGTTCGGATTTTATTGTTCTCTCGAATCATTTAAAACTTCGGAGCGTCCTCCAGTATTGATTCATGGACATAGTCAGAGATAATCAAATGAGATGATTTCATTAAATATATAAATTAGGATGTTCCTTACTCATCTACTTCCTTTCTAGGTGAGTATTGATCGAACCTGGTGGTCTCTCCATCTTCCTATGTGGAGCCACGGCCTTAACTACACTTCCAACAAGTGTAGTTACACCACCTTAATTAGTCTATGGTGTACCCCATACTGAGGATTTCTAACCTTGCAGGAATATTAGCAGCTGGTAAGTATGATCTTGTCACGTTGTCGATATCAATGTACTTTCTTAAATTGATTATTCTTTGTCACTTCACATTTACATTTGTGGAGTACAAGAAACAATATGAGACACAGTGCGAACACACCACGATAATTCATGTCATTCCCGAAGAAAATACTTTTTCTTATCCCATCCTAACAACGGGAAGACTGTCTCATTAAAATGACAACCCGCAAATCTAGTGGTAAGAGATCTCCTTCCAAAGGTTTTAGAACTCATTTCCAACATAACTACTTATCAGTTTTGAAGATTCATCATAGTACGATGTGGAGTCGTAATGGCACATATATAGTGCAACCAAAAATGCGTAAAAACATAAATGCCAGGATTGAATTCAGTTTCCAGCTGGTACGCCTAAAAGGTTGACTAATATTGGGTTCTAAAACGAATTAAGTAAAGATGCGCGTAATATTGCATAACCCCAAAAAAATAAAAGGTAGGTTGGTACGAATAACCTACTCCTTATACGCCATCTGTAACCTTTGATTGTAGCCTCTGCGAGACCATTGGGTATAAGATTCTCTATTTTGATCCTATTAAACATGCAATATTCATCAAGTCCTTTTGATGTAAATTCTCTAACATTAACAAGGGTGGTTATCCTTTGCACTTTGCATTGTGTAATATGTGCTAGGAGTTTTCAAACGCAAATTTCTTAGGAACTATAACTAGTCCAAAATGTCAAAACATTCACCAGATCCATCAGTTACTTTAATGGTCCGCATTCTGCATGAATATTTTTCTGAATTTCACCTTGTTTTATTTGTAATATGGATTGTTTACCATTTGCATCTTAGGATGGTCTCAATCCTATTTTACTGAAGACTTTGTGAAATGAGTGATATGCTTTCGTACTCAAAAGCATAATGGAAGGTGGGAGGGAGTTGTGCATCTAGTACTTTAGAAAACATTTATTGAGAGATATGTCGTTACTTCGCATTCTGTCAATATTTTTCCCATTGCCTCGACCACTCAAACACAGTGATGTACGTATGAGTCCTTTCAAAATAAAATATCATGTCATAACCAAAGTTCATCTATGGTTATTTCAAAGTCTGTGTGAGTCAATTTCCAACATTTCATCGTCGGAGTCAATATGGATTCAATAATCCAAATACTATAGTGATTTACATTTCACTAGATTGACTCATTAGTTTCTCTAAGAAATATTTCCTTCCAAATATATTAGAAACTATAAAAGATGCAATCAATTACATTCTCATCATTGTGAGGTTCCACATGATATCCATTTGCATGGATTACTTTGGAATTTAACAAGGTGTGATTATCTCTCGGTACATGTAGAGATTTTGTGACGTCATTGTTCTATCTTGAAAACAAATTTTGAGCAATGCTGCGCTCGATGATCCAATCCTCGTAGTCACATTATAAGGAAATAGTTCAACAACTAGTTTAAATTCCTTAAGCTAGTGGAAGAAACACAACTATGAGTTAGACACTTGGGTCTTGAGAGTTTTTAATAAGTGGTGCAGCCTTATTACGTAATAAAAAAAAAGGGATTCAACTCAAGTGCTTTAGAGTGAATATATATTACATGTCACCAAATATATCTCAACTGCTTTAGAGAATTTATGTCTCGTGTTTTCATTCCATAAGTGCAGACATTAGATCTCAATCAACTCAATAAGATAGTCGATTGGCCCGGCGAAGTTCTTGTTGCCATTAAAGTTGATGTGAAAATTGGTTGCTACGTACTATGATACACACATTACATTGTATATACCAATATCTATGAGCAAGTGCATTTCCAACTCTTTCATTTATGATGGAAGATAGAATTACATTTTAGCGTCATCCCATGATATATATGTCCCTTTTATCATGCTTTATATGAGTCATTACGTCTAACCCTTATTACTTCGGGGTTCTTTCCATTTTCAATTTTGCTACATTTAGCTTAATTTGAGAAATTTCTTTATCTCAATAGGTCAAGAGAATCTCACTACACATGTCAACCACTTACTTTAGGTCGAGTAGAAAAGGTAGTTCTCTTGTTGACTTACTTCAACATATACAGTTTCGTTATTATCATCGATGAAGTAGAGAAATGGAAATTTTCTAACTCATATCACCGTTTGTGATTTCTTTCACAAATTGGAATACATGTGATTTTATTTTCTTTTAAAACATACCGACGAGCCAGTGGATTGCATCCCACAGAACATTTCAAATTTGGGAAGAGAATATCAAGTACACAATAATGGTGCTCAAGTACTTATAAACCCCAAATAAATACATTGGAATCGAGTTGGTACAACCAATTGAACAAAAGATAAACATCATTCAACCATAGCCAATATCATTTCAAGAGAACAAAATAACAATAAAACCAAAATTCTTAATTGTCGAGATCAGCAATCATAATTTAAATTTACAGTTCATGGGACTTATCTTAAAAAAAAAACAGCACTAGGCATGTTCTAAAATGAAATAAAAAAAAGTAAGCCCAGTAGGTATTCAATGTAAAAACCCAAGTTAGATTATTTACATACCTCATATATTGGTTCCCACCGTGCATAGGAAAAACCGGAACATCATTGGTCGCGCACGTCCTGAAACCTAAAACCATTGCTTGAACAGGACGGGCTCAGGGAAGGGACAACGGCCGGTTCAACTCGGATAGACAACGACCGAACAGTTTTGGACCGGCTGGAATTCTCTTATTCTCGGCTTTTCCTTCTCCTCAGAATCTCGAAGGGATTCAAAGTCGCGGAACATACACATGCTAAATTAGAGATTAGTATCTAAAGACCCAATCCCAAAACACACACATGTGTATTATTAGATCTATAAGTACACAGTACAGAAACAATCGATTATTTATAAAAATAAATAAATAATTGTTTTACTATGTAATGATGTGATGAGCTTCAGTAATCAATCCAAATAGCCATCAAAGATGTATATATATACAACAATAATAAAATAAAACCAAGGGTGGCATTGATTTGAATAAAATAGGTAAGCAAGTAAATCACGACAACATCAGGTGTATTGGTAGATGACGGTGTGCATAGAAACAAAACAAACATAGAGATAAACATCCTATGTATAAAAGGAGATTAAGGGTTTGGAATACTGTACTGTGGAAAGCAGTTGACCCAGTAAAAAAAAAAAGAAGTACAGACGGAGATCCCCAAAAACATACTATGATTCGATGATAACCAAAATCTTGGAGTGGAAAACAGATCGTACTTTGAGATATTTTGAGATACCGTATTTGATTATCAGGAAGAAGGCAAATCTATTCATAAGAACTCAAAAAAAAAACTTTAGCACAAGGAAGAACTCGTGCTTGATAACGTGATTGAAGAAAAAGTAGAGAAGACAAAAAGATAATAGAAGAGAGGTAAATTTCTTACTGATAGTCTAGAGAGGTATTACATAAGAGTCGTATCCTTTTACATAAAACAAAGGGAAATCCCTAACTATGTAGTTGAGCCGCACATTTATGGGTCGTAAGCCCTACAACATGGTTACAAATATTTTTGTATATTTCATGTTTTTGAGTATCACACACTTTTTAGGAACTTAATTAATTTAGTTTTTTTTTCTTTTAAATGGTATGAAATGAAAATATCTATAATATTTTTATTTTCGGATAGTTTGGATAACTAAATTATTCTCATATCACCATAATTAGTAGTTGCAAATATTTTTGTAAATATATTATATCAAAACATAACAAAATTAGGATATTGGCTTTATATATATATATATATATATATTTTTTTTTAATTATGGTATGAACGAAATTCAAAAAAATAATATGAAAATGAGGTTTATTATTTTGTAATTGGTTGAATTTTTTTATGGGTATTTTTGTATTGGCTCGCTTTATATTTTAAGCTTGTTTTAATCTTCTGTTTCAGATTCTAACGATTCCGTAATTTTTTGCTTTTGGACGGCATCACCAAAAAATACATTTGCAAGAAAGACACAACGTCGGTTTAAGAGGTCAGTACCCACGATCAATTTTATTTTAAATAATTCAGTATAATTTTTTTATGAAATAATCGTCTTACACAAAGCCTTTGGTTGGTAACATAGCAACAAGCTGGGCTCCAACTCCTCTTTTAATAGCAATGCCTAATCTATGAAAAATAAAAATACCAAAACCAGTGCCAGCATCGTTGCTAACAATACAATTCTTCATGCGCTTGAAAAAACACAAAGTATCTTCACCAAGTTCCCCAAGAGTAGAAAACGCTAGGACACCTAGACCATATCCAAGTAAAGCACACTTGTCCAAATATTTAGTCCGTTTACGCGAAACCGCATTAGAATTAGCTTTTCATGGGACAAAAGAACGAACACCCGCACCAGTGAAGGGCAAGACACCTGTGACATCCATGCAAACATCTTGACCATTCTCCCAGTTGATAAAAAGGATATCGGCATGCCTCAAGTCCTTATCATCGTCTGACACAATACCAAGAGAGACTTCCTTGCGCGCAGGTACACCAGCTTTGTAACAAATGTCAACTATAACATCTCGAACAAAATCATGTCGAAACTAATTACTTCCAACATCTTTAGCACAATGAAGCGCGTGGTCTCCAAAGATGTCCATAGATTAGTTACAACTTGAGCATCAGCCATTCTCAACAAAAAGTGGGATGCAAAGGCGATAGCAAAGTACATCTCTGAACTGTCTAGGCCCGAGGCACTGATTATGCCGACTAATAGGGACAGCTAATAAATAACCCTGAGCATGCTTGACACAGTTACACTGCCACAAAATGGAATCTCTTGCAGACATAGAAAATTGGTCTAGGAACTGGGATTTACTTCTTAACTGCATCAAAATAAGTGACTATCAGGGAGTACATGGAGGGGTGAGGGGGTGGGGGGAGTATCATTTTATTCTTTAATTTAAATTGACACAATATAGTCGTAAATAGGAAAAGAAAGATTCTGAAAGCTGTATCTGTACATTGGACATTGAACATTTTTTATATTTTTTATATTTATTAATTATGTGATTGATTCTGATACATGATTGATTTAATTTTTTGATTTTTATGATGAAATTGTGAGTGTGTGATTGATTTTTTGTATTTCTGGCTACATTATACTCTTCGAGATAATTGGTTTAGAATTAGATATATTATAGACAGTTTTTTTTAATATATTTTTGGTATTTTTATAAGATTTTATTAGATTTAGGTAAACATTTTTGTTGGATTTTATTTTTCAAAACTTTAATTTACAAAATTTATACAAAGCTTTTGGTTGGTAACCTAACAACAAGCTGCGCTCCAACGCCTTTTTGAATAGCAATGCCTAATCTATGAAAAATAAAGCTACCAAAACCACTACTAGCGTCGTTACTAACTAAACAATTCTTGATACGCTTGTGTTGATGGTGGTCTTTAGTTTAGGGTCAAAATCGTAAAACGCTAAACCCTAGCAGACATTTAAAACAAGCATTTACTAGGCGCATTAATAAAAGCTATTAATATGTCCCTAATAATTACCAGGGTATATTTTTTCAAATTAGGGTCACGGCAAACCAAACCCTAATTCCACCGCGTGCCAATGGAAAATTATGCCAGCCACGCCTAGCCCAATCTAGCCGTGTCATGCCAATCGCACCGTGCCATGGCCCTAGCTATGCTAGCCGCATCTCGTGTGCCAATGGAAAATCATGCCATCCACACCCTATCGCGCCAAAGCATGCCAACCATGCTAGCCGCACCCCGCGTGCCAATGGAAAATCATGCCAGCCACGCCTAGCCCAAGCTATCCACGCCTAGCCCAAGCTAGCCACGCCATGCCAATCGCACCATTCCATGGCCCTAGCTATGCTAGCCGCATCTCGTGTGTCAATGGAAAATCATGGCAGCCACACCCTATCGCGCCAAAGCATGCCAACCATGCTAGCCGCACCCTGCGTGCCATTGAAAAATCATGCCAGCCACGCCTAGCCCAAGCTAGCCGCGCCATGCCAATCGTACCATGCCATGGCCCTAGATATGCTAGCCGCATCTCGTGTGCCAATGGAAAATCATGCCAACCACACCCTACCGCGCCAAAGCATGCCAACCATGCTAGCCGCACCCCGCGTGCCAATGGAGAGTCATGCCATCCACGCCTAGCCCAAGATAGCTGCGCCATGCCAATCACACTGTGCCATGGCCCTAGCTATGCTAGTCGCATCTCGTGTGCCAATGTAAAATCATGCCAACCACACCCTACCGCGCCAAAGCATGCCAACCATGCTAGCCGCACCCCGCGTGTCAATGGAAAATCATGCCAGCCACGCCTAACCCAAGCTAGCCGCGCCATGCCATGGCCCTAGCTATGCTGGCCGCACCCCGCGTGCCAATGGAAAATCATTCCAGCCATGCCTATCCCAAGCTAGCCGCGCCATGCCAATCGCACCATGCCATGGCCCTAGCCATGCTAGCCACGTCTCATGTGCAAATGGAAAATCATGCTAGCCACGTCTCATGTGCAAATGGAAAATCATGCCAGCCACACCTAGCCTGAGCTAGTCGCACCATGCCTTGGCCCTAGCAACGCCATGCACCCATGGAAAACCTTTGGTCCCATATGCCAAACCACACAAAAGCATGCCATGCTACGCCAAGGCATGCCATGATAGCCTGGCCATGCCGCCATCCCTCATGAAATCTTCATGAGTTTTGCTTTCAGGCTGTTTTGTCCTCCCGAACGAGTTCAAAACCTAAATTTCCTTGCGTAAGGAGATAGGAAATTCTTTTCCGGTTGATTTGAGTGGCGGACAATCAAAATCCGAGTTCGTACTAGAATTCTGAAGCGGTTCTAGTGATGGGAACCAATTAGGGTTTCTAAACCAAATTGAAGCCAGGCGCCCATCAACGGTTTCCCTTCAATCCCAGGAGAAAATCCTGACCGTCAAAAGTCTCCTCATGACTTTATCCCTAGCTTGGTCACGTACCTAGACAAGCTAGCCGCGCCATGCCTCGCCATGGCCCCTCATGCCGCGCAACCATACTGGCCTTCCCAATGCGGCTACAAAATTGAATCCAGGAGCCCATCAATGGTTGACCTTAAATCCCAGGAGAAAATCCTGGCCGTCTAAAAGTCCCCTCACGACCTTAGACCCGAAACCATAGATTAGTCGCGTACCTAGTCCAGGATAGTCACGCCATGCGCCCATGGAAAACCCTTGGCTCCTCACGCCAATTCTAAACACATTCTGGTCGTGCCACCCTGTTGGACCTCACTACACGGCTACCAAAACAAAGGCATGCAACGATCAACGGTTGCCCCTCCTCTCAAGATGCAACATCTCGACCGTCGAAGGTCACCTGGCTAGCAAGTTCCCTAATCTCGACTTGCCAAGCCACAACAACGTTTTACATGTTTTACAAAAACATTCGAGACATCAACACAAACAGGGGGATTCTCTTTGGGTATTGGTTTGGTGGTCTACAGCGTGCGGCGTACACTACTCCCCTCATAAGGAAGTGTCATAAGGGTGAGGCGCCTAGTAAATATGGGAGTTATGTGGGAAACGTTCATGGGACATAAAGCCATGAGTTAACAAACTTTATGGACATCAATTCCATAACATTAACAGTTTCATGAAAATCAATTTCATGTGTTAGCCACTTTATGAGACATCAAATCCATGCATACGGTTACCACCTCCTCCCATTTACTCCTCACTCCTTAATGAGACCAGAGTACGTTTCTACTACAACTTTTATAAATAGGTCTCACCTATTTCCATTCAAAAAAGAAGTTCATTCGGACAAGAGAACACTCAGAATACTTACCTGCTAGCTCCCCTCATGAGCTCTCGTACTTTTATGAAAACAATTTGTAGAAACCCAATTGCTCTTCCAGAATAAACTATTCTTGTCTCACACTCTCCTTGCTTCCCTCCCCAAAACCAACCCATTCTCCTCCTCTTTGTGACCGAAGAAAGTCTGGAATGGCCATTTCTTGGTTTAGGCCGGACTTGTACAGATTGATCTATCGAACCTAAAAGTGTTCCACGTGCAGCACATTTTTTTAGGGTTTAAACCATTTTCTCACTCACCTACCAAATTTATCGAAATCGGCAGAAGTTATTATCACCCATAAACAATTGGCGACCACAGCGGGAGGATTGATCTATCGGTTACAATATCAATTTTCGACTGTCAATCTCGTTCTTCGACCCAGGCGTCAAGATGGTAGGAGAAGGCGGCTCACTCCGACTCAGTCACTCAACGACTCGATTATCAGTCATGACACAACAAGGGATGGCTGGGGACTCCCCAAGGGTTAGAAGCAAAACGGTCCGCCCAGGGATTGATGGCTCGGTCATTAGACAACTCAGAAACAATTTGGAACATTGGGGACTTCCCTCAGCCATGGTTTTCGAAAAACTTGGTCCTTCGCCCGGAAAGTTTATTTTCATCAGAAGACCTGACAAACCGAGTAAGTCTTATTCTGGAAAAATACATGGTCTGCTTTTTCAAGTTTGATAAAACCTATAACCATATTTCATCCCGTGTCATATACCAACACACGATTCCATGGCCTACTTTGGATGTGTGCATCACTTTCATTCATAGCCATTTCAATTCTAAAATATTTATCCAAAAATATATAATCAAAAATTGTCAAGGTAAATTTTGTCCATCAACCCCAGAAAACCAGAAAATCAAAAATCCGGCGTCACTTTTGCCTTTCTAAAAACAAAAACCTAAAGGTAAGAGGTTCAGAAGATAGATATACATTCAAGGAAAGTTTTCCAACAACGGCTTGCTCCTCTTGGCGAAGGCCTCCTTTGTGCTCTGGAGGGCTGCCCTTTTTAATTTCAATCGCCGGCACAATTTCTTGAATTCTGCTTCCTTCTTCTTCACCGTATCCGTGGATGGACCTTCGAATGTTTCTCCCAGCAACTTTTTAGCAGCAGAGAGACCTTCAACGAACCAAGGAATGTTGAATTCAAAGACCATGCACATTTCACGATGGAACTTCCAGATCGAGATTACATCCTCAGAAACCGTGTAACCAGTAACGTTGCGCATCTCATCAATCGAAGACAAGGCTTCCTCCACACGCTTGACCAATGCATGTTGACTGGTGATCTTCTTATTCGTGGTGATATGACCATAGTTCTCACAGATCTTGGTGTATAACGTCACATATCTAGCCGGCACGCTGACACCTCTAATTATAACATGGCCTGGGAAAGGGACCAAGTATGGAGGGTCAAAGATGGCGCCTGTAACTGAACCAATAACTGGCAGGAAATACCTAACTAAAATTTCACCCCCCCCGAAGCACCCTCCTCCACCAGAGTCGCGGCGGCGCTCTCAAGACAATGAATCTCCATGTTTAAATTGATGGCTGGTGCAGTTTCTGCAGTAGCAAGCATGTTTACGTATTCGCTCTGGTGGTCTTCCCTTTCAAGATCATCCTCAAGAGCAGTTTCCTCCTAAAAAAAAAGATTTAGTTTGCTGCAAAAAAAAATAAAAAAATAAAAAATGGAGGGGACTCACCGATTTAGTTTCAGATTGACCAGACGAAGATTCCATACTGCTATCGGAAGAATTTCTCTCACCACCACCAGACTCGGAACTTTCATCCTTATAAGATTCTTTATCACCATGGTTAGCCTCGCCCTCGCAATCCTCTGTCTCGAAAAGCGATGTTTTCTGGATGCTTGCAAATCTGGTAAAGGCGTTTGTACTGCTGAAACCCTGGATGAAATACAAAGACGCCTTCACAAAAAAAAAGATATGAAATAGACAGATAAAAGGGGAAGGGAACATAAACGATCCAAGCTAAGTCAAGAAGAGAGCCGCACATACCCGCATGTTGGATGAGATAAAAGATGACAGAGCCGTGGGATCCGACTGGAAACCGCCTACACGATTCTTAGATCTTCACTCCTTCACTTGGGGACTGTCCATGTCTGGACCAAGAAATTTTATTTTGGTCTAAGAGATATCCCTCAACAATGGATGTTTTCCGAAAACCTCGATGGAAGGCCTACCACAGGTATTATTCACCATGGACTTCACAAATTCCTGGATAACAAGGAATTCATCCTGCCAAAACGCGTTATATTTGGAGGTCGTTGACGGACTCCGCTCCCCGAGAAAAGGCATACTTTTATCCGGAACAAGAACATTAACATCAAGAATAGTCGACGACAGAGTTTCTTGAACAACCGGCTGGCAAGCAAGTGGGACCCCTTGGTCAAAACCCATATGCCGAGCAGCCCTATCAATCTTATAAGAAATCTCTTTGCAATCCCCTTGAAAAAATATGGCATGTGACCATGTGTACAGCTAAGCATGAACACCATCTCTCCAACGCTCAAACCCTCATCATCAGAAGATAAAGACATGTTCGAAACGGGAGCGAAGGTACTAACCTGAGTTATGGACACATGCACCAGAGCCCATGGACGAAAATTAACCGCATACGAGTTGTCAAGAAACTTAATCAATTTCGGACTATTTTTTCGGCGCCTATTCGACCAATGCAGTATTCTAGAGCCGTCCAGGACTCAGGAAGTATGGCCAACGGTTTCGGTGCATACTTCGCGAAATGCTCCCACAACCATGCCTGGAGAAAGGCGGCATGAACATACGAATTCACCTTCATATGACCATTCGAGGCGCGCATGTCCGAAACCAGCTAGTCCAGGTGTGCATACAGGGAACCAAGAAATAAACCACCGAGGGGAAAAACGACACCTTTTGCCAATTTTATGGCAAACTTGATAAGTCCATGTCATATTTCTTTATTGCCCGATCCGTCATCAAAAATATCTCTGGATAGCCAAAGGTCCAAGAATGCCGCAACGTGAAGCGTACTATTCTTCTAGTTTGGCTTTAACACGTCAGGAAACCACTGGCACACCCACCAGTCATAGAAGCACTTCATCTCATTCTCTTTCAGAACGAACCCCTTTGATTTCGAAACTAGAGCGGTATGCACAACTTAACATCAAGATTTCCAACCATGGGAAGGTTCAGCAGTACATACACACTTTCCAAAGAAATTGTCATCTCGCCCCACCTGCATACGGCCATATAAGTGTCCGGGCACTGAGCATGAACACCATCTCTCCAACGCTCAAACCCACATCATCAGAAGATAAAGACATGTTCGAAACGGGAGCGAAGGTACTAACCTGAGTTATGGACACATGCACCAGAGCCCATGGACGAAAATTAACCGCATACGAGTTGTCAAGAAACTTAATCAATTTCGGACTGGTTTTTCGGCTCCTATTCGACCAATACAGTATTCTAGAGCCGTCCAGGACTCAGGAAGTATGGCCAACGGTTTCGGTGCATACTTCGCGAAATTCTCCCACAACCATGCCTGGAGAAAGGCAGCATGAACATACGAATTCACCTTCATATGACCATTCGAGGCACGCATGTCCGAAACCAGCTAGTCCAGGTGTGCATACAGGGAACCAAGAAACAAACCACCGAGGGGAAGAACGACACCTTTTGCCAATTTTATGGCAAACTTGATAAGTCCATGCCATATTTCTTTCTTGCCCAATCCGTCATCAAAAATATCTCTGGATAACCAAAGGTCCAAGAATGCCGCAACGTGAAGCGTAATATTCTTCTATTTTGGGTTTAACACGTCAGGAAACCACTGGCACACCCACCAGTCATAGAAGCACTTCGTCTCATTCTCTTTCAGAACGAACCCCTTTGATTTTGAAACTAGAGCGGTATGCACAACTTAAAATCAATATTTCCAACCATGGGAAGGTTCAGCAGTACATACACACTTTCCAAAGAAATGGTCATCTCACCCCACCTGCATACGGCCATATGAGTGTCCGGGAACCATCTGGAAACAAAAGAAACCAACCTTGGAATGTATTTCCTAATATGAAGCACTGTAGAAGCCGCAACGACACTGACAATCTGCGCCCTGGTCAAATTGTTCTTTACAATTTCCTGGTCCATCATGAATTGTACCCATTTTTCAAGGGAGCGCAACGAACTTGCAGGGATTTTAAATTCGATAGGAGAGGCATGATATTCTTCCCTCTGAAGGAAAAACCTAATTACGCCTTCTGGTCGAGCTAATCGATTTTTTCCTTCACTTTCCGAACCGGCCAAGACGATTGGCATGTATTGAGGATGGTTCCTCTTATCCGTGGATGATGTTGTGAAGAACTCGTCGTCTATGTTTGTCTTGAAATTACTCTCATCTTTCGGTACCACAAAAATAGTTGACATCTTAACAAAATTCTCTTAGGGTGTTTTTCACCGCTGCGATAACTACAAAGGAATAAGAGGAGCAGGAATTATTACACAAAGTATGCAGGAATCATTCTTACTATACGCAAGGGCGCCACTCTGGGCACAAGTCAATTGGTTCAAAGGTTTTTTATAACCAGGAGACTCACGCCCAGCCAGATAGACGCGTCCAACGACCAAAACAAGGAGCAAACCCTAAAAAACTAGGTTTTCAGGATGGGACACGGCAATCACCGTCACGCACCTACCTTGCACAGTGAGAAGGGGCAGTCAATGCTACTATGGTGTTCATGCCTAGGTTCTACAACAAGCCAGGGAAAAAATACTTAGGATTCACGCCAATATTTCTACAGGGTCGTGAAAAGGAACGCCTACGCCTAGGGTTTACACCAACAAAAAAAAAATGGAGAGGGAAAAGAAAAAGAAAAGTGTTTGAAGACATACCTAGGGTTTGCTCGTCTGCTCCTCTCTACTATTGTCGCGCGGCTGGGAAGAATGGATAAGTGTAAAGAGGGGAATCCGGTCCTCCTTTTATATGGACATGATATGTGGGAGTTTGAGCGAAGATAGGATTTCCTATTTGGAGCCAAGAAGGGAAAAGATGAAACCGGTCCCGCGCCGAAGAACGCCCATGCCATTGCCGTGGCTCCCCTTCCTGCTAAAGCCGCATCGTTCCAGAACGCGCCTCGCCTTTCCATGGTCCAAACCGCGCCTCGCCTTGCCATGGTCCAAACCGCGCCTCACCTTTTCACGGCCCATGCCAAGCCATCACTCAGTTTTGCCGCGGCCCCACCACGCCTATCCACCCATGCATGCTCCACCATACCACTGCCGTGGCCATGACCACACCTCCTTTCGGCCCTTTCAAAGCTACCCACTTGCTCCGTCTTCCGAGACCGCGCCCCCTTTTCCGTGGCCACAAACATGGAAAAACAGAACTCTCCCTACCACTTAAAATGTTAGTCGGACTCTCCTGACCATCTTTGTAATGATTTACGTTGTCTGTCACCATCATATGCTTACCCCGCAATAAGGCACCTGTTCCGAGATAAGCAGGGGACTTAATGTTGATGGTGGTATTTAGTTTAGGTTAAAATCGTAAAACGCTAAATCCTAGCAGACATTAAAAACAAGCATTTACTAGGCGCATTAATAAAAGCTATTAATATGAATTACCAGGGTATATTTTTTCAAATTAGGGTTACGGCAAACCAAACCCTAATTCCCCCGTATGCCAATGGAAAATTATGCCAGCCACGCCTAGCCCAAGCTAGTCGCGCCATGCCAATCGCACTGTGTCATGGACCTAGATATGCTAGTCTCATCTCGTGTGCCAATGGAAAATCATGCCAGCCACACCCTATCTCGCTAAAGCATTCCAACCATGCTAGCCGCACCCCGCGTGCCAATGGAGAATCATACCAGCCACTCTTTTCCCAAGCTAGCCGCGCCATGCCAATCACACTGTTCCATGGCCCTAGCTATGCTAGCCGCATCTCGTGTGCCAATGGAAAATCATGCCAGCCACACCCTACCGCGCCAAAGCATTCCAACCATGCTAGCCATACCCCGCGTTTCAATGGCAAATCATGCCATCCACGCCTAGCCCAAGCTAGCCACGCCATGCCAATTGCACCATGCCATGGCCCTAGCTATGCTATCTGCACCCCGCGTGCCAATGGAAAATCATGCCAGCCATGCCTAGCCCAAGCTAGCCGCGTCATGCCAATCGCACCATGCCATGTCCCTAGCCATGCGAGCCATGTCTCGTGTGCCAATGGAAAATCATGCCAGCCACACCTAGCCTGATCTATTCGCGCCATGCCTTGGCCCTATCCATTCCATGCACCCATGGAAAACCTTTGGGCCCATATGCCAAACAACACCAAAGCATGCCATGCTACGCCAAGGCATGCCATGATAGCCTGGCCATGCCGCCGTCCCTCATGAAATCTTCCTGAGTTTTTATTTCAGGATGTTTTTTCCTCCCGAACGAGTTCAAAACCTACATCTCCACGCGAGAGGAGATAGGAAATTCTTTTCCGGTTGATTTGAGTGGAGGACCATCAAAATCCGTGTCCGTAATAGAATTTTGTAACGGTTCTAGTGAAGGGAACAAATTAGGGTTTCTAAACCAAATTGAAGCCAGGCGCCCATCAACGGTTGCCCTTCAATCCTAGGAGCAAATCCTGGCCGTATAAAGTCTCCTCATGACTTTAGCCCTAGCTTGGTCACGTACCTAGCCAAGATAGACGCGCCATGCCTCTCCATGGCCCCTCATGCCGCGCTACCACACTGGCCTTCCCCATGCGGCTACCAAATTAAAACCAGGCACCCATCCACCGTTGCTCTTCAATCCAAGGAGCAAATCCTGGCAGTAAAAATTCTCCTCATGACTTTATCCCTAGCTTGGTCACGTACCTAGCCAATCTAGCTGCGCCATGCCTCGCCATGGCCCCTCATGACGCTCCACCATACTGGGCTTCCCCATTCGGCTACCAAATTGAAGCCAGACGCCCATCAATGGTTCCCTTCAATCCCAGGAGAAAATCCTGGCCGTCTAAAAGTCCCCTCACGACCTTAGACACGAAACCATAGCTTGGTCGTGCACCTAGTCCAGTCTAGTCATGCCATGCGCCCATGGAAAACCCTTGGCTCCTCACGCCAAGTATAAACACACCCTGGTCGTGCCACCATGTTGGACCTCACTACACGTCTACCAAAACAAAAGCATGCAACGATCAACGGTTGCCCCTCCTCTCAAGATACAAAATCTCGACCTTCGAAGGTCACATGGATAGAAAGTTCCCCAAGCTTGACTTTCCAAGCCACAACAACGTTTTACATGTTTTCCAAAAACATTCGAGACATCAACACAAACAGGGGGATTCTCTTTGGGTATTGGTTTGGTGGTCTACAGCGTGCGGCGTACACTACGCCCCTCATAAGGAAGTGTCATAAGGGTGAGGCGCCTAGTAAATATGGGAGTTATGTGGGAAACATTCATGGGAAATAAAGTCGCGAGTTAACAAAATTTATGGATATCAATTCCATAACGTTAACAGTTACATGAAAATCAATTTCATGCGTTAGCCACTTTATGAGACATCAAATCCATGCATACGGTTACCACCTCCTCCCATTTACTCCTTACTCCTTAATGAAACCAGAGTACGTTTCTACTACAACTTGTATAAATAGGTCTCACTTATTTCCATTCAAAAAATAAGTTCATTCGGACAAGAGAACACTCAGAATACTTACCTGCTAGCTTCCCTCATGAGCTCTCGTACTTTTCTGAAAAACAATTTGTAAAAACCCAATTGCTCTTCCAGAATAAACTATTCTGGTCTCACACTCTCTTTGCTTCCCTCCCCAAAACCAACCCATTCTCCTCCTCTTTGTGACCTAAGCAAGTCTGGAACGGCTATTTCTTGGTTTATGACGGACTTGTATAGATTGATCTCTCGAACCTAAAAGTGCTCAACGTGCTTTACATTTGTTTAGGGTTTAAACCAGTTTCTCACCCACCTACCGAATTTACCGAAATCGGCAGAACCTATTTTCACCCATAAACAACTTTAAAAAACAAAAAGTATCCTCACCCAACTCTCCTAAAGTAGAGAAAGCTAAAACACCCAAACCATGGCCATGTGAAACACACTTGTCCAAGTATTTAGAGTGTTTACGTGAAACCTCATTTGATGTAGCTTTTCCTGGGACAAAAGAGCGAATTCCATCACATGTGAAGGGAGAAACACCTGTGACATCCATACAAACATCCTTTCCGGTTTCCCAGTTAAGCACTAGAATATCAGCAGGTTTCTTCTCCTTGTCATCATTCGTCAGAAATCCCAAAGAAACTTCTTTACGCGCATGAACCCTAGCTTTGTAACAAATGTCGACGACAACATCACGAACAATATCATGTCGAAACTTGGGGCATATATCCTTAGGACAATGAAGCACATGATAAACAAAGATGTCCATGGATTTATTACAACTTTGGCACAAGATATTCTCAACAAACAATAGGATACCAAGACGATAGCAAAGCACGGATCTAAAATGTCTAGGCCCAAGGCACTGATTGAGCCCACTGATAGGTACAGCTAATAAATAATCTTGTGCATGCTTGATACAGTTGCATTGCCACAGGATGGAATCTCTTGTGGCCATAGAAAATTGGTTTGGGATTTTCTTCTTAACTGCAACAAAATAAGTAACTGCCAGGGAGTGCATAGACGAGGGGAAGTATCATCGACACACTATGTAGGAGGCAAGCCAGATACCTGAACAAAATTCTGAAGTGCAAACTGATAAGTAGAGCCTTTTTCAGTTGAATTTTTTACCGAAGTAGTCTGACACTGAGAAGCAAGGTAACAATATGCGCTGGTGTCAGCCATGGTGTAAATGCCAAGTCCACCATCTTTGATAGGCAAGGTAGCTAATCGTTGTTGTAGAGGACCAAACCCCGCACCATCACCAATGATGAGAAGGCTCAAGTACTTAAGTAAGTGATCATCAAAAAGGGCAGTGGCTGATTGTAAGGATGCAGGATTGGTAGTACGCATTGCAAAATATAATATAGAAACTCCAGTGCAATTGCGAAGTAATAGCGTCTCACTTTGAGGGTCTTTGATTTTCTTGATTTCAGACATCAATTGAACAGTCTTATTCACCCTGTTAAACATCATATCACTGATAAAGTTTAAATCCAGAGTCGTCAGTCCACCCAATAATTTAACACCATTAGAAGGTCTACCAATATCAGCAGGGAAAACTCCGTTATCTGTACTTCTGGGATCAGTAGAAGGTTTTCTGTATATTAAAATGTAAACCCCTGCAAGGACCTTCTATTTCAATTATGCTCAGAGCCTTAACTACCTCTAATGTATCACCAATAATTGTACCATCATCTAAGTACCAAGTGTGCAAGTCGAGTTTGCATTGAGAAGCAATAGACTTCACTAGTGGGTGAAGTGTCAATGCAAAGAGCAGAGGACCGAGGGGGTCACCTCGCTGAACTCCAAGTGCATAAGACAAGATATAATGGTCGTAATAAAGTTTGGCAGGCTTCAAGTAATAAAATTCTACCCAACGATAAATACCTGGACAATGAAGGCGAACCTCTTTGATGAGCTTCGATCTGCTCACCATGTTGAAGGCATTGGAAAAGTCAATGAGCAACATTGACATTTTGTCCGCGTGACCATTCATCTCCATTAGGTGATTTACAGCGTGTAAAATACTTTCCCCACCAGCAGGAATACCAACCCCGAATTGGTAATCACCCAAATAAGTTGACATATCCTTACCAACCGAGATACCAGCCACTTTCGAGACTAATCTTCGCCAAATTGTACCAACTGCAATGGGCCTAATACCACCTCCTGGTTTAAGTAAAGGTGTTAAAGGTGCACTAGCAATAAATTCTCCCAAAACTGCAGGACACCTTCCAGACAACCAAAGATTGACAACCCAAGTAATCGAAATAAGTAAATCATCTGCAATAGAAGATGCCTACACACTAATTAAGTCAACCAGATGCTGAGCATGTAGCCCATCACGAACGCATGAAGTGCCTTTAGGGAAGCTCTTGATAGCTCTTAAAACAACCCGAGAATCTACTGTAATTTGGTCAACCATAACCTCATCACAGGAAACAGTGGGAAGAGACGCAGGTGGATGCTTGTCAAGCAGCTCCAAGTCAGTGTTCTTATTACGAGGAGCTAAACCAGATGAATATAACACTCGAATTGCGGCTGCGAAATAGCCACCACTTATCTTCTTATGACAAGCTAAAACGGTTGCAGCGTCTTGTCTCTTCTCATATGCCTCCTTGGACCCAAAACGTAAAGGTTGTTGTAGAAGTTTCTTTATCAAAATAGAGCAGCTGTTTTGTTCTTTCCAAATAGCAAAAGACTGATTAATGGCTGCTACCTATTATCGTTTTTTATTACCGGATTTCTTCTCGGCGGAGCTTCTCGACTTGAACAAGTTCAACGTGCAGATTGGGAGAAACATAAGATGTAACCATGCTGCTAAGCTACCAGGATTTACAATAATCCTGTCAAGACATACCTTTAGTGTTCTCCCAAAAGCAAGCCTGCATCTATGCGGAATGATAGAGACAGTCGTGAACTGCCTTTGAAGTACTGCGTTTAGTAAGTCTGTAGATAGGGAGGGTCCTAAAGTAGGCACTTCTACAACGTCACTATCACCATCACAGTCTACATCATCATCGGTTGTATTACAGTGAGTGATAGATGCATTTGTGTGTCTATTTTGTTCTCAATTATGTATACTGTTAGTGCCTGATTTGGTGCTTATTTTGCTATTTTATGTATTTGTAGGTATTTTTGGAGAAATGCAGTTGTGCGGAAAAATTAGCTCGAAAAGAGGAATTTGTGCTCGTGGGAGAAAATTACTATTGGCACCCCAACAATGGATAAGGGGTAACAAAATTACTAAGGGGCACCCAGATTACTGTCGACACCCCAGCATCAGGATAAGGGGCACCTTCTTCCCAAATTCAAATCTCAGGTTTTGGTGGGAAACTGTTGCAGTTGAAGAACATATTTGGGTTTAGATTTGGACGTGATTTTAAGAGATTCAATCACTAAAATTGATTGGGATGGACCTGTTTAGCTTAAACATGGATGGTAGGTCCATTAGATTCGATCAACTTGGGATGTTCTATTGGTTCGGAGCAAACTAGAGGTGGTGGTAGTTTACGGGAAAATAATTCCGTGACTGCATAAATATCTGGACACAATTTGGACGATATTTTCTTGATGTTTCTCATGGATTTGGATCAGTTTGGGCCTGTTAGGTCGAATCAGGGAAGGTAATGGTCATAAAAACGTAAAGGAAGGAGATTTAGGTGGGTTCACGACAAAACATGGAGGTTGACTTATTTTCGGCCTTTGTTTGGATTTAAGTTTGGATATTATGTGCGACTGGAAGAAGTATATCTTCTGTTTGATTATGTTCGATCCTTAGAGAGTACTACACAACCCAGGGACGTGGAAAGTATAGAAATATAAGGGGGAAAAGCCGAGACTTTCTCCAAAAGAAAAAGAGATATTCAAGGGAAGATTTGATCGTGATTGTCGGGCTGGCTATGTATATATAGGCAGTTGGAATGTCCAGAAAAAGGGTCGAGACCTAGGGGGTAGTTGCAGAGAAGAAACGAAGGTTGCAGAGGCGTTTTCGATCATCACAGAGAAGAAGGAAGAAGAAGACAGAAACACCGTCACCTTTTTTTTCAAATTTGTAACACTTTGCCAACAATTCTGTAACACTGCATTCTGTAACAAAGGGTTATGTAACAATTATATCTGTTACAAACTCGATATTTCTTCAATAAAACACCTATTCAGCCATGCATTATTATTTTGATCGTGTTTTTGAGATGAGGAGCTAAACCCCAACACTGGGATGAATGTGGAAGCCTAATATCATACGTGGGTAATTATAATTAGTTGACTTTTGCACTGATTAAAATTGAATTATGATTTTGATTAATTAGTTGTCATCTCGTTTGATGGGTCATGCTTGCTTAGATGTTTTGATGTCCCATGCTTAGGATTTACAACTAATATTTTGAGAATCTTCCTTGGAAAAAATAAGAGTCCATGTATTTATTTATTGAGCTATAATTGTTAAAAGAATTAATATTTGAACCTTATGTTATGAGTTTGGTGAAATCCGAAGTCCCAGTCCTCTCGATATTTGTGACATCTTTTGTATATACTTTTGTTATTAAGTCTTAAAATCAACCTCAACGAGTCCAAATGAACGACATTCATACTACCACTTTCTACAACAATTAAAATTACATCAGTGAGAAACTAAGCAGGCTACATCATCACGGGTTGTATTGCAGGTAGAAACTAAGCAAGCATCAGCACCATCTGGAAAATTCTCACTTGGTTTGTCAAAACCGTGAATAAGAAACTCAACCTCTACACCATTGAGAGGTCCGACTACGACATATCCACGAACAACTCCGCTTCTACATCCCCCCTTGCAAGCTTTCTTCCAACCGTGGAAATGCATACATCTGCAAAATAACCACATACGCAAGAGACGTAGAACATTCTATGAAGCTAAGTAAATGTGCAAGTTAGAAGCAATCAAATCCCTACATATGATCTTGTTATCCTCATAAAAGAGATGCATGTCATAAACATGCTTTAGAAAAGAATACTTTACATAACCCCTGCCATTAACTCCATCATGGAAGCCATGAACTTGCTTGAAGGGGCAATGACAAAGGCTGTCATCTTGCACTACATCATCTATGGAAGGAGGAGAAACGGAGGACGAAAACTCAGGTGATGAGGTGCAGGAAGAAGTCCTAGTAGCAATGGGCATCGCGAATGCATAAACTTCAAAACCCTAAAAGAGAAAACACGAACCCTAGAAAACCCAAAAACCAGCGAACAAAACTGTGAGAAGAAGAAACAAATGGAAAATCAAATAGAAAGGGCTTGGAAAACAAAGAAAAAAAAATCCATGGTGATTACGAGCAAAAATCTGGCATGGATCGCCAGAAATTGGTCGCCGGAGCACCATGAAGGGAAAAAAAATCAAGTGATTCCAGAAATCATTTTGTTCGATTAATTGACGAAAAATATATTGTTGGGCAAAAAAATATTTTTCTAAAATATTAGTAACGAAAATATTAAAAAAATACCATAATAATAATAAAAGTGGGTCCATAATTAACCAGAAGCGAGAATCAACCAGGAGCTTCGGTGAATGAGAGCGCTCGAAAAAACTCTATTATTATGTAGAGAATAAGTGAATCCCATCGATTCATCCTTCTTCTACAACTATCTTTTTTATTTCCTCGATCCGGCTGGGAAATTAAATTGCTGCGCGCATTAGTTGTGATTAATAAGTTTATTCGATCCATTCTTCTCCTACTCTTTTCTTTTTTACCCTCTGGCTGGGAAGTCGAATTGTTGCATTAGTTTACAAACATGTCAAAAAGAGGGACGGTTATTATCGTTTACCTTGACGACACTGATGACTACTTGTATTTAGTTTCCGATAGCCATTTGTGTGTGGAGGTGACATTTAAGTTCCGAAAGAAATGAATGCACCTTGGGAAGAAGGATAAACTTTACGAAATTTGTTACCGCAAAATTTATAACAGTGGATTAAGGAATAGAGTCGAAGAAGAAGATGAAAAAATATTCTTCTCTGATGGATTCATCATAGGGTTGGTCGGAGATTGGAATAAAGCGCATGAATTATGCACAAAGCTGTAATAAGAATGGATAGTTGGCATTAAGCCTACTCATAGCGAATTAGTTACAACACTACAAGGGCATTACAAACCTAAAAGGAACTAAAAGAATGATGATATCGACCATCCCATCTCCGAAGAAGAAAAAAATTCCACCTTAGAAGAAGAAAACGATTCCATACTGGAAGAAGAAAAAGAAGTTGATATTGATACAAGTTCCAAACCCAAAGAAAAAAAAGATAATTCCGAAGAAGAAAACAATTCCAACTCCGAAGAAGAAAACGATTCCACACCGGAAGAAGAAAAATAAAATGATATCGATACAAGTTCCAAACCCAAAGAGAAAAAAGGATGATGGTGCGAACACATATTTTTTACTAATTAATCCCGACACTGAACCTGGAAAGCTATTCAAAATCAATTTTGTGAATAAACAATGAGCGTTATTTATCCACGACAATGTGCATTACTTTGGTTGTGGAGGCTCTCAAGTAGATATAATCATATACCAAAAGTTTTCAGAATTCGGTCAACAACCAACTTCCAGGGATCAGATTTTGGCGATGTTTAAAGATGCAGTCTACCAGGTTACATATGGTGAATCCGGTGTTGGCGGCCCTATAGTAGTTTGGATAAACTAAGTGGAAGAGGAAAAAAAATTGATCACTCGACTCATAAAATTTCCATCTCTGAAAGATGCTTGGAAGGTTGAAATTACCAAAGATGGTATCAGTTTTACCCAACATCATTTGATGCCAACAGCAAAGGAGGGTTTCCCCTAACATCATTTGATGGTATCTAAGCTTGAAAATCAAGAGAATGTTTTTTTTTTAATGGTACATAAGAAGAAGAAAAATATATTGTTTCTCTTATGGTATCTAAGATTGAAAATCAAGAGAAATCTAATGTAAAAAAAATGGTACATAAGAAGAAGAAAAAGATATTGTTTCTCTGAAAAAAAGAATAAAAAAGGAATGAAGAACTTACCAAGGAAAAATCATTATTATTAACCTGTCTTTGATCACATGTGAAAATGATGGCTATATGTACATGAAATATTATTTATTTATTTTAAATAAAGATAATATAAAAGTTATGCATTAAAAACTTGGAAGGAGATTTCATTTTTAAAAATTTAGTTGGGTCAAAATGTTAGAGAGTCGGGTAAGGAATTAAAAACTAATGCTTACAGATATATGAAACTACTAATAAATAGAGTTTGTACACAAAATTTATTTTATTTAATTCATTTTTTAATATCTTGTGTGTTTTTAATACATGGTACACATTTCTAATTAATTAATCAACATAAGTACACAAAGATACATTAATCAGAATTCAGCCATATTGGTATAATTATTGTTATTATTATTATTATTATTATTTTTTTTTAATACTTATATAGAAACATAAGAAATTTTGGAGGTCCTTGTTGTTGGGGACTCTAAGCGGCCGCCTTGGTGGCCTATTCCTTTGATATACCGGCATGCGTAAAAGCCGACGGTAGGTATACAACGATTTCCTAATTCAGAACAAATTGGGGAAAAAACGAAGATGAAAAAAGGAAATTATGTGAACAAGGATTTAATAACCAACGACACGGGAATAGGAAACAAGATCCCCTTTATATAATTGAATTGTAATTGAAAATCATTCTCATAGTTTACTTCTTCTTCTAAGTTTGATTATTAGGGTTTTATTCCTAATTTTTCATTCTCTATGTATGATTCTTTGGGTTTTTCTTTTTCTTGCTCCCCCAGTTGGATGGATTACTTGAGTTTTTAGAATTTTGTTTTGGTTTAGGTTTTGTGATGATATTTTACTGGAAGAAAATATCATTTAGTCCTAAAAGTAATATATTAGAGAGAGTCTAGTCCAGGTGACCGATTGTTTGGTCATTTTTGAAAAAATATATTATAGTTTGGTCCTAAAAATTATAGTTTGGTCCTAGAGTTACGTCATGGATGATGTAAATGTCATCTTGCAGAGGCAGATATACCCTTTTGGGTCCATATATATATACAAAAAAAGGAGTAGAAAATATCTTATTTTCAGATCTTGTTTCTTTTCTTCTCTCTATTTTTTTCTCTGCTAATTATGAAGATGATGATAAAAGACAACGTTTTTGGTTTTTTCTCTCTACTACTATTGTTTTTGTTGATGATGATGATGAAGACGATGAAGAAGATGATGATGATGAAGTTTTGCATTTCTTTTTCGTTTTTTTATCACTGTTTGTTGCTACTGCTGCTGTTAAAGAAGATGAAGATGATGAAGACGACAATGATTTTAGGGTTGTTTCTTCTATGTTGATGCTACTTCTGTTGAATATGAGGAAGATGATGTTCGTAGCTTGAAATTCTTTGATTTCTTCATCGTTTTCTTCTTCTTCTCCATCATTGTTTATTGTTGCTGCTGTTGAATGAACTCTGTTGAAGAATGATGAAGACGACGAAGTTCATCAAACAGAATAAACTATGATTTTTTATGGGTTTTTTTATGTGTTCATGTTATAGAATGAACTCTGTTTTTTGTCATAATAACGAAGTTTTGTTTTATGTTCATTTTACAGAATGAACTCCGGAGTTCATCAGACAGAATGAACTGTTACAAAAACTAAGTAAACAGAATTTTTTAGGTTTTTATTAGGTGTTCATTTGAAAGAATGAACTCCGGAGTTCATCAGACAGAATGAACTCCTACAAAAAATAAGTAAACATAATTTTTTAGGTTTTATTAGGTGTTCAGTTGAAAGAATGGACTACGGAGTTCATTAGACAGAATGAACTGCTACAAAAATAAGTAAACATAAATTTTTAGGTTTTTATTAGGTGTTCATTTGAAAGAATGAACTCCGGAATTCGTCAAACGGAATGAACTGCTAAAAAAAATAAGTAGAAATTAACATGGAATGGTACTTTGGTCTATTTAATATTTTTAAATAATTATGGACCAAATGGAAAAGGTGATCTCTGAATGGACTAAACAGGCTTGGGACCACCTAAAAAAGGACCAAAAGATTTTTAACCCATTTTACTATTGTTGATTACTCCCTCCGTTCCGATTTAGTTGACGTTGTAGAGTTTTTCACGGAGATTAAGAAATATCATAGAGAGTAAAATCTTTCCAATTCTACCCATATTAATTTTTATTAAAGATTTAATTGACCTAGTTTTTAGTTTCTAGATTCTAGGAAAATTTATCAATCCCATAATAATTTACTTGGGATGTACTACAAATTCTCCATCATTTTGGAGCACAATAAAAAATTAGAGTAGATTTAAAAACTAGAGTATTGATTACAATAAGAATTAATGATATTGTGTGATTCCAAAGCAAGGGAAAATTAGTGAGAATATGGGAAAAATGTTAAAACTATCATCTATTCTGGAACACTAAAAAAAACCTAAAACATCAAGTAAAATGGAACGGAGGGAGTATTAATTAGGCAAACAAACTATGTTTCAAGTTTAGTTGAAGTAGTAATTATGGGTTTCCGTGAATTGATTTTGGACGAATTTCCTTGGGAATATTAACCTTATTCATCTTAACCATAACTAGTTCAAATGACTCAAGAGAACTACTTAGAGATTTGTTCAATTGCTTAGATCTCGTAGAAGTATATAAGCCACAATTGAAGCAGAAACGATTTGATTCATGAACTTTATAGCCACGGTTTGCAAGTATGCATTCCTTAGTTTATATAAGTTTAAGTTCACGAATAACCATTTTTAGAAACTAACCCACTTAAGTATGCATACTGGTACACGGACTTAAGTACCCGGAATAAGTTTGTTTTTAGTTCACAAACTCCAGCAGAAATTCACAGGATGTGAACCTCCGACAGTGCACGTACTGGTATGTGGACTTTAGTACCGGTTTTTCTAATAAGCAGCAAAGTACGCATACTTTGGTTCAAGGAATAAGGACTTACACATGTATGAGTTATTACACAATGTTTATATCCTTTCTAGACTCTCATTTAAATCATTGAAACATTCTTAGGGGACGTTATATAGTTATTATTCATAAGATATTTTTTGTCTAAGCGATTTTCAAGTAATTGAAACTAATATGAATTTCGTCACTAGTATAGATGAATTTGGCCAAAGCGAAATATTACCAACACATATTTCGAGAAATAGATAAGCAAGATAAACTCGGTTCAAAATAGAAAATGTGTATAATCATTGTCTATATAGTAATACGACTTTTGTCTCAAGATAGGAGATAAAGTAGATGGACTTATGAGTGATAGATAAGTTCAAGTCTCCACATACCTTTTAGTCGATGAAGTTCCACCAGTTCCTTGAGTAGTTCTTCGTCTTTGTATGATGATCACCATGGAGTCTACAGATCAACTACACTTTATATCCTAGTACGAGACTTATCTATGAGTAGACCATAAATCAAGACTTATAGTTTTGGCAACTAAACTTGACAACAAGCTTGAGATAGCAACGCTTGCGAGTTCGACCGAGAAGTTCTCTAACAATCTCCCCCTTTGTCAATTTTAGTGACAAAACTATCAATACACATGGAATAAAAAAAAGATAAATAAACTTTTGTAGCTTCTCTTCCACATGCATGATTTCCTTGATTCTTCAACATTACTGGAAATATTCGTAACTTCCAAGTACTCCAATGATTCCAAAGGTTGTAAGTTTAGCATCATCGTTGTTGAAAATCCGTAGTTATAACAATGAGAAAACAAGAGTTCTCAATCATTGTTGTAGAGTGTCATAGTATTATTACACAACATCAAATTTTAATTGTATCACAACTTTGATAAAAATACTATGGTGATATGTATCACTCCCCCTTAGTCAATAATCCATCTCATATGGAAACCACTCCCCCATACATAATGATACTAAAACCATATGTATTTGTAGTTTGAACTACACATTAATTCCCCCCCCTTTATGTCAATAAAATTGGCAAAGGTACGAAAACTAGTGGGATCCTAATGAAATTTGAATAGAGACATGTCATGACCAAAAGAAAGAACATATCAACCTTTTGGATGCCATCATATAGCCGAAGCTAAATGCATTCATCAAGGATTTTATAAAGATACAAGATAACCCCTATAATATTCCACATCCGCACTCCCCACAAAGATTTGAAAATTAAACACAAGTTCAATTAAGAACTCTCCCCCATAAAATGTCATTCCTGAAAGAACAACAAGAGCGACCTTATTTTCACAAGAAAAGAAGGATTTATTTGGACATAACAAATCATATACGAATATGAATTTGTATCCAAAATAATTAAATTAACCACAAGAAAACCCATGATTAATTCAATCAAAATATACAACCAAATTAACCACAAAAAGTGATCAATTTAATTGGTCATGCTCGACATAAGAGAACTTACGGAGCCGCACAATATATACATAAAAATATGGATCAGGGAAGATCAATACTGCGGAATAGACAAGGATTCATTATATTTTCCATCACTATTTGCACAATGACATATAATAGTTATAATCCTTGTAAACAAAAGTTCATCCTATCTTCCATCAATATTCGCACAATGACATATAATAGGATTAAAAAAATTTGTAATCTCAAAATTTCATTCATTCTTTTATCAATACTCGCATATCGACATATGTAAGACTTAACTTTTGACAAAATATGGGACAGTCATAGTTCACGGACGCAAAATCACATATCCCATAACACATCAATACTTCTTTATATAAAGGAGAATGTTGAGGCTGATGTGTCGACTGCATATTCATTTTCAAGGATTGTGAATTATTGTAGTGCCACATAAGCATACACTAAGCGCCAGATCATATATTGTGAATAGACACTTCTTGAACAAGTTTTTCAAAGAGATGTGTTTTTTGGTTTAATTTTTCCTTCCCTTCGGCATAATTATGAGTAGATATACCTCGATTCAATTTATCATCAATAGTTGTGTCTCGAGAACCTTCAAGGAAAGATGAAAAGATATTGAACCGAGACAGTTGGGATAAGTAACTTTTTTAATCGCCCCATGAAAGAACACCAAAGTAAGAGAGCAAATAAGAACGCCCTTCTCTGTAATTGAAGAATAAGAAGGAAAATATCTAGACAGGTTTTTAAAGGTGAGATTTTTTGTTAATTTGACTTTGTGTCTCGAGAACCTTCAAGGAAAGATGAAAAGATATTGAACCGAGACAGTTGGGATAAGTAACTTTTTTAATCGCCCCATGAAAGAACACCAAAGTAAGAGAGCAAAGAAGAACACCCTTCTCCGTAATTGAAGAATAAGAAGGAAAATATATAGACAGGTTTGTAAAAGTGAGTTTTTGGTTAATTTGACTTGAAATTTGATTCCAATCTTCGGTAACACATACATGCCTCTTAGGGTTTGGTTTTCGGTACTGCACACCCATGTTTCATGTTCTTATAATTTTGTTAGGAGAATATTTTGGCTGATGTGTCAGCACCAAATGTATCCTCAAGAATGGATATAAAGGGTAAACTTTCCGCAAGTGTGTCAGTTTATTATATACGTGAGAAGATGCGTCTCTACGGTATACACTGTACGAAAATATAAAACTGTTGTTCGGATATTGTCACCAACAGAATGTATGAGAAGATTTGCCATTTCAAAACCAGCGTTTGTCAAGCTAAAAAACCTTCCGGTGTGGGTTAAGAAGTAGTGCCTTTTCAACACTACTGTTCTGTTCGGGTATGACGCTTGAAAGAAAGTCTATATATACTGCGCAAATTTTTTTCTAAACAATCTCAGGGTAAAGGCGTAAAGCTATTTAGAAAAATTAGGGTAATATTACTTCACCTTCTTGCATCCAAATTTGGTATCTCTGCTCAGAAGTTGTTATTTTCATTTTTTTTTTTTTTGGTTTTTCTTGCCAGCAAAAGTTGTAGCGAAGGCAGATGATACGTAAAGAAAATGTACATTGGATTTACTGAGAAGGCATTTCCAATCACGAACAAGAATTTTGGGGATCATTAGGTTCGTAGTTACTATAATCTTCTTTCGACTTAGAATCTCTTTTTTAACTTTTAACCTTGAACATCCGTAGTTATAAATGACCATTTATTCCAACCTTTACAAGCAGTACAATTTTTCTATATTTTGATTTAATATTTCAGTGATGAATTTTGGTTTGTGCAGTTATCATCATTCATGTACTTACGATAGGAATATGATGAACACAGTTACACACAGTACAGACAACTGAAGAACATGGAAGTTGTATTAATTTTGTCCAGCATTTTTCTTCTTACAGTCAGTGTACAGTTTTCTTTCACTCCCTTTTTATGAGTTGTAATTATGGACCCAATTTTCCAAAAATTGAAATCGTCGTTGTTGTGATAATATATACTGCATCTGACAGATTCCTTCTTAGTAATTTTTTACAGGGAGAAACTTCAACAAACTGATATAGATATGCCCGGATTCACTTATATACCTATAAAAAAAGTCCAAGCGTTTCGACAAAGATATACGATCTGTATGCTGGATGATGGACTCAAAATAATAAAAACGATGTATTACTTAAAGATGCTTATCCATCACGTTTCCAGTTTATTAATAGAGGATCTTAACATTTTAATTAGTATTTGATTGAATCTGTAAAATATACCGGAAGAATTATTTGTTCTAATTTTACGTACGTGATGTTAATTAGTATTCGTTCACATCTTCCGGGTACCAATTTTGTTGGGCGAGAAGAGTCTGTTAATTCATCCAAATAAAATTTCTTATGGATAGCCTGTGGAGGAACAACCTGGCAGATTCTAAGTAATTTTTTTGGTTGAGGTAAATCTGGCCGCTATTTGTTCCAGTAATCACTAGCAGGTCCATGAACTAACTGCATTTTTCTGAATTTGTACGCCATTGGTATTAGGCGAAAATTCATAAAAATGGTCCACGTCGAAAAATCATAATTGGGTGTAGCAAATAGTTAATAGTTGTCTTCCAATATTCTAATCATCCTGTCTTAGTTGTTCGTTAAACACCTTCAGTTTACCAATCTTTCCAAAATGACATTAAGTGCTCCTTTTGGTCCAAATAGCCTTTCAGGCAGTGGAAAACACTCAGAAGATGTGAAAATACGGTAAATACCAGTTTAGTGTCTTTTCGTGTTATGCAACACATTCTGCATATACATAGAAGAAAGGAAAAGGAAGCTGTAAGATACAGATTCAGCACAATATAACTTGACATTGATGTTATAACATAGAGTCATTTGTATTCTGATTTTTTTTTTAAAAGTGCATCACATGCATGACAGGAAAATTTCAAGCAGAGAAACGAAAAGGGTCAGTATTAATGAACTAGCCCGTGCATTTGCACGGGAATAAAAGGACTTGTTGTAATATATAAAATCATAAAGATTAATACTGCAAAAATCATCTTCCAAACAACTTTAGAATTTAAACAAATAAACCTAAAAAAAAAGATAAAGATAAAAACGTTGGACATAGCTATGTATAATCACAACAATGGCTATTCCAAACTCTAGTTATTCTTCTTTAAAAATGCAAGAATTAAAATTCTTATCAGAAGATTTACTAGACAAAATAAAAATCAAAGTTCATTAAGAACCTCATCCCTTTCAATAAATCCATCAAAGAAGGTATCACTGATTATCTTTACTCTCTTAACTATAGACACTCCATGTTCGTGAGTAAGAACAATAACCTTACGGTCAACAACCCAAGCAAGCTGTCTTTCCTTGACATAGTCCATAATGAGCTTTTTTTGATTATGTATCAGAATATTTTGATTAGCAAGGATTCTGACCTGACCATCTAAGAGTTGGTTTATTTGCAGTTGAAGATTTGCAAACACGACCTTTGAATCATTCTGAAAACGAGTTAAATCCTTGACAAAATCATCAATCCAGGAGTTGTGATCCTTTCTTGCAAGAATATTCTTTAGAACCAGCTTATGAATCGACTCACGTCCTTGAATGTCTTCCTCCATATCAACATGCACAATCTCTTGAGATTTTGCAGAGTTCTCCATATAATTTAAGGTTAGGGATGGAATAACACAATATAGAGAATATATATATATGTGTGTTCGTAAACAGGTGAAAGGACCTCTTGTTACGGAAACCCTATGAACTCACAAAAGGAGAACACGGCGTTTGTGGACCGGCATCAATAAAAGTATGAATAGGAAAAATATTATAGAACACACTTGAGCGTTTCTCAATAATCATCCTTGCGCCTCTCAAGATAGAAACAAGGATACGGATACATGGAATCAGGTGATAAAGTGAGAAGTAATCTCACTATGATTATTGAGAAACGAGTTATATACATCATTTGAATGTTTGACCTTTGTGTTTTTTTCCTTTCTTCGGTTGACTTTTATCCCAGATGAGTAGGAACCAACTTGTTTAAGATCTCTGTCAGGAGGATTTTTCTGAGAACAAAATCTAGGACCTCTTAAGATTAGTTCAAGAGGATCAGGATACAAAGAGATCCATTTCCTAGACTTACCATATTCATTCTTGTAAACACAGGGAACGTGTTCATTAGTGGCACAAGAATTTATACCATTGAGATGAACTTGTGACCTGTAACGATTTCTAGATGAGAGATCATTTTTATAAGATTTCTGGTCTTCTGTGGGCACGAGATTCACTATAAATGTCTCCATACGATTTACTCCATTGATAGTAGAAAGAAGCAAATTATGAAGATTAGAGATTTGTTTCCTCCTAACAAAACAATGAATAGCATAGTGATTCTTTTTCCCACAGAATGAACAGGTTCGTAGTGGAGAGACATTTTATAAATTTATAGCCGTATTAGAAGTTTGCAAATTATGTGAACTTTTCTTGACAAAAACTTATTTTGGAAAACATTTCTTCATGTACTGTAATTCAGACTGGAAATTAGTCGGTACAAAAGAATTTCTCCTTAAAACAGAGTTTTCCTTTTCTAAGGATTTGCACTATTCATGGGATAGAGTAATGGATGCACCTAGTTTCTGTTTTACCACACGAAGTATGTTTAGATCTGATGAATGTTCCTCGATCAAACGTTTTTCTCAAATTGAAACTTCCTTGACAATATCCTCAAGAACACCAATCTTTTCACGCTGTACAATAGTTTCTTAAATCAGTTTTTCGATATTGTTAGAGAAAGACTCAATGATATTATAGAGTTCCCGTTCTCAACCTAGAGACTTTTCAAATTCATCAATGAGATGAGCATGATTTTGAAAATCAATAGTCTCAGTACAATTTTTTGAGATTTTGGTGAGTTCCATTTATGCTTTTGTGATGATGTCAAACGTCACATTGGAGGGACAAATATCAACATTTAATAGAGCTACCTTTCTACCTCGGGATTCGGAAGAACTAGCTAAGGGGTAATCCTTTGAGTTGATCCTAGGACATTTGGCATAATTAAGAGCTTTGGAAGACATCTTGGTATGCGTTTATGCAAGATATGAGATTCTGCCCACAGACTCAGACTGCTACAAACATAGACTTGTAAGGTATTAAAACGTGTTTGCCTTCTCTAATACCAATTGAAAAAGTGGGGGTCTAACAACCACACCCAATATTTCGATTAGCAATCTGTATGGACTAACTCCTGTTAGAGCACTGCTCGGTCAAACTCGCATGCGTTGCTATTTCAAGCATGTTTGTCAATGTTAGTGATCAAAACTATAAAGTCTTGATTTCTAGTCTACTATAGATAAGGTCTCGGACTAGGATAGAAAGTGTAGTTGAGCTCAAGAACTCCATGGAAATCATCATACAAGACAAAGTACTACTCAAGGAACCAGTGGATCTTCATCGACTAAAAGGTATGTGGAGACTTGAACTTATCTATCACTCAAAAGTCTATCTACTCTATCTCCTATCTTGAGACAAAATTCGTATTACTATATAGACTAAGAATATACACATGTGATATTTCGAGCTGAGTATATCTCGCTTATCTATTTTTCGAAATATGCGTTGGTAAATCTTTCGCTTTAGCTAAGTTCATCTTTACCTCGTGACGAAAGTCATGTTATGTTTCAATCACTTTGGAAATAGATTCGACGAAAAATATTTTGTGAATAACAACTATATAACGCCCTCTGAGAATGTTTCAATGATTTAAATGAGAGTTTAGACAATATAACCACTAGGGGATATAAACATTATTGTGGTAACACATATATGTATAAGTCCTTAGTACTTGAACCGAAGTTTGCGAACTTCGTTCATCAAGTGAAACCAGAACTTTAGTAGTCAACCCAGTCCACGAACTCAGTCCGTGAACGTGCGTAGTTATCGAACTCGAGAATTTCTGCTGGAGTTATATCTTAGTTTCAGTCAGCGAACTGACGGAAGTTCTCGAACCCGAGAATTTATGTTGTAGTTTGTGAACTCCAACCGGTTAATTTGAGTCCGCGAACTTGAGTGGTTATGTCTAAAAACGATGTTCGTGAACTTATCTAAATTATCTAAAGAATGCTATTGCAAATCGTTGGTTTATAGTTCATGAGTCAATTCGAGTGAATCATATCGTTTTTTGTTAAATTGTGTCTTGTGTTGTACATGAGATCTCATAGCAATTGAAAAACTCTCTAACTAGTTCATTTGAGTCATTTGGACTAGTTATGGTAAAGAAGAATATGGTTGATATGAAAGTTATCATTTGGCTAACCATTTGGTTGACTAATATTGAACCAACTATTGTACACGTTTGGGTACGATTACACAAACCCAAAATTAACAAGTACATGTGTGTATGGCAAGCTAAGTTTTTGATCGAACGGTTGAGAGATATTAGATTGTATCTAATCAGGTTTTCATCTAATGGTGAATATTGAATGCTTTGCTACTAAGCTAACATTGATTGCAAACCCTGAATTAAAAGACTATATAAGGGAGAACTCTAGCAACTAGGAAACCTAATCCCCACACATTCTGTGTGATACTAGTTTGCTAATCTAGATTCGATTATCTTTTACCCTTTGGTTTTCTTCTTCTAAAACCAGGTTAACGACTTAAAGACTTCACTAGGATTGTGAAGCCAGACCGATACTACTTTTCTTGTAGTTGTGTGATCTGATCTTGTTGTTTCTATCATACGAGTACAATTGTAATAATTGGCTTGAGATTTCTATCTCCGATAGGCAAGCTATAAAAGTAATCACAAACATCTTCGTCTCATCATTTGTGATTCCATAATATCTTTTTTCGCTGCGTCGATTAAGATTATTGTGAGGTGATTGATAAAACTGAGTCGTTCTTCGAGAATATAAGTTTTCTTTTATTGATTGGTTCATGTTCACCTTGATTTAGCAAAACACGAAACAAAACTCATAGGTTTATTCGTGGGAGACGAATTTATCTATTTTGTAGACTTTTCTGTATGAGACAGATTTGGTTATTAAAGTCTTCGACTTTGGGTCGTAGCAACTCTTGGTTGTGGGTGAGATCAGCTAAGGTAATCAAATGCGCAGTATCCTGATGGGATCAGAGGCGTAGGAGCATAACTGTACCTTGGATCAGTGTGAGATTCATTGGGGTTCAACTTCAGTATAGACCGAAGTTAATTTGGAGTAGGATAGTGTCTGTAGCGGCTTAATACAATGTATGTTTAATCTGGACTAGGTCCCGAGGTTTTTCTGCATTTGCGGTTTCCTCGTTAATAAAATTATGGTATTTGTTTTATTGCTTTTCCACAATATATTTTTATATAATTGAAATAATACAGGTTGTTCATTGTTCAATCAATTAGAATATCCGACCTTATTGGTTGTTGATTTAAATTGATTGACACTTGGACATTGGTCTTTGGTACCATCCAAGTTATCTCTCTTTGATTAGGACTCGCAAACTTTATTTGCTTGAGTAAATCAAATTGAGAGATTGAGATAATAACTCCTTGAGTATTTTCTATTTATTGAGTCTAGTCGATTCTCTAGAAAACAACTCGAAGTTGTCCATACAGATTGCTAATTCAAATATGGGTGAGGTTGTTATACCCCCGCTTTTTCAATTGGTATCAGAGCAGGCAAACACGTTTAAGACCTTACAAGTTTGTGTTTGTGTCAATCTGAGTCTGTGGACGAAATCTCTGTTGCGCATACCAAAATGTCTCCTAAAGCTTTTGACTATGTCAAGTGTCCTAGAAACACCTCAAAGGATTATTCCTTAGTTGATTCTTTCGAATGCCGAGGTAGAAAGAATGTTCAATATGATAATGACATTTCTTCCTCTCATAAGGCATGTGACACTTTAGTAGAAGCTGAAAAGGAGCTCACCAGAATTTCAAAACATACAGCTGAAGATATTGATTTTAATGATCATGATCATCTCATCGATAAATTTGAAAAGTCTCTAGATCGAGAACTTGATCTCTATAACATCATAAAGTCCTTCTCTAAAAATATTGAGAAACTTCTTCAAGAATCTGCTCTTCAAAATGAAAAGATTAGTACTCTTGAGGATATTATTGAAGAGGACTCAATTAGAGAAAAATGTTTGCTCGAGACTCATTCATCAGATCTCAATAGACTTCGTGCTGAAAAAGAGAAACTATGTGCATGTCTTACTCTAGACCATGAACATTGTAAATCCTTTGAAAAGGAAAACTATGTCTTAAGGAGAAACTCCTCTGTACAAAATAACTCTCGTGATGTTCTGTACAAGACAAATTATTTTCCATAAGAAGATTGTGTCAAGAAAAGTTTATATAACTTGCAATCTTCTCATATGGGTATTAAGTTTAAACAGGTGCCAGTTATTGCTTCTCCTTCACTAACCTGTACTTTTTGTGGGAAAATGAATCACTATGATATCCATTGTTTTGCAAGAAGGAAACAAATTTCTAAGATTCATAATTTTCTTCTCTTGACTGTCAATGGAACAAATAGTCAGTCGACTAACGCAGTGAATTGTCTTCCCACAATAAATCATAAATCTTATAAGAATGATCTCTACTCTAGAAATCATCATAGGGATCAAGTGTTTTCTGGCATAAATTCTTGTGTTGCTAACAAAAGCATTCCATGTACTTATAGGGATGCGTATGATAAATCTAAGTCTATAAAATAGGTTCCTATCCATTCGAATTCTCTTGAACCAGTTGCAAGAGGTCCTAGACTTAATCCTCACATAAAGGTCAAACTGGCAGATGATGTATGCAACTTCTTTCCCGATGATCATAGTGGAATTAACTTCCACTCTACTACATGATTCCAGGTATTTCTTTCCTTGTTTCTAACTTGAGAGGTGCAAGGAAAATAATTGGGGAATACTCAAGTATGTTGTATATTATTTATGTTCGAGTCCTTTTGTTGGTAGTCCACGAACATCCGCGTCCTCCTCTTGTGAGTATTTCAAAACCAGAGTTTTCTACTCTCGTTGACGAACGCATATATACTTGTTATATATTATGTTCTTCCCTAAAATTCTATGGAGAACTCTACAAGATCTCAAGAGATTGTGCGTCTTGATATGAAGGAAGATAATCAGGAACGTACGTCAATTCAGGAGCTTCTTCTAAAAAAGATGCTTGAAATAAAGGATCACAACTCCTGGATTGATGATTCCATCAAGGATTTAACTCGTTTTGAGAATGATTCAAGGTTCGAGTTTGCAAATATTCAACTGCAAATAAACCAGTTGTTAGATGGTCAGACCAGAATTCTTGCTAATCAAAACATTCTGATACAAAATCAAAAGAAGTTTATCATGGACTGTGCCAAAGCTAGACAACTTGCTCAGGTGGTTGATCGCAAAGTTAGTGTTCTAACTCACGAACATGGTGTGTCTACGGTCAAGAGAATAAAGGAAATCAGCGATACATTCTTTGATGGCTTCATTGAAAGATATGAGGTTCTTAATGAACTCTGAGTTCTTAATGCCTAGTAAATCTTCTATTTTTTCTCTTTTGTTTAGAAGAATAACTAGTGTTTTGTAATAGCCATTAGTGTGATTACACATATCTATATCCAATGGTTTTCATCTTATTTTTTTTTAGATTTATTGTTTTAAATTCTAAACTTGTTAGGAAGATGTTGGTTGCAGTATTAATCTTTATGGTTTTTTATATTGCAATATTTTGATGGGATATGTGTTTACGTCCGTGAACTTGATTGTCCCATACTTTGACAAAAGTAAAGTCGTTCGTGAATTGATATGTAAATATTGATAAAAGGATGAATAGACTTTTGACAAACACAAAAGTTAAGCCTATATTTTCAATTATTGATGTAAGATAGGTTAAAATCTTTTGTGATACAAGGATTATGTCTATTGTGTGTCACTGTGCAAATAGTGATGGAATCATGAAATGAATCCTTGTGTATTCCGCAGTAATTGATCTTTCCTGATCTATATTTTGTGTATTACTATGAGACTCCGTATTGTAACTTATGTTGAGCATTAGACAACCAAAGTTGATTATTTTTGTGATTAGCTTAGTTATGTTCCGTAAGATACTTTACGTCGAGTATTTTGAACTAAATTAATCATCTAGTATGGTTATTTAGTTAGCACTCCGTAAGTTTTTCTCATGTTGAGCATGATTGACTAGGATGGTTATTTTTATGATTAACTTAGTCATTGCTCCATAGAATGTTCTTATGTTGAGTGTGGCCAATTAAATTGATTGTAATTAGTTTGGTTGAGTATGGCAATTAGTTTATTTGCGAGTTTTCTTGTGATTAATCTAATTGATTTATTAAGTCTCCATAAGTTTACTTGTGTTGAGCATATTTAGTCAAATTAATCTTGGTTCGCTTTGGTTAATATGATTGAATATTTCTTGTTGAATTCCAAATTCATACTTGTATGTAATTTGTTGAGTCTAAAGAAATCCTTCTTTTCTTTTGAAATTAAGGTCGCTCTTATTGTTCCTTAGGGAATGACATTTTATGGGGGAGAGTTCTTTTGAACTTGTGCTTAATTGCCAAATCTTTGTGAGGAGTGAGGCCGTGGAATATTATAGGGGTTATCTTGTATCTTTATAAACTCCTTGATAAATGCATTTATCTTCGGCTTTATGATTGCATATAAATAAGATGATATATATTTAACTTTAGTCATGAATGTCTCTAACGGAAATTTTATTAGGATCTCGTTCTTGTACCTTTGCCAATTTTATTGACAAAAAGGGGGAGAATTAATATGTAGTTCACACTATAAATACATATGGTTTTCGGATCATTATGTAAGGGGGAGTGGTTTCCATATGAGATGGAGTATTGACTAAGGGTGAGTGAAGTATCACCATAGTACAAAAATGATGATTTTTAGCCACGACACTATTGCCACAAATTCATATATCCATGGCTATTCACCACATATTGCCACGCCAAATCCACAGTCGTGGCAAATAGACCCCTCATTTTCTACGGGATAATATAAATTTTCCACGAGTGTAGGTTTATAAGTTATCAGTCCGTCGGATGATCTCTACTAACGATAGAGTGGGCCGTGGGAATTGTAGGGATTTTGTTCTGGGAAAAAATAGTGTCGTAGCTAATATTGCCTAAATTATAACCTACGAAGCTATCCAAAAACTCAAGTCGTGCTAGTAAACCAAAAGGAACCGACGATCCCATCTTAAGAGATAACTCTCACTCCCCAGTTCCCCCTCAACTCTCCCCTTTCTTCGATTATGCATACTAAAAGAGAAAATCAATACTCCGAAACCCTTTTACGCAGAGAAGACAATCTTTCAAGTAAGTTGGGGTTTGTGTAAAATTAGGTATTCTTATTTTGATTTTCATAAACTAGGGTTTTAAAGTAGTATTTGTTCTTTTTGTTAGATTCGACCTAATTTTATATCAGTCTTCAATTTTTTTACAATAATTAATAGTTGTATCTTCTTTGATTTGAACTATTTTCAGATATTGAATCAGATTTTTTTTTTTTTTGGAATAAAGAAATGCATCAATTTCTTCCTTCTCTGCAAGTCTTCAACGAATTTTGAGATCAAATTGTATCTTGTTCCTTTCATTTCCTGGTACGAGTGTCATACGTTTTGAGTTTCTGTTGGATCCATAGTATGATTTTTGTTTTATCCTAGTAAAGGTTCTTGCTTTAACATCAATTCTATTATGTCTTTTTTTATCCACATGGTGGGTGATTCCAATTTCAAGTGCAATCTGTCTATGCAAAACCCATTATGTAAGTTCTTCTAGGTTGGTTATTCCATAAGAATAGATCTGCTTTAAGTAAGAGATGTGCATTATGAATGTGTATTGAGACTCCATTCTTGTGAAACCAGCTGTTTAAGGGTAGGTTATTGGCTTAATTATCAAGATTTTATGTAAATGTTTTTCTGTCTGGTATTCTCTCTCTAGAATGGAAGGAGAAACAATGATTCTTGGTTTTGTTTCGTTTGGTGATTAATATCACAAGTTGTCATTGACCTTAATATATTTGGTAAAATCTTGTTTTAGCAAACTATTATCTAACAAGTGTTGTGTTTAGTGGAAATGTAGTCTCGTTCGCATCTTTTATAAGTCAACTATATCAATTCTTTCTATTTAACCACTTTCCACAGATTAGGAGGAGGCTTAACCATGAGTGTTCAGTTCGATGTGTGTGGTAACCATCTTTCAATTGAACCTTTATTTATTTTTTGAACAAGGGGGATCCATTTTTTCGGCAGATGGTGATTCTTGGTTACTGTTGGGATGTGGTATGTATTTCTGAAGGTGGTCATATTACTTATATTCATTCAAGGAGCAAGGTTTCATCAATATCACATCCTAGAAAGCTTGTGATAGTTCTATTCTCACTTTATTTTTATTCCTATTCTAGGAAAGGGGTAAAATCTAAATGGTTTTCAGAGGCCACACAGGCTACTGGCGTCGCGTAGTTGCACGTAATTTAAGCAAACAAGTAATCCTTTAAATTACCAGATCTGCTTTGTGATTTTCGTAGGCACTTGGCAGTCTATATTTTAATCCTATTATTATCACTCATCCGCTCCGGCCTTTGGGTTTTATATCATAACCGGTTCGTGGGATGGGAGTATGTGAATCTTTTTGTTAGATGTTTTCCAAGAAAATATATTACAATTCAGAAATGATCCTTCTGTCATGCTTTTGTTTCTCTGAAATGTTCTGCAGTAATAATAGTGTGGAATGTAACCTTAAGTACTCACGTATTATAATTGCAAACAAGACAATATACCTAGACCAAAATTGATAAAGTAACTTTACTATTCCCCATTAACTAATATTTTGAGCCATGCTTGAGTTTGTTTGCACTTCTATTATTTGATGTGTTCTAATATAGATTGCAGAAATGGAAAACGTAGAAACTTCGTAGAGCCAGAGAAGCAAAAGAAGTCAAAGGGGTTTCCTTTGGGTTAGGTACATTGTTTTGTATTCAAGTGAAAACTGGATGGTAAGGATTTCTGTGTTAATATAGCAATTGCTATTTTGTGTAGTGATGCAAGATAGCCGATGTTTATCTTCTAGGTGTGTTTGTATTCCATTTTATGTGGCACCAAAAGGCTGTTATCTACTATATTTTGCGTTCTAATAGTCATGGAAGATTAACAGAGACCAAAATTTGGCGATCTGAAAAGCGTTAACTATGTAAGATGAAATTATGTTCATCTACTTGACAGCATTCTCTATGTAGCTTATGTACTCTCAAGAATTTAATATTTTCAATACTGGAGAATGAACCCATGGAGCACTCCCTATATTGTGAAGCATTCCCCAGTTGGAGAAGAGTCGATGGTTATTCTGTCAATAAATTGCTTCATATGTTAGAGGCATCTTCGTTTTTCCATGGAAATGGAACGAGACTACTGGATGTTTCTCTTTCCTATCAGAATAACTTATTTGTTTCTTCAAATATTTTAACTAAATAGCCCTATTTTTATGTTCTCCAGGCCTGTGGTTTCAAATATTTTAACTAAATAACCTTACTTTATGTTCTTCAGGCTTGTGGCAGTGGTAGGAGTTTGTCAATATGGATCTTTCCTGCCTCTAAGTACATTTCGAGAATTGGAACTTGCTCTCCGACGCAAGACTTGGTGTTTGATGATTATCAGGTAATTTCTCATTCCTAGAAATCCTTGAGGAAATTAATTTTGTTCCCCATATGACATGACCTTTGTGTATTTCCAGCTACCAGTTTCACTACTCTTTAATAATTGATGGCGTAATCATCTTTTCTATTTTCTATTTGATCTCCATTAGTAAAGATCACATTCTCTCCCTTCGAAATAATTTTAGTAATATCATCACATTTAACAGAGCCTCTAGGTCTCTTCTTATAATGACTTAATAATGTGAACTCCAAAAATCCTTCACATTTAATTGTTTTTCGAACTATTCAGATTTCCTTGCTTATGTTTCTGCCATGGCCTGAATTTATGTGTAACTAGGTGTTTTTGCTCGAGCCTCAAATATATAAGTGGATATTTTTATTTATTTGAATCCATAGCTATACATGGTAGAACACAATTTGTTATTTTGATGTGCCTATGATTCAATATCTTCTTAAATGTATATGGTTTAGACACAGCTTATATTAGGCATCCATGGATGTTGGTAGTATAATATATAGTAGATTTTTCTTTTTTAAATGTTATTTGTCATTGATATCAAATTTGATATTTATATTTTGTAAGTTCCATTGAAAGTTTTTTGTGTTCAAAGCTATATGATGATTAACTTTGGAAGGAAAGAATCCATATGTGATAATTGATGTATTTTATTTCCCATATCCGATTAAATTTTTCTTTAGAAACCTGTACCAGACTCGAAATGCTTTACTGTTAAACATTTTTATTTTCTTTTGTTGAATGTAATCAATCAGATAAACCTTGTAGTATTTGTGTGTGTGTTTTTGAATGAAAGAATTGTTTTGGAAATTTCGTAGTGTTAATATTGGTCATTTTAGTGGCTAGCAACGAAAAATATCATATTTGAAACAACTAAAGTAAAATCCCTGGAAAACAATCTTGGAGCAATAACCACAAACATCACAAATAGCTGAAACAGTGGCTAATAACCAGATACATGTGACATCCAACTGATAATCAGCCACGATGGGAAGCGTGGTAAATGCTCTTCAACTAATATCCACGTTGTACAAATTGTGGAAATCATCGTGGCAAATAGTATTATCCACTGGACTATTTGTTACGGCATGCCAGCCGTGGCTAGTTATCTTTTGCCACGGATTTTTGATCAATAGCCACGCTCATTTGGCGTGAGTAAAACTTAGTATTTTCGTAGTGGTATTGTTGTTGAAGTTGTGATGAAATTGGACTTTGACGCTGTGTAATAATACTATGACATTGTATAACACTGATTGAGAACCGATGTTTTTCTCATTGTTATAGCTACGGATTTTCAACAACGATGATACTAAACTTACAACCTTTGGGATCATTGGACTACTTGGAAGTGACGAAGATTTCGAGTACTATTGAAGATTATACATGTGGAATAGGAGCTACAAAGTTTATTTATATATTTTTTGTATTCCATATAAATTAATAGTTTTGCCACTAAAATTGACAAAGGTGGAGATTGTTAGAGCACTGCTCAGTCGAACTCGCATGCATTGCTATCTCAAGCATGTTTGTCAATGTTAGTGATCAAAACTATAAAGTCTTGATTTTAGTCTACTATAGCTAAGGTCTCGGACTAGGATAGAAAGTGTAGTTGAGCTCAAGAACTCCATTGCAATCATCATACAAGACGAAGTACTACTCAAGGAACCAGTGGATCTTCATCGACTAAAAGGTATGTGGAGACTTGAACTTATATATCACTCAAAAGTCTATCTACTCTATCTCCTATCTTGAGACAAAATTCGTATTACTATATAGACTAAGAATATACACATGTGATATTTCGAGCTGAGTATATCTCGCTTATCTATTTCTCGAAATAGGTGTTGGTAAAGATCTTGCTTTAGCCAAGTTCATCTTTACCTAGTGACGAAAGTCATTTTATGTTTCAATCACTTTGGAAATAGCTCCGACGAAAAATATTTTGTGAATAATAACTATATAATGCCCTCTGAGAATGTTTCAATGATTGAAATGAGAGTTTAGACAATATAACCACTGGGGAATATAAACATTGTTATGGTAACACATATATGTATAAGTCCTTAGCAGTTGAACTGAAGTTTGCGAACTTTGTTGATCAAGTGAAACTGGAACTTGAGCAGTCAACACAGTCCGTGAACATGCGTAGTTCTTGAACCTGAGAATTTCTGCTGGAGTTGTAGCTCAGTTTCAGTCCGCGAACTAACGGAAGTTCTCGAACCTGAGAATTTCTGCTGGAGTTTTTAAACTCCAACCGGTTAATTTGAGTCCGCGAACCCAGTCCGCAAACTTGAGTGGTTATGTCTAAAAACGATGTTCGTGAACTTATCTAAATTATCTAAGGAATGCTATTGCAAACCGTGGTTTTATAGTTCATGAATCGATTCGAGTGAATCACATCATTTTTGCTTCAATTGTATCTTGTGTAGTACATGAGATCTCATAGCAATTAAACAACTCTCTAACTAGTTCATTTTAGTCATTAGGACTAGTTATGGTGAAGAATAATATGGTTGATATGAAAGTTATCATTTGGCTAACCATTTGGTTGACTAATATTGAACCAACTATTGTACATGTTTGAGTACGGTTACACAAACCCAAAATCGTCAAGTACATGTGTGTATGGAAAGCTAAGTTTTTGATCTAACGGTTGAAAGATATTAGCTTGTATCTAATCAGGTTTTTATCTAACGGTGAATATTGAATGCTTTGTTACTAAGCTAACATTGATTGCAAACCCTGATTTGAAATACTATATAAGGGATAACTCTAGCAACTGGGATACCTAATCCCCACACATTCTGTGTGATACTAGTTTGCTAAGCTAGAGTCGATTCTCCTTTAAACTTTGGTTTTATTCTTCTAAAACCAGGTTAACGACGTAAAGACTTCATTGGGATTGTGAAGCCAGACCGATACTACTTTTCTTGTAGTTGTGTGATATGATCTTGCTGTTTCTATCGTACGAGTACAATTGTAATAATTGGCTTGATATTTCAATCTCTTATAGGCAATATATAAAAGTAATCACAAACATCTTCGTCTCATCGTTTGTGATTCCAAAATATCTTTTTTTGCTGCGTCGATTAAGACTATTGTGAGGTGATTGATAAAACTGAGATGTTCTTCGGGAATATAAGTTTGGTTTTATTGATTGGTTCCTGTTCACCTTGATTTGTCAAAAGATGGAACAAAACTCATAGGTTTATTCGTGGGAGACGAATTTATCTATTTTGTAGACTTTTCTATGTGAGACAGATTTGTTTATTAAATTCTTCGACTTTGGGTCTTAGCAACTATTGGTTGTGGGTGAGATAATCTAAGGGAATCAATTGCGCAGTATCCTGCTGGGATCAGAGGCATAGGATCATAACTGTACCTTGGATAAATATGAGATTGATTGGGGTTCAACTACAGTCCAGACCGAAGTTAATTTGGAGTAGCTAGTGTCTGTAGCGGCTTAATATAGTGTATGTTTAATCTGGACTAGGTCCCGAGGTTTTTCTGCATTTGCGATTTTCTCGTTAACAAAATTCCGGTGTCTGTGTTATTTCTTTTCCGCATTATATTTTTATATAATTGAAATTATACATGTTGTGCATTGTTCAATCAATTAGTATATCCGACCTTATTGGTTGTTGATTTAAATTGATAAACACTTGGTTAATCAAAATAACTTGGAGTTGTCCATATAGATATAAACTTGGATGGTACCAAAGACCAATATCCAAGGATCAATCAATTTCCATTCAACAACCAAAGGTTGGATCTTACAATTGATTGATACAACGCACAACCTGTGATATTTCAATTATATAACAAAATATAATGCGGAAAAGAAATAATACATATACCAAAATAAATTTTTGGTAACGAGGAAACCGAAAATGCATAAAAACCCAGGGACCTAGTCCATATTGCACACACTGTATTAATCTGCTACAGACACTAACCTACTACAACTAACTTCGGTCTGGACTGTAGTTGAACCCCAATCAATCTCACACTGATCCAAGGTACAATTGAGCTCCTTACATCTATGATCCCAACAGGATACTACGCACTTGATTTCCTTAGATGATCTCACCCACAACTAAGAGTTGCTACGACCCAAAGTCGAAGACTTTAATAAACAAATATGTATCACACAGAAAAGTCTATGGTAATAGATAAATATGTCTCCCACAGAAATACCTACGATTTTTGTTCTGTATTTTGATAAATCAAGGTGAGCAGGAACCAATCGATAACCCAGTCTTATATTCCCGAAGAACAACCTAGAATTATCAATCAACTCACAATAATCTTAATCGACCAGCGAAAGAAGATATTGTGGAATCACAAACGATGAGACAAATATGTTTGTGACTAATTTTATATCTTGCCTATCGGTGAAATCAATCTCAAGCCAATCTTACGATTGTGCTCAAATACGATAGAAACATCAAGATCAGATCATGCAACTACAAAGAAAATAGTTATGTATGGCTTCACAATCCTAATGAAGTCTTCAAGTCATTAACCTATAGAAAATACAACTAGTATCACACAGGAGGTGTGGGGCTTAGGTTTCCCAGTTGCTAAAGTTCTTCCTTATATAGTCTCTCAAATCAGGGTTTGTAATCTAAGTTACCTTGGTAACAAGGCATTCAATATTCACCGTTAGATGAAAACCTGATTAGATTCAAGCTAATATCTTTCAACCGTTAGATCAAACTTTGATTGTTATACACAAATGAAATGCACGTCCATATAGTTTTGTATAACCGTACCTAAACATGTACAAGTCGTTGGTTCAACAGTAGTTAACCAAATGGTTAGCCATATGAGCATTTTCATATTAACCTTATTCATCTTAACCATAACTAGTTCAAATGACTCAAGAGAGCTAGTTAAAGAGTTTTTTCAATTGCTTAGATCTCATAGAAGTATACAAGACATAATCGAAGCAAAATCGGTTTTGATTCACTCGAATCGATCAATGAACTTTATATCCACGGTTTGCAAATATGCATTCTTTAGTTTATATATATTTAAGTTCACAAATAAACCAATATTATAAAGTAACACACTTAAGTATGCGTACGGTTATGCATACTTAAGTAACCGGATTTGAGTTTGTTTTGGTTTCCATACTCAGCAGAAATTGACGGATGCGAACTCTCCGCCAGTATGCGTACGTATGCGTTTGGGTACGCATACTTATATAACAAGATTAAGTTGGTTTTGATTTCCAAACTCAGCAGAAATTCACGGACGGGTACTACCGCCAGTATGCGTACAGGTACGCATACTTTCCCAGTCTCCATCAACCATTTAGTACACACACAAGTATGCATACATTTGGTTCCCGGTTTTGGGCTTTTACACTAATGCGTGAACACATTGAATGCTTATATCCAAAGATGGTTACATGTTCTAAACTCTCATTTCAATCATTGAAACACTCTTAGAGGATGTTAAATAAAGGTAATTCACATACTATTTTTCATCAAAGCAATTTTGAAGATATTGGCCACTTGTAAAGGAGAACTTGGCCAAAGTGAAAGCTTACCAACACATATTTCGATACAAAGATAAGAGAGATAAACTCGGCTCGAAACATCAAATGCGTATAATCGAAGTATATATAGCAATACGACTTTTGTCTCAAGATAGCGAGATTCTGAAAAAGGTCAGACCTCTATTGGCCATTGAGATTAAATCCTTGTCGTTGATGCCCACTAATTCCAACTCCTTCAGGGAAAGAAAATAGCTAGCGTGGTTTTTAATCTTTTGCAGTAACCAATACTCAGCTCCTCAAGGAAAAGAAAGGGTTTACAAGGTGGAGGAGGAGAAACCCACTCTTCTAAATTATTCATGCTTTGAATCCACAACTCCTCAATGAAGGGAATGATATAACCATAGTTGGGTTTGTTTTCTTCATCGCGTAACTGCTGCCATCTTCCCCTCTCATTTCTTCAAAATAAAACTCGTTACCTAAACACTTCACAGTCTTTATTCCATTCATAGAAAGAACCTTAAGACATGGGAGCAGACCGCGCGATGGAAGTTGATTATAATTTTCACATTGATAGAAGTACAATTCCACCAGATTCAGAATGCAAGATTTAATACCACCACCCATCCACTTTGGAAGCCATGAATTATAAAATCCTAACAATTTCAATTTTTCAGATTAGGGTGAGGTTGGAGACCTTCCACTATTATCAGGTCTGAGAACGTAAGGACTCAAGGCAAGTCAGACTATCTATGCCCCTAGGCGTTTCATCCTTGTATATACTGTACTCAAGACTTCTTAACTTCGGCCAGTTATTAACTTCTTTTGGAAGCTCAAAGTTCCACCCTAGATCCACTAGCTCTAAATTGCAGAGGTTGGTAATGCAAGATTCATGCAATAACTTGATGCCAGTCCCATTAAGGTAAAACGCCCTCAATTGTGTCAATGCTCCAAAGTCGCTAGGTAAAGATGTTAAGAGTTTACGATAACTGAAATACACTTCAGATAAACTGTTGATAGTAGTGATAGACTCATGTAGTTTTGTGATCAACGAATCTCTAATATTAAGGTACCTTAGATTTTGTAACGACCCTATATTTATGGGGCAACGATTCAAAACTAAGGCATCCACTGAGATTTAGTGTCTATAAATTACTTAAGCTAATGACAGAATCAGGTAGCACTTTAATATCAGAACCAGAGAGATAGATGTGCCTTAAAGTTTTCAAAGAGCTAATATCTTTGAGAACCTTCCCGACGCTAATGCATTGACGCATTATTAATGTCTCCATATTGTAAAAACAAATGATGTAACCATCATATCCCTCACCGATAGTAGAACATGAGAGGTCGAGGTACCTCAAATGTTTAAACACAGAAACTGAATATGGAATTTCTAGAGTGTACAAACCTATCAAACATAGTATGTCTTAGTTTTGTAAATACGATTCGTTAATTTTTGTGACACCTCATTAGGTCCATTAATGTTTCGTTATGTGGCTGATGTAGAGGTTGTAGGGCTCCAATTCTCCATTACTAATTCTCAGCATTCATTCACGAAGTCCCTTATCACATTTAGTAATTACCTTTATCAATTCTCATTTGCAGGATGGTAGAATTTACTATGAAGAAATCGTAGCTAGATATAATGAGAAAAGGAAACACTGACTTAACAGAAGACGCGAATAAGCTACAGTAATTAAGCAGATAGTTGGAAGTCTTTTGTTAGCTCAACATCGTGAGTTCTCCGTGCTACCTACTATGGAGATGTATCAAGTTCTCTTTGAAGCCAACCGTGGATAGCATATCAATTTTCAGCTAGAGACTACGCATCCCAATTCTCTCTGTAGAAAATCTGATATCAAACACTTAATGAAAAGAACATAAAGCTAAACTCAAACAAACTTCTCTAAATTGATGTGTTTCAACTCATGGCTCAAAAACCTATTTATATGAGTAACAAACTTGACTCTTAAGGAAAACGACTTTCCTTAACATAATAAAACTCTAACAAAGAAACTTCTAGACAATTCTCACGTAAACAAACTCTTAAAACTAGCAATACTTGCAACCCAAGTAAACTTCCATAAACCGTACCGTGCGTCAACAACACTTGTTGATCCATCCAACTTCTTCATAGTATCTTGGTTTGTTCTTCAACATCCTCCCTTAAACCGAGATACTCTTTACTGATCATTCCCAATTTTCCACGCAAGTAAATGAAAGTGTTAGACTTCAAAGACTTGGTGAAAATATCAGCCACTTGCTCTTTACTTTCAACAAACTCCATAGGAACCTCCTTGTTACTGACTAGCTCTCTAATTTAATGATACTTAATATCAATGTGTTTACTTCTCCCATGAAACACATGATTCTTAGTTAGTGATATTGTCGACTTATTATCACAAACTATTGTTGTTGGTGTCTTCTGTTCTTGAAAAAAGACTTCAGCATTATTCTTAACCATACAGCTTGTGTAGCACAATTGCTAGCAGCTATATACTCAGCTTTTGTTGTAGATAATGCAACAACTTGTTGCTTCTTAGATGACCAAGAGAAAAATCCAGTTCCCAACTGAAATCCATAACCTGATGTACTTTTTCTACCTTCTGTATCTCCATCCCAATCACTATCAGTGAAACCAACCAACTTTGGATCTTCTAAGATAGTATAAAATATTCCCATGCTTATTGTTCCTTTTACATACTTCAGAATACGTTTTGCAGCCTGTAAATGTGATTGTCTAGGAGCTTCCATGAACCTACTCACCAAACCAACTACATACATGATATCAGGTTTTGTAGTAGTCAAATATCTTAAACATCCAACAAGACCTTTAAAATATGTTGAATTCACAAGCTCTCTTGATCCATCTTTTGTCAACTTCAATCTTTCTTCTACTGGTGTTAAAATTGGATTACAATTATCCATCTTGAAACGCTTCAAAATTCCTTCAGCATACCTTTGTTGATTAATAAAAATTCCTCTTTCACTTTGCTAGGCTTCAATACCAAGAAAATATTATATCAAACCAAGATCTGTCATTTCAAACTCCTTCACCATATCCTCCCCGAATTCATTGATCATCTCAGTACTATTTCCAGTAAATATGAGATCATCCACATACAGACACACTATGATATGATTTCCAACACCATCATATTTCAAATACAAAGTATGCTCATGTGGACATCTTGTAAAACCTCTCTTGAGAAAATAAGAATCTATTCTTGTATACCATGCTCTTGGTGCTTGTTTCAAACCATACAAATCTTTGTTTAGCTTGTATACTTCATTATATTTCCCTTCCATAATGTAGCCAGCTGGTTGCTCTACAAAAACTTCTTCTTCCAAAACTCCATTCAAGAATGCTGACTTCACATCCATCTGAGAAATCTTCCAATATTTCTGTGCAACTAAAGCAATTATCATTCTTATTGTGTCAAGTATTGCAACTGGTGCAAAGACTTCTGAGTAATCTACTCCTCTTCTTTGTCTATATCCCTTAGCAACTAACCTTGCATTTTTTCTCTCTATTTCTCCATTTGCCTTATATTTTGTTTTATAAACCCACTTAACACCAATAGGTTTCTTTCCTGGTGGAAGTTCTGTTAATTCTCATGTGTCATTCTTCTCAATTGACTTCAGTTCTTCATTAATTTCTTGAATCCAACCTTGTTCTTTAGATGTTTCTTCATAAGTTACAGGATCACAATCTCCAAACAATGCAAAGTTCACCACATCATCATCATCTTCATCATCTCTTGTTAAAACATAATCATTCAACCTAGCAGGTATGACATATTTTCTTCTTGGGCTTGTCATTTTTTGTAGTCACTACAACAAAAAGTGCTATAGATCACACACTAAACATCACAATTTGTGAACACTTATGGTCTTTTTAGGGCTAAAACTTAAAGACCATTACTATTATAGTGTGTGTGATCTTAGATATAAAGACCTGCCCATACATCTCATACATTTTAGCAAGTGTGATCTTATAAATGGAGCATTTGGCAACTTCCAATATTATTTTGTGATCAAAAAGCCGTATTTTGATAAATTTGAAAATACGATTGCGGTGGGCGTGGCTAGAATGCGTGACCTTCAGGTTTTTATGGGCCCAACACTTGAATAAAATAGATTCTCGAACCCATTTAAATTCTCTTTCTCTATCTCTCTCCCGTAGAAATTTAGTTTCTCTCTCTCTCGAACGAACGAGAAAAAAACTCATTTCTCTGGGAAAATCACAATCCGAGGTTTTGAAATATTCTTATATTCAATTTCATTTGGATTCAGGTACGATTCGCCATATTTCCTCGACTGTTTGGATTAGATTCAGGTGCGATACGATTTGATTCCAAATCGAAGTTGAGATCTGATTCTAGGGTTTTCTTTTTAGTTTGAATTTAGGTTTGCTTATATTTAAATATTTTAATCGCATGTTTGATTCTGATTTAGGATGGTTAGTTTTTCAATTTTAGTTGGTAGATTGGTTAGTTCATACAGATCGATTTGATCTTTGGAGAAGAGTTATTGTAAATTTTTGACTTATTTGATAATTCTTTGATTTCAAATGTTGATTGGTGGTTATCTCAATCAATACTGATCTTTTGAGAAGAAACGGAACTCAAATTCCTCAATAATTCTATTGTCCTGCTAACATGCATCCTTTATTCCCATTAAGCATATGGAAATTTAGAATACATAGACAGTGATTTCCATTTCTTAAGAGCAGACAAAAGTTAGTTTGAATTTATTAGATTGACGATTATGAACAATATAATTGCCAGTTCTATTGATCTGTGAACATGGAAAGCTGATTATTGAAATAGTGTGTGCATTATAATGGATACCCTGATTGTTATGTATATCATTTTATTCAACCATGACTGATTCCAAATTAACTTTCCCAGTTCGCTATGTTTCCTTTATGGTACTCTGCATTCTTTGCTCTTGTGAATTAATGTGTCCGTAGTATGATAAAGCAATGATCCATTGTATTCTTAGAAGTAGGAAGATAAACTGTAATTAGACTCCTGCTTTAGAAATGCTTGATATCTCTTTTGCTTACATCTGCTTTCTACTGGGGACTTTGGTATAAATTTTAGTGAACTATAGGGAGAGGAATATAACATAACATGAATACTTCAGAGGACTTAAATTGACTAATAGCTTTCTTATCATATATAAGAAAACACTTCAACAATTGATCACAGACTTGAACACATGATGGAAAAGCTACATAGTCAGTATAAGTTAATGGTATTTTGATAAATTTTGAGTCACTGATTTGTATTATTCATTTTTTTCTCATGCTTATCTGATTATCATCAAGTATGAACTTTGATTACTGTTTGAGATAGTCTTTTATTAGAGTTTGTGCAAAAAAAAAAACATAACTATATGGGGGCAAAAAACAAAAAAAAAAATCTCACTTCGGGGCAAAAGTTTCTCAGGAACGGCTCTGACTTTTAACCTGGTGGTGACCTTCTCCGAATACTTTGTTTTTAGCACGTAACCCTTAAATCTGTTGATATAATTTCAAGGTTATCATTAGTGGTTTTATGATTTAATTTAGAATTTGTAGATTTAATTTGAGTTGGTTTTGTAGGTTTATCTCTTTTATCCTGTGCTTTGATAACTGCTTCAGTTGATGCTTAACTTCATATTCGTCTAAAAATTGGAGGCTTACTCCCAATATTTTGTGGCTAAGCATGACATGAGGTCGTAATTGCTGTTAATTTTTATTCTTCTCTGTTTTATCATTGTTTCCTGGATTTGTAGTTTAGTCTTAAGAAATTGTATGACTTCGACTCTCTTTCAAGGGGCTTCTATTGGTTCTCTTTTTCAGATGGCTATGGATATTTCACGTAATTATAGATGCATAAGAATTTTTTTTTTTTTGTTGTTGTGGTATCTGTTAGTATATTAACCAGAGAGGAAATATTAATTTGTTGCTTTTGTTCTTCTAGATGATAGTTCATTGGCTTATATTGGGAGGTTAAAGCTATCACCATATTCCAAGGCATGTTGGTACTGACTAGGAATGGTGAAGGACCAATAGGTAATATCACAAATCCTGTATTTTCTGGTATTAGGACAAGTCTATATGCCTCTGCCTCATGACATTGTCACATTTGTTGTAACATATTTATCATTCAATCTGTTTTATGATTATGTGGTTACATTACATATGATCATTCAATATTTTAGCCTTGCTTAATGTACCAAAGGTAGGCATCAGTAAGAGTGACTCAACTTCGATAGATGATCATAGTTGTTGGCAAAGATCAGAAGACATGAATTATCCTCGTCCGTCGAAATGATTATTGATACTTTGTTTTCTACATAATGGTGTAAAAATAAGGTCATCTTGATGTCTGAAAAGCATACTGGAAAGCAAATGGTGCAGGGGGAAGCTTTAAAAGCTCTAGCACCAGTAGTTTATTAGTCACTAGTACCTTGTGGCATATGCCTGACATTTTATATGCATATGTAGGAGCATTTTCAAAAATATTATGATGTTTTTATACCTTATACCAAAAATATTAGTTGAAATTGATGTTGGAATTATAAGAAGGGGTTTGAACTAATCAGTTAAAACAGTGCAAGTTTATGTCACCTTTGAAGATGAAGGAGGTGCTCAAAGCAAGGGGATCAGGATAAAGCTTATGGAGTCTCTATCAAACTGGATAAATTCTAATTAGACAATCTTTATATCTTGGTGACACAAGGAACTTTGTTTCTGTTGGTGGAGGCATTACCGAAGTTCGAAGGTTCCATTCTAGTTTCCAAACCACACAGAGTGGTTTAACCTTAACCAAGGTAAACCATTGCTTCTGTGCTTTAATTTTTGTTATGCTTCTTGTTTTTCTTCTCTTCTCTCTTTTTATGGTCAATATGGTATATTCTTATTTTTATGTGTATTTGAATTATCTGCATAGCTTAGGGGTAAGAATTCTATGCTATCTATTGAACAAGTACCAGGTTATTAGTTCTGGATGTTGGCCCTTGATTTCAAGGTACAAGGCATGTTTATTTACTCAATCCCTGGGAGAGGACATGACCCTAACATGGAAATTGTTCCCAAGTAACTTAGTCATTTTCCTTCGGATAGATAATACTTGTTTCTTGGTTGCTAGATACGCTTAAATCTACCATCAGAAAGAGAGAAAAAAGGCCAATTCTGCTTAGGGTACTTGCATGTCTTTCTCTGTCTCAGCTCATCAATACGTCCAGCGTTAGAGGTTTTTGTATGTCCCTATTTATCTATTTTATTCTGAATGGAGTAACTTGTACAAACTTGTTTTCATGGTATCTATTTGATTCTGAATGGGGTCACTTGTACAAACTTGTTTTCGTGGTAACCAGGATTATTATTCAGCTTGTAGGGTTGTGAAGTCTTGCTGTAGAAGAGGGCGTACAAAATACTCTCCATTAGTCTCGAGGTGGTCATGGATTGTGCAAGTCTTTCTCTTTTCAGATTTAACATCATTCTCCAGTGTTAGTGGTTGACACTATTTGCTTGATCTCACTAGGGAATAATCTAAATGAGCTTGTTCGGATATTAAGGATCTGTGTTTTGGTACCCTTGATTTGAGTTAAACAAGTAGATTCTTCAAAAATGTGTAATTTCTTGTTCAGGAATGAATTTGATTTAGATGGCAATGCAATATAGTTTTTCTATTATCCTTTTCGATTTTGTTCATGTCAGTTTTGAATTTGAATTACAGGTGCAGAAATGAAATGGAAAATGTTGTTTGTATAGGGTAAATTTGGGTTGAAAACTTAGAGGAAAGATCACAACTTTTAAATCCTTGTCTTTTAAAAGCCCTGCCTTTAGATCTCAACTTTTCAAAACTTTATGTTCTTTGGATAGGGTGAGATCACACTTTTCATTGCAGGAGAGTTGTTATCTATAGATCACCCTTTAGATTATACTGGAAAAGATCATAGACAACCAGTACTTAGATTACACTTTTTAAGAATGATCCATGTATGTTTTTGTTGTAGTGAGTTGTACTGCTTCAGTTCTTGCTTCTTCATGTTGTTCTTCTACATTGTCTTGAGCTTGCACTTCTTCTTCAACTACAATTAGAACTGTTCTGACAGCAGCAGGTGGATCAACATTCCTAGTTGATCCAATATTATGTGGATCAACATCCCTTGTTGATCCATTGTTATGAGGATCAACACTGGTTATTGATCCATCATTCCAATTCCATTGTGAATCTTCATCAAAGATCACATCTATACTTGTAAACACTTTTCCAGCTTCTGGATTGTATAATTTATATCCTTTGGTTACTGAACTATAACCAACAAGGATACACTTCTCACTGTTGTCATCCAATTTCTTTCTTAGCTCTTTGGGTACTTGAGCATATGCAATACATCCAAATATTCTCAGATGTCTTACACTTGGTCTTACACCTCTCCAATCTTCTTCTGGTGTTATGTTGTTTAAACTATTTGTAGCACATCTGTTAATTAAATACATAGTTGTGTCAACTGCATAACCCCAGAAACTCTTTGGTACATCTTTTGTTCTTCTTATTGTTCATGTCATCTCCATTATGGTTATATTCTTCCTTTCTGCAACTCCATTTTGTTGTGGTGTATATCTTGCAGTTAATTGATGTTGAATACCATGCTCTCCCATAAACTTGTCAACAACAGTATATTCTTTGCCTCTATCAGTTCTCAAAATCTTGATAGGCTTACCAATTTGTTTCTCAGCATAAGCTTTGAAACTTCTAAAGGCTTGAAATGCATCACTCTTTTGTCTAAGTAAATAAACCCATGATTTTCTACAAAAATCATCAATAAAAGTTATAAAATAATTATTACCTCCATTTGAAGTTACTTCAATAGGACCACAGATCACTATGAACAATCTCCAATTGTTGATCAGCTCTTCAGGCTTTGTTGACTGGGAATGAATCTCTGTACTGCTTGCCAAAGATACAATTTTCACATCTTGATTCTAGGAGTTTAATGAAAGAAAATCCTGACACCATCTCCTTCTTTGCTAAAGTTTGTAAACTGTTAAAGTTCACATGTCCCATTCTCTTATGTTATAACCAAGAGTCATTATGCATACTGGTATTGTAACAAGTTTCCTTCTGATGTTGAATGTTCAAAGGAAATAACCTATTCTTTGTCATCTGAACTTTAGCTATCAACCTTCTTCTTCTATATCTGATGAAGCACAAACCACTGTAAATATTTATAGAGTATCCTTTTTTAGACAACTGACTCATACTCAACAAATTTTTATGTAAACCAGGAACATAAAATACATCCATGATGTATTCCTTAGAACCATTCTTGAGAAGAATTCTAATTCTTCCTTTTCCCATAACTGGAATTGTAGAACTGTTGCCAAACTTCACTGTTGATCTGATAGACTCATCAAGCTTATCAAACAAATCTTTTCTGCCACACATATGGTTGCTATAACCTGTATTTAAATACCACTTAAGTTGTGGTTGTTCTTTTGCTGTATGACATGCTAGTAGCATGTTTTCAGTCTTCTTCTCTTCTACTTCTTCTTCTTGACTTTCAACAATATTTACTTTGAAATTTGATTTGTAATTATTTTCAGTAGTTTTTCTAGGCTGAGGACATTATGGAGAAAAGTGTCCAAAATCTCCACAATTATAACACTGAACTTTTGATCTATCAACTGGTTTTCTTCCTTGATAACCTCCAGTATTTGATCTCCCTCAATTGTTATATCTTCTTTGAAAACTTCCAGCATTAGGTTTTCCTTGATTGTTTCTCCAGCTAACTTGACTCTGAAGTGCTTCTTCAACTGTTTTGATAAGATTGTTTTCTCAAACAATCTTTGTTCATAAGCTTGTAATGAACCTAATAACTCATTAAGAGTCATAGTTGCAGCAGTATTACATTCCTCTATAGCAGTTACTTTTGATTCAAACTTCTCAGGCAAGATTCTTAAAATATTTTCAACAACTGCTGAATCTTCTACAGTATCACCATTAGCTTTCATCTCATATGACAATATTCAGTGTCTTTGAGAAAAATTCTGAAATTGTTTCAGTTGTCTCCATCTGCAATAATTCATATTTTCTTTTCAAGGTTTGTAATTTAACCTTCTTAACTTTGTCAGAAACTGTATAGTAACTAATCAATCCATCCCAAGCTGTTATAGCTTGCTTAATATAAATAACTCTATCCATGAGAGATTCATGAATACCCTGATGAAAAATATATGTTGCTTTAGAATTCTTCTTTCTGTTATCAGTTAACAGAGTTAGCGTAGCTCCTTCAAGTATTGTTCCTTCTGCTGATTCAGCATAACCATCTTTCACAACATCCCATACTTCTTGGTATATGAAAATATTCTCCATATGTAACCTCCAATGTTCAAAGTTCTTCCATTCAAACATTGGCACCTTGATTGAACTTAAACTCGTCATCTTTCTTCAACTTAACTTTTCATACCCACACCAGTGCTCTGATACCAGATGTAGAAAGTATGATATCAAAGACTTAATGAAAAGAACACAAAGCTAAACTCAAACAAACTCCTCTAAATTGATGTGTTTCGACTCATGGCTCAACAGCCTATTTATATGAGTAACAAACTTGACTCTCAAGTAAAACGACTTTCCTTAACATAATAAAACTGTAACAAAGAAACTTCTAGACAATTCTCACGTAAACAAACTCTTAAAACTAGCGATACTTGCAACCCAAGTAAACTTCCATAAACCGTACCGTGCGTCAACAACACTTGTTGATCCATCCAACTTCTTCATAGTATCTTGGTTTATTCTTCAACACTCTCTTCTTACCATTTATTGGTAAGATTAATATCTACTACAAACTGCGGTTCCCATTTAGTGTGATCTGATATTTGTAACTCAGCTTCTTGTTATAATTGCGTAACAAGCTATTTGAAAGACAAAAAGAAAGAAAGAAGAAAAAGAATATAGACCCGAAGTTAATTGTGATTTTTCATCTATTGTATATATGTACAAATTACTCTGCAAGTGCATGTACTGTCATAACTCTTTTACTGGTGTCTCTCAAGGTATAGCACAAGAACAAACTCATAGGTTCATCATGATTTCTTTTGTGGATCTTCATTGATGTCTTATGTAATCCGGCCATTTGCTCCAATTAAGCACCTTTAGCCAATGCTGTGGTAATATAACAAACGAACTCTGAAGTTACAATAAAAGGTTAAGGGTCGCTTACTTTCTTTTAGTCAAGATGTTCATGTCTTGGGGAAGATAGCGTATAAATGAGACTGGGATTTTTCCTGAAAGATTCTTCTAGCGCGCTCATTCCATGTGGCCCAGAGAACAGCAGCAGGTACCATGTCCCATATTAGTTTAGCAGGCCCTGTGATGCCTTTGGCTGACCAATTCTGAGCTAATTTTGAGCCAATTTTGAGCTAATTCAAGTTCACCATCTTACTCTAACCCGCTGATGTGCTAGCCACACGGCCACTTCTAGATTATCTTTCTGAAATCTGCCGAGCTTCTACAACTATGATCTGTCATGACAGTGCTATCTTAGCTACAAGATGCAGGCCAAAACAAAGTAAAAATGGAAGATGATCGATTAAAATGGAATCCTGGGAATTCAATACAACAAGAACCAAACACAACGAAATGAAACAATTAACTGACGAAGGCATTTAACAAGTGATTTGGAAATGCATGTTGCAAAACCTAAAAGGCAACAAGCATCTACGGGAAAACTAAATAGATTAAATTTTCAAAGCTAAGAAAATCGATCGATTACCCACATATGAACAATTCCAAAAAGAGACCACATCAATTGCTTTAACCAAAAGAGACCATATGAACAGTGACAAGCTGCGCCAACAATTGCTGGTACCACATCAAAAGTTTTGCATATGAACGGAAATGCAAACTTTTGATGATTTATCAGAAGGCATTGTTGAAGTTGACTTGACCAAAAGAGATGTAAAACTTAATTTTCAAAACTTCAACTTAGAGTGGATTATTTACAAAATAAATGATCTATTAAAGATTTAGTTGCTTGTTGGATTAAGACTCTTTCAGCTACGGTGCAAATCTCCGTTGGGATTTATGAAAATCTAGGATCAAGATGGTTTTTGAGAATATTAATACTCCAATACAGTCGAATACTTCAGTCAGCTTTTTCTCATTTCCAGGCATACTACACCCAAGATGACGAAGGCAGTGACGACTTAATTAGCTAGTACTCCCGCCAGTGGCCGTACCAAACTGGTCTTCACCTATTGAACCATTTGAGACTCCGTATCTTCAGCTGCAGTAGTTGTCAGAAAGAAGGCAATACTCAGCAGCTTCTTCAAGCATAATGCAGAAGATTGGCCCTATTGTTGCGGAAGTACAAGCATCATTTGAAGTATCAAAGGGTCATAGTTGAGGGAGATTGTCAGACTTTGATCCAAATCCTTAACTACAAAGATGATATTTGTATGCTTACACTTTCCAAGAGAGCTTCTTTCATCATTATTCCCTTCCACCAGAAATGGGCTATCGATAGGACCACCAATTTTAGCATTAGAACCGTGAACAACAATGTACTAAACAGAGCTCATTGTTCGGTTGGTTTACTCGCTGTTCGTGGTAATCTGACAATCCATGTGTTAAGGTTAGCGTGTTACGATATATTATTGGCGTCTAACAACACTGGTTGGTTATTATGAAGAACATTTGCTCCAGGGTGGACAGGAATTGGTTAACTTAATATATACAATTGAGAGTGCCCTGTTTTAATTGACATACTAGCCTCATCTTAGTTGTGCAGCAACAGATTACATGATCTATGATCATAGGCTAGTTGTAGTCACAGTTCGTTAAAAAAAAAAAAAAAAAAAAAAAAAAGTTATGTCCAGGTGTAGCCGAAAATTCAACAGACACAAAAAAGATAATCTTAAGACAACTTTATTTGGCCAAAGTGCAACTGAATACACAAAAAGAAAAAGTGAAAAATATCTTTTGGTCCTTTTTTAGGTGGACCAATGTTTATTTAGTCATTTGGTCAAACGATTTTACTGTTTGGTCCATAATTATTGTTTGGTTCTTTTTTGTATCAGTTCTTCCATGCTAAAAAAACAGACTTTATTCCCAGGAATGAAGTCCATACAAAAACCTAAAAAACAGACTTCATTCCCAGGAATGAAGTCCATACAAAACCTAAAAAAACATACTTCATTCCCAGGAATGATGTCCATACAAAAACCTAAAAAAACAGACTTCATTCCCAGGAATGAAGTCCATACAAAACCTAAAAAAACAGACTTCATTCCAGGAATGAAGTCCATACAAAAAAACTGACTCCATTCCAGGAATGAAGTCCATATAAAAACCTAAAAAAACAGACTTCATTCCAGAAATGAAGTCCATATAAAAATAGCAGCAGAAAAATGTGTTTCTTCTTTTTCTTCGTCAACAACAGCATCAGCAAAATATTTTTTATCTTCTTCGTCTTTTTCTTCTTCATCTTTTTCTTCTTCGTCTTTTTCTTCTTCTTACAGCAACAGAAGAAAGAAATCAAAAACAAAATTTTCTTCTTTTTCTTCTTCGTCTTTTTCTTCTTCTTCTTCTTCGTCTTTTTCCTCTTCATCTTTTTCTTCTTCTTACAGCAGCAGCAGAAAGAAAGAAATCAAAAACAAAATCTAAAAATAAAAAAAAAACGTATTTAGATTTTCACCTCTGAATCGCCATTGTTACAGCAGCACGAAGATGAAGATGGAGATGATGAACTCACACAATCTTCTCGCCATTGTTACGGATTTAGATTTTCATCAAAAAAAAAATTAAAAAAAGAAGAAAGAGAAAGTAGATCTGAATCTAGAGAGGAGATAGAAAAGAAATCATAAAATGATTTCTTTTCTGCTAAAAAATCCTATATATATTTTTCTGAAAGGGTACTCATGTCACTCCAAGATGACAATTACATCATTCATGACATCAGCATATGACCAAACAATAATTTTTAGGACAAAACTATAATTTATATTAGCAAATAGGACCAAACAGACATTTGACTGGGTCAATTGGACTAGACCCTCTCTAATATATTATTTGTAGGACCTAATGATATTTCCTACAAAGAAAAATTACCCAGTGACTTCCGAGACTGATGAAAAAGAGAATCGGAATAACAAGAAGTGGAGAAAATTCCAAAAAAAAAAAAGGGCATAAAAATATACCTTCCAAACCACACAACTTTGTTGTAATATATAAGATTACAAGATGTCCCTTAATTTAGGTAATTTTGTCTTGTTAAGAGGTTGAACAGGAAAGAGGCTTTCCGTAAAAGTTGTAACTAGGGACCTTTCGAAGGAGTGATGGGTGAACGAGGAAACTCCATCCATCTCAATCTGCTTGCAAGTCTTATCCATGCGATCATAAGAATACAAACAGGTGAACCTTACCGAGTTTTCACATCTCCGCCGTTCAAAGAGTATTTTGTCGGTACTTCCAGCAATTGCAGAACCGCGAATCCCATAGTCTCTGAGCTCCAATTATTTTCATTTCCTTGACAATTTTCCGGACTTTTGTTAGCTTCGGTGGGTTCAACAATTTCTTCTTCTTCTTCTTCTTCTTCTTCCTCTTCCTCTTCCTCTTCCTCTTCAACAATTTCATTTTCGACGGTTTTCTTACCTTTATCTCTATTACCATCATCATCATCATTACCTCCTCCAACAGGTGGCATGTCTTGATCACCATCATCCTCATCATCATTGTTGCCTCCTCCAGCAGCCGGAGTTATTTCATCAACATCATCATCATCACCTCTTCTACCAGATGGAATTGATTGGTCTTCATCTGGAGTCTCGTCTGAGTCACTGGGTTCCGACGGTGGTTCATAATCATCATTCGATATACAGATCTTTGTCGTTCCCGACTCAACGAATACCCCCCGATGTTGTGAAGTCAAGAGTTTTCCACCAACACGAGGAGGTCTTGAAGGAGGACTAATAGCTTTCACAGCTTTCTTCTTTGCCGTTTGCAATCTAAACAAGAATAATTCAGAAAGAAAAAAATTATAGGCCCGCAGGGTTGACAAAGGTAACCAATCCGGAGAAAACATGGTCGGAAGGGTCCACCAAAAGAAGTGTGCCGGCTAAGAAAAAGCCAACAGTGTATCATACAAATAGCCTTCCGGCGCACAAAAAAATATAGGATTTTTCACTAAACTAGTCGGAAGGGTCCATTCCACATACATCGCCGGCTGCCAAACCTCCGGCATGGTTTTATACAAATACCCTTCCGGATTCAAAAATTCTAGGCATCAGGAAACATTCTATACAAGTAGCCGAAAGGGTAAAAAATAATAAGACGTCGGCCTCATTAAAGAAAAACACATACGCCGGAAGGGTATACATATGAATAACCTGCCGGCCCTGCTAGTAGCAGTTACAGAAACTACACAGACGGCAGGTTCTTCAACCATAAAACTTCCCGGCCAAACCCTAACTATGAAACCCAGAAAGGTCGATAAAAAATACATTGCCGGCGTCTCAACTGCCAATTCAAAATTTCGAATTTTCTAACCTAATTTGACATGCAAACATGAAATCGAAGTACTAGAGTGAGTTTAAACAAGCCATTACTTTCTTAAGCGCACCATTTCGCGTGTTTCAGCGGGTTCAAATTCTCCTTCGTCGACGATTTTTCTTCTTCACTTTCTAGCAACCAAACTTCCAATTCCAGGGTTGTATTCGTTGGGTTTTCTATTTGTTTGTTTCATCTTACTAGCCCTAGGTGGTGGCAGATTCGTTGATGAAGATTAATCGGAGTTTTCGAATCGACGATGTTAACGAATTGATCGACGAGTTTTGGTGGTGGTGGGGGTGATGGAGCCGGTAGGGTAGGGTTGTGGAGGAGAAGAAGAGACGAAGATGAAATGAAGAGAATAAAAACTGATTTTGGGTAATTAAGATTATTAATGGGTAAGGGTAGTTTCGTAACTTACCCATTAGGACTCCCCCTAAAACCCACAAAAAATGTCCCTTTAAAATTGGATATACCCCAATTAATCTGGGTATACCTCGATCAAGCCAGGTATTGAAACACCACTTCTTTCAAATAATTTCTATAATGGAATATAGTTTTAATGTTTGTAAGAAAGAATTACAAGAGTTGGCCTTTTTTTTTTAGGCATATAAATTTAAATATTCAAAACAAATCAAAATGTCTGAGCCCAGGTTCGAACTGGGGGACCTGTAGTGTGTGAGACTAGCGTAATAACCGACTACACCACCAGACTGCTAACTTTTGCCTTGTTGAAAGGCTGAGACAGGAAAGAGGGTTTCCGTAAAAGTTGAAACTAGGGACCTATCGGAGTGAAGGGTAAACGAAGAATCACCATCCATCTCAATCTTCTTGCCAGTCTTATTTCCAAGATCATAAGAATACAAACAGGTGAACCTTACCGAGTTTTCATATCTCCGCCGTTCAAAGAGTATTTTGTCGGTACTTCCAGCAATTGCAGAACCGCGAATCCCATAGTCACAACAAAATGGTAGTGTAATAGTCTCTGAGCTCCAATTATTTTCATTTCCTTGACAATTTTCCAGTCTTTTGTTAGCTCCTTCATCTAACATCCATAACTTCACGACGTAAGGTTCCATACGATATAATAGAGCTACATGTGTACCCAAAACTAGCATATCAATAGGAAGCCTATAGTTCTCATCACGAGGCTCATCGAGGATGAAATTAGGAATTGGGATAACTCTATAATTTTCACTTCCAACATCAAATGCAACTACAACGGCAGGATCATCAGGATCGGAGTCAGGGTTTTTATCCCAACGATATTCTTTGTTACTCCAATATATGATACCATCTCCATATACATGCGGTCTACCGATGGTAAACGGAGGGAGCACCTGTTTAATTTTTATTTGGTTGTTTTCGTTGGGAACTGCATTGATCCTTCTCCATTTAGTGTCACGGCCTATGGTAAACGCCTCCCAACTTTCGTAATCAGGGATGTCAATGGAACTATAACGATAATCTGGAGATTTGGAAGCTAGTCTCCAAAAGCAGAATACTTTATGTTCCTTCTTCTCAGGGTCGAACCCAAATCGATAGAATGGACTACCAACACTTTTTACCTCAAGCTTGCTGCCCTGATTTTCTTCTGCTAGTAACATTGATTTGACTGAAGGTGTTGCTTCTCGTGTACTTGCATTGTATACCCTAATAGCACGTGTCTTGTCATCTACGAAACAAACCAAACCATTTATCGGTTCCAAGACATGATCATAACGGAGCCATTTGTCATCATTTATCCTAACCTTACTATTAATGGCTTCCACTTGTTCTTCCTCACCACCAGTACTACTGCTTTCAAATATCTCTGCATATGAAATATTTTGCTGTAATGTTTTGCTTGCTGCAAAGGTTGCCTCGACACTAAAGCGACCGACGCCCTTTTCTGGCTTTGGGTTGATGTAGAGGAGATTGGGACGTGATTTTGAACGGCTGGAATGTAAATCAATCAAGTGTGTATCTTGTTTGATCAGAAACAACCAATGTTTGCATACTGACTTAAATTGCATAAGTGATTTCATCGGGAGTCTGCTCAGAATTTCTATTACTATGTCATCGGGTAAACTACGAATATGCTCTGCCGCGATGATACCAAGACAATAACTATAAACACCAAGAGAGTTGTTGTTAATAAATATCTCCGTGCTTGCCTTCCCTAACAAGAGTGACGATACAACATCATACCTTGTTATTGTCTCCATTGGCACGTACACTTGATCGAAAACTAGAATAAAATCAGAATTGTAGAGCGCTAATAATATTACTGAAATAAAAATACGCAGAAAACTTATGGCTTAACCGCCTTATATACGAATTTTAGGAAAATTCCAAACAATAACTTGGCATAAACTTCCTAACATAACCCGACTTCTATTCTAAATCAACCTTCCAACTATAATCCAATAGCTTATTATAACTCAGACTTAATTCCTATAACAACAAAATAAAAGAAAAAAACCAAATTAAGTATATTATTTTTCTTCAACAAAATTTATTTACCTTTTTGATCGTGTTACGTTCGACCGAAACAAACAGATATATAAGACCAATTTACTTGTAGAACATGAAATTATTTAGAATCGGAAATTAAATCCGTTAAGTAGTATATAGGATATACCTGATCAATAATAATAAAGTCCCTCCGGTCTGAAGATGAACAAAGCCAGAAAAGTTATGCTGAGAAAAGAGAAATTGAAGAACCGTGAGAGGGAAAAAGGGAAAAAGGATGAACAAATTTTATCCTACTGTTTTATTTATAGCTTCTGTCCCTGTCCAAGCGAATCACAGAAAGAAACCTGTCTCTATTTTTAGAATTTAATATTAAAGTAAAAATCAAAAAGAGAGATAAATTAGGAAATAAATATTCTTTCTTAATCTGGATTAGTCTCTCTACTCGTGTATGTGTATAATAATCATATACAGTAAAACTTTTTTAAAATAATACTCGATAAAATAATAGTCTCGTTAAAATAATAAAAAAAATTCAGTCCCGACTCGGGCCTTTAGTGTTAAAATAATAAATTCGATAAAATCATAATATAATACATTTCAAAAGTTTCCCTTAAACATTAATAGGTCCCAAATATTATATAAAATAATAATTTCATTAGAAAATAAAAAATAATTTTCATACACATTAAATTTTCTCAAAATATGATTCAATGTTGGTTTGTTTTTATCTGAAGTTCAAATAATAATATTGTGTATAAAAATCTTTTTATGAAAATTAATAAGATTTATTACTTTAAAAGCAAATGTATGCCGTTCTAAAAATATTTCCGTTAATGTTTTTTTTATCTTTTTCTATATTTTCCACTTTAAAAAATCTATTTTGGTATTGATCCTAAGATACTTTATTTTTTTAATATGGAAATTCTTGTTTTTTCCAAAGAATTTTTTTAAATTAAGAATTAATCTTTAAATTAATATAAAATAATAAATTATTATTTTATCGATTAAGTAATATCTCTTTAAAATAATAGGATTTGGCTGGTCCCAAGCCTATTATTTTATAGATGTTTTACTGTATGTATAAGATCGATGTTTGGTCGTTTTTGTTAAAATAAGCTCCGAAGATCGGCGAAATGCACTGAGTTAACTCAGTACTCAATTCTTCCATTGTTTCATCACTATTTTCTCTTAATCTTCCTTTTCTTTCATGTTTTAGCACCTACTTTCTTTCGTTTTGTTCTTATTCATGTTTCTTTATCTTTTTAAAACCTTCTGTTGATTAACTTCTTCTCATCTTTTTCAAAATTTTAAATCAAATTTTTTGGTTCATTTTTTGTTAAATGGATAACTAATTTCTTCCTGGTCTTCTCTATAATGTGTTTACAGATTGAAATATCTTCAATGGCGTTTGCCTTAGTACGTGATTTGATCATGGTGTTTGCCGAGCTAGCTGTTAATCGTTTGGTTACAAAAGGAATCTGTGGAGAACAAAATGGTACAAGGTGGTTACTGAATCAACTCAGTCAAGAATCAGTGAGCCCGATCTTCAAAGAAGCCCGCGTCTCACTCCTTTCAAAAATTTCAAATTTCAAATATCGGAAAATCTACCATATTTTCCTATGCCTGATTTTTCTCTGGTCAAAAACCCATTTAAAAAATTACCTTATAGAAAGCAACCTAATCACAATCAGTTTCAATTAGAATAGCCTAAAAATATGGGATTATAATAATTCCGAATATCTTTTTACCCATTACACATCTATATCTACTTCAATTCACCCTTTCATCCTTAGCAACAATTCCTCTCATACTGGAAAAATGGAAGGAGAAGGATCTACCCAAGTTGGAGATTTGGTTAAAAAATTCAAGCAAGCAGTTCTAGATCTGGGAGACACTTCTGAAGTTGCTGATCTATCTCAGGGTGGAAACAAGGATGGAGATGAGGAAACAAAGTGGGAAGCGAGCGTTATTGGTAAGATTATCATTGAAGGACGAATGAAAGAAGACACTGTGGCTAAGCATTTGGGTTTTACATGGCCCTTCATGAAACCTGAGGACGTCAGAATAATCGAAACTGACACTAACATCATGATTTTTAAGTTTAGCAATTGGAGTTTGCTGAACACAGTGATTGAGGAGAGACCATGGAGTATCAACAAAAATTTACTAGTGGTTCACGACTACATTCCTGGGATGGTCTACACAGAAGAGCATTGGGGTTTCCAGCAATTGTGGATGCACCTAGATGGTCTAATGCCGGAACACATGAATGTATCTGTGGTGACAAAAATAGGGGAGCTGATGGGACAAGTAACTTCTATTGAGCCAAAGGATTCCATACCAAATGGAAGTGACCCGGTTAAAGTCTGTGTCAACATAGATCTGACAAATCCATTGAGAAGAGGAGTTAAGGATGTTACTAATGCAGGTCTTTCTCTCTGGATAATTTTTTTTTATGAGGGGAAACCAGCTAGCATATGCAAAGAATGATATGTGATCAAGCATTGCAAGGTATCTTGTAAGGATGCCAAGATCTTCTTAGAAAAGGCTCATGAGAAACCCTATTTCTTTGGGAATATGAATAATGTAAGGAAGAGCATTGCAATTACCTTAACTAGCAAAGATACCACTTCAAAAAAGAGTATTAAAGCCACTGTGAAGACTGCAGTCTTTGTCCCTCCTAAAAGTGGTGTTGCAGTCAACCTGGATTTTTTACTAACAAAGGAAGCTGGAGGAGACACTGGAGATGTTAACAGACTTGGTAAGAGACCGAGAGCAGATAAGAATACAGATGTTGATGAAGTGCTTAACACTGAGTCCACCAATACCATTCCAACTCCAAATGCAGATTCCTTAGCAGCTCACAAGGTCACCACTGGAGATATTCAAACAGTAAATGCAAGGATAGAGAATAATGTATACTCTTTTCACTTACCTTTTCTTTCACTGAATTTCATTACATACTATCTCAATTGCATTTATTAGCTCAACTACTTTACTTTTTTTAAAACATTTGTTCTGTTTGCATACTACTTTAAGAGTTACTCTAGATTGCCAATTATCCTCACTTTCATCCTGATTTCAAACATGAGAATTCTATCTTGGAATGTTCAAGATTTTAAAATTGTTTCTACTAGAAATCATTTAAGTGATCTAATCAGAGCTCAAAATCCAGACATTATATTAACCGCGGATTTAGTCCAAAAATAAATAAATAAAATCAAGTTGGAGCTGCTATTCGTGTTTTTGTTAGTCTCAAGAAACTCATGCCGCGAACATGGAAAGGAAGGTTCTTGAGTTGCATGGTGTATTTCATCTATTTTTCTTGTTTTAGTTTAGTTCTGGTCCTATAATCGTCTTTTATTCAAGGTAACGTTAAACTAGGTAGATAACATTTCAAGCAAATGGGTGATCAGTCCTTAATAGACTTTATGTATTTGTTAAATTAACTAAAATATGTCTAAGATGCTCCGTAACAGGTCTTCAGGTACCCTTTGATGCAATAATGTAGTGAATAATTAAAATAGGACAGAACAAAACTAAGAGAAAACATAATGGTGCTAATTTGTTTATTATAATTGTCAGTGGTTGCATCTTTTGTAATCGCTCCCTCCATTCTATAACTTTAAAAAAACAAGGAAATACTATCCATCCTATGGAAGTTTATCGACAGATTCGCTCCAATTCATCGTTGTCATTGTTGCCTTACCTTATTTCCCTACGGTGCGGGTGAATCCACGGATTTCAATGTCCAACCGCAACCAAACCACTAAAAGTGCGGATTTGAGAATCCCACCCGTGTCCATCCCATAGAGCTTGCGGATTGGGTTTCACCCGCAATAATGCGGGCGGATACGGATGAAATCCGCGGTTCCGGATTTTTGCACACCCCTAAACAAAATACATACAAGCTTAGGGATGCCTAAGGCATACATGCTTCACAGATCCAGGGAATCTAGCGATGTTGGATTATGTTTAACACCTGTTGCATCTATAATCCGTGATTACTTCAAATCCCTCCTCCACCGCAATACCATTGACATTAAGATTTTCTGTCTAGGATCTCGGTGCCGCAATTTGTTGAATATTTTCGGGAAAAAAAAATTCGATTTTGAGCATGAAAACCGAATTTTAATATGTTAAAATGGGAAAAAACCTTTGCAATTTATAGTGAGTTTCATGTCTATTGGAGATGGTAAGAGCTACAAAAAAAAAGTACATTTTTGAGATAATTCTAACATGATTATGATCTCCAAAACAATACTAAGTTGACCGAGAATTATCCCGTAAATAATTACTAGAGGGGGACCTAAGGTTTGGATGATTTAGACTAGGCCCACAAGTCAATCAGCTCTTTAACCACCACAAAGCACGATTTCTAAAGGGGGACCGGTATTAGGAGGGGTACCGTTTGAGTGATCCGACGATCAGGATCGGATATAATTCTTTTATCTCATATGAAACGGTATCCCCTGTTAATTTCGGTCCCCTTTAGCAATCATGCACAAAAGTGGTGCACCCCTAGTTCAAAGAATCAAAAGTATTAGGATTTAGGAGCCTCCAAAACCTTACACCGGCTAGGACGGAAAAGTCGAAAACAAACAAACCCTTAGACTGAAATTCTCTTCTCTATCCTTCAGTCGAAGTTGGCTCCAAAAAGATTCCAGTCGATTCAAATTTCAAACCTTAAATCACACTAAAAAAATCGAAATTGTATTACAGAGATTATTCAGATTCAATTTTTTCTTTCTCTTCATACCCTAGAAATTAAAAAATAAAAAAATCCCCAAATCAGAGAGGAAAATTGATTCTCATCATCATGGCCCAAGGTAACTCGTATGAAGAAGCTCGGAAACAACGATTAGAAGATAATATAGACACCATTTCATCTCCCTCCATAAAACCCCTAATTTCTCTTTTACACATTTTGATTCTCTTCTTACATATTTGTTAGGTAAATTTTAGTGAGAATTGAGTTGAGTTGACAGGAAAAGTTTAGGTGATTTTTGTTACTGAAAAGATTGTGTTACGATTGGAAAATGATGTTGTTTTGTAAGGGGGGGGGGGAAGGAATGTTATGATTGAGGTTGAGATTTTGTATGCAGGTGAATGCTATAGTTGTCTGTATGACGACTAGGTGATGAAAAGAGTTGTAGCTCGCCTGAGAACGTTGGGTTCGTTGAATTTGTCTAGTGACATGGGTTAGTATTCTTCGACAAAAAATTGGGTGAGGAATCATCATCCCAGGCTACCAAGTAACCAAATGTTGGAATTCTGAACATCAGACATTAACTGGAGATTCATATCGGGGGAGGTCTTCACACAGCATTGAAGCCGATAACTGAACTGGAGGTACAAGTTGCTGCACATGATGAACCGGGAACTGCCCGACCAAGCTCTTCAAGCAGCTCTTAAAGAGGATAGCAGAACTTGAGACAAAAGCTGCTGCGCATAATGAACCAGGAACTGCCCGACGAAGCTCTTCAAGCAGCCTTAAAGAGGATAGCAGAATTGGAGGCACAGGTTGAAAGTCTTGCTTACTGTGGTTAGAAATTCAGAGAGCAAGAATCAATGTATAGAATGGGGTGGTGCATTGAAGGGTAACTAATTAACTACATCAACAGGAAGATTATAACTTTGGAAAGTCAAAACCATTGATGTTCTGGTAGTGAAGCTACTGATAGTCTGATAAGCAGCAAGCCCACGCTGCAAGAAGGGATGAATGGCTCAGAAGATCCTAGTTGACCTTCATATCTTGCAAGAGTGGGAAAACTTAGGCAGCTATGGTTGAGGAAGAAGAGGAGGAACGTTTAAGTTGATTCCGCGACTATTCTGCAAATATGGTTGAACCACTCAGTGTGTGGAGTAGCGAAATTTGAATTACATGTCTCAAGAGAAGGAAACCAAGATACAATATTTCCTCGGCCTATATAAATCATGGTTATACCTACAGAATTTCCTGCACCAAGAATTAAGAAGATCATCATTCTTCTACTTCTTAATTCTTCCTTTCCCAATTATATTTTCTGTAGTAAACTCCATGGCTTCAGGCGAGGGGGATAACATATCAGAGAACAATGGAGTTGGGCTTAAGCGAAAAAAGGGAACCTTAGTGATTGTTTACTTCGACGAACCTGAAATTTATCTTCTATCCGACAGTCGTTTGAGTACCGAAGTGACATGTGAGTTCCGAAAAAAGAGAATGCACCATGACAAGAATGACAAAGTTTATGAAATCTGTTACCAGAGTAGTTTAAGTGGACTCCGGCGTAGAGTCGAAGAAAAAGCGGAAAAGTTATTTTTCTCTGATTGGTTTCTAATAGGTTTAGCTGGAAATTGGAACAAAGCCCATCAACTGTGTACGAAGCTCCGACAAAATTGGATAAAGGGTGATAAGCTTTCTCATAGCGAATTAATTGCAGAATTACAGGCCCATTACACACCCAAAGAGAAAGACGATGCCGACCCAGATCTCAAACCCGAAGAAACACCCGATGAGAAAAACGGTACCGATATAGATTTCATATTGATTACTCCGGATACAGAACCTGGAAATCATTTTAAAATCACTTTTGTGACCAACGAAGGAGCGTTCCCTATAAAAAAAAAAAAGGAAAAAATATCGTTTTGTACTTTTTTAGGTGGGCTCATGTCTGTTTAGTCCTTTGGTCAAACACCTTTACCATTTGGTCCATAATTATTAAAATATCTAAAGTACCCTTTCTCTCTCTTATTTTTTCCTCTCACGTGAATGGTTTCTCTCTCATGTTTATTTTCTCTACTAATTTCTCTCTCCTACTAACCTTAATATTTAAAAGTTTAAAAATTAAATATCTCTCAAAATATATGTTAAAAAATTAATAAATTTTATATATTCGGAAAGCTCTCGACGATAGCTTTCCAACGAGTACCATTGTCGCTATGTTTCGGAGCTTTTAATTTTTCCGGTATAATAGTAGTTCATTCCGAGAATGAACACTATTTTGTAACATGGTAGTTCATTCTAGTTCTAGCAGTTCATTTCGTAGAATGAACTCGTATACACTAGTAATTTATTTTGTAGAATAAACTCATAGTAATTGTTCAATTTGAAGAATGAAGTCGCAATGGTAGTTCATTATTATAGTTCATATTGAAGAATGAACTCGTGATAGATGTTCTTAATTTCGAATGAACTCATAATAGTTGTTCATATTGTAAAATGAACTTGTAATAGTAATTAAAAATGGTAGTTCATATTATAGAATGAACTCGTAATAGTTGTTCATTATGGTAGTTCATTTTATAAAATGAACTCGTAAACGGTAGTTCATATTGTAGAATGAACCCGTGATATGTGTTCATATTGTAGAATGAACCCGTGATAGGTGTTCATTATACCACTTCATTTTGTATAATGAACCCGTAATAATAGTTCATTATACCACTTCATTTTGTAGAATGAAGTCGTATGATAGTTCATTTTGTAGAATGAACTCATATGTTATTTAATCCAAAGAGTTCACTTTTTGGAATGAACTAACTAGCATGATAGTTCATTAAAGTAGTTGATTTTGTAGAATGAACTCGTATAATAGTTCATCAAAGTAGTTCATTTTGTAGAATGAACTCGTATAATAGTTAATTTTATAGCTAAAAAATAAGGCAAAAATTAAAAGCCCTGAAACATAGCGACAATGGTACTCGTTGGAAAGCTATCTTCGAGGGATTTCAGAATATATAAAATTTATCATTTTTAGACATATGGTTCAAAAGATATTTAAGTTTTAAGTTTTATTTATTTATTTTTATTAAGAGAGAGAAAAAAAAAAAGGATTATGACATCACCTTAGGACCAAATCATTATTTTCTATGACCAAACAATAATATAAGGGTATTTATGCCACTACAAGATGACATTTACATCATCCATGACATCACCCTAGGACCAAATGATAATTTTTAGGACCAAAAGATAATTTAAATTACCAAATAGGACTAAACAGACATTTGACTGAGTCAAATGAACTAAACCCTCTCTAATATATTATTTCTAGGACCAAATGGTATTTCCTACTAAAAAAAGGTGTATTGTTTCGGCACCGGAGGCTCTATAGCAGAAACCAGCATAGGACAAAAGCTTTTACAATTTGATCAACAATCAATGTCTAGAGAGGAGATTTTGGGGATGCTTAGAGACGCAGTGTACGAGGTTGCAGATGAGGAATTGAGTGTTGGTGGCCCTGTGGTGGTTTCAATAAATCAAGTGGGAGAGGAAAAAAAACAGTCGTTCTACACGTACCGGAGGGAAAACTCCCACAAAACCGAGCCCTCACAATTTTGGGGGCCCCGGGGGAGTTAACAGGGGGGCCGGGTTAAAAATAGGTGGGACCCACTATTTTTATCACTCACCCCGGTTTTGCCTCTGTTTTTGGCCCCGGTTCGTTTATCTTTTTTGGAAAAAAAAATTGATGACTCAACTTATGAAATTTCCATGTCCCAAAATTGTTTGGGACGTTAACATTACTGAGGATGGTATAAGTCTTCCCAAAGACTGTTTGATGCCAACAGCCGAAGAGGTTTTGGAAATGGACCGGATAAACGAAATGATTGAACCGGGAGGAGGGTCTCTGGTCTCTCAATCTGTTAAGGTTCGAATCTATCATAACATAATGGGTCATTCGTTTTATAAATCAACAGAGTATTTGAAGAACAAAGATTTCATGGACTGTGATTTCCTTTTGGAGTACAATGAAGAAAACCAACAGTTTACCATACGTCCAGATTCTGTCGCTTCTGTCAAGAAATTTGATACAATTTACGAGCATATAAAAGGCGAACAAAAGATGTTCTGGGACAATGGCAATGTAGTCTTCGTCCTGCTACTTTAGTTGGTTTACATTTTCTAAAATTATTTATTCATCTGTTGTTGGTGTAATTGAAAATTAATTTATTTAGAGGAAATTCTTAACTTGTTTGTCAGACTGCATTTGATCACACATCAATAAAAACTCAGAATAGAAACAATGATCTAACACTAAATGGCAATCAAGACAAGGCACATTCATCTGTTGTTCGTGTAATTGAAAACGCTGCTTGGTAGATTCCAAGGAATTGAGCAGTTCTCCAGGAAGCTTTTGCCCGGTATCTAGGGCTCTATTATTGATTTTGCAACTTGATAACTGTTAAGAGCGGTTATTCCTTGTCGAAAAGGACCAGTAGTCGACATGAAATAACCCTGACCAGTTTTAGCCAAATCAGAATGTTTGTCGATGCTTTTCAACTTCCCCAATAGTTTTGAGCAGAAGATGCAAATTCAAGAAACATGAGTGGAAAAGGCTTGATTTTATTAACCAATAGTTACACCTGGAATACACATCAGCTGCAGTAGACCAACATCCAGAAAGACTGAAACAGTCACCAGCTTCTTCCAGCCTAGGTTCCCCACAGTTTTCCTAATCAATCGTACCTGTTGCATAAAAATATAAGCAAGCTGAATATAACCTGGCGATTTCAGATCCATACACAGGCAATCACCTGACTATTAACTAGTAATCAAAATTCAAGGAACGTGAGTGGAAAAGGCTTGATTTTATTAAACTTAATCTAGATCCAATATACAAGTTTAAGGCAGAAGAGAAAGAAAGTAACTTGTATCATATGTCCTTGAGATACTTTAGTGTATTCGGTCTCTAGTTTCAAGATTTTCAGACCTATTAAGCATGGACCTTTTTGATTCCCAAGATCCTTTTTAGGATTCTTGTTTGGTGTTGTACAAACTATTCTGATCGAAACTGACAAGCCTATATGATGAGGTTATGCCCCTGCATCACTATAAGATTGTTATAACATTCGAAATGATAAATGGTACGTATAAGCAAATATTTGTTACTTTACTCAACCTGTGGTTGTGCAGTTTGCAATCACATGTACTGGACTACTAGTAAATGTTGTTAAAACTTCTGCATTGCTTGGAGTTGGGTATGACTCAATACATGGTTTGATAATGAGTTAGGAGCATGCCCAACCTCAGTCGGACACTAAAGAGTCATTCTAGTCTGATCACAAAATGACCTTCTTAGTTGTCAATATAGTGATAGGAACTTTTGAGTGGAAAAAGGTTGATCTCACTGGCTTTCAGCTTTCTTGTTCTAGTACCAATTTAGTTTCAAATTGTTTTACTAGATGTTGTTTCATGCTCTATAGTTTATTTTCTACGAATATTACATACAAAGGAGACAGTATACTAAAAGATTCCTAAAAGGCTAAAACAACTTATGTTCCACTAACTGCTAATAAGTTGAAGTGTGACAGATCGATCCTCTTGAGATTCAACAAAAAGACGGTTTGATGGAGCGGGAAACTAATATGCATAATGTACAAAGGGAAATAGTCCATACCTGCTCTTTTAAAATCCTTCAACTCCACGAAACATTTGGCAGCACAATCTCAGCTGCCACTACGAGAGCAACCCAAGCTAGTTCAGTATTAGAACCAAGCATGTGAATACCAGCAGCTCTAAGACCAGAAGCTTTAGCGAGTTTCTCCTGGAATGAATCACCAGCTCTTTGAAAGCACACTAAAAATGAATCGCCATAATTTACCATCATTAAGTACTGCACAATTGAGCATGTAAAACTGGTTCCTACAGACCACAATAGGTAATAAATTAGTACTAGTAGCATGGACTCCAGAAATATGGAAAACAGGGTGGGTCATTGCAACTAATTTCAAATTTTAAATGAATAAAAAAAAGGATATACTCGAGTGATAATCATCTACAAACGGATATATATGATATTCAATCACTTTTTCGACTAACCATCCAACAGATGTACATTTGATGGTGTAGTCAGTAGTCCATGTCACGTCGCACATTCTTTTTTTTTTTTTTGATCAGAACGCACATGTAACTATATAGGAAAAAGACATTTAAGTACTGGTGAACACATTCTTTTTAGCAAAAATGTTAAGGGTAAATTAAATCTAGATAAATTGAACTTCCCCCACAGATATTGTGTATTCATGAATGTGTACAAGAGGTTAAACAATTTAAAACACCAACCTTAATACAACGTGAACTCCATTCTTCTTTGCTGCTCGTAACTTGCATTGCTTGTACAACTGGTTCATCAAGTTCTCTCACTTGAACGAGACATAACTTCTTCCAGTAATCAAATATAGTCTTCGAAAATCATCTATATTTTCACAGATCCAGTCTCTGCCTAGTACGAGTGATAGAAACAGACAATCACTTCAGTTCAGAGCAGAGAATTTGGTGTTTTCCGCTGCTACATTCTGGATATTTCGTATCATTGGAGTCGAGAAGATTTTTGGAACATCACCTTTAAAGAGCTGAGAATTTGGTGTATTGCTTTACAACATTTTCGGAGTTGTTTCTTGGCATCCCACCCTGTTGCATTGGCCCAGAAAGAATACCACCAGTAAATAGTGTCCAGGTGGATGTCCCCGAGGATTTTTTAGTAAGCCATGATTTCCTCCTTGAGGACGAAAACCTCCGGAAGAACCTTCTGCGTATCTGATTGGGTCCATGAGAGGATCCCTTCCTGCAGACTGACCAGGTAGACTGTTTCAAGGTTTATTACCCTCATCCAACATACCACTGCCACGTCGATCTGGCCGAGGTCCCCCGCTCGGTCTATCAACAACTCTTCCAGAATTTGGATATGGTTCTCGATCAACATGATTAGAAATAGCTATTTGAACACTCATCAAAGAATCTGCTATGTCGGGTCCAATATTAACGTTTATGGGAAGTACATTGCATTGCTCTGAAAATGTCAGGAGAAAATCTCTGCTATACTTTTTGTTAGTACCACCACTCCCATCTCCATCAAGCTGCTTCCCGTCATCAGAGATCTTCAATTTTGGAGTAGAAATCTCTGCAGCATCTTCCCAATCATCTGGCTCAGCTTTACTCTCTGCATATTTTTAGCTGGCTGTAACATCCTTCTCCGCCACTTCGCCAGGTTCAAGATTTGAACTAGCATTGTGAGAACTGTCCAGTATTTCAGATGCTTCATGCTTTTCCTCTGGACCCTGGTACGCATTATAAAGATCAGAACTTGATCCAGCAGCATCCGCGGCCTTGAGAATGTGTTTCCTCTTTTTTTTTTTTTTGCTTTCGCAGTGATGTTGCTCTTAGTCCTAGTTAGTTCGGGCTTATCCTTAGAAACAGCCCCTGAACTGGAAATTGAACCAGAAACAGCCCCTGAAGTGTTTTTGCTTTCAAACTCAGAATTAACTTCTGATGAAGTTGGTGACAGAACAGGAGCAGGGTCTGGGTGAATCCAACAGTGGTTTCGTTTACAACTCATTCATGGATACTTCTATCCCACCAGTGGTTTCATTTACAACTGTATGTGAATCCACAGCTGCTGTAGCAATATCTCGAGATACAGGAAGTGAAACAGGAGTAGAAGCATTTACAGCATCACTGGAAGCTAGTGCAACATCGTCAAGCGACACCATGTTATCTTCTGAGCTACAAGCAGCAGTTTTTCCCATCACCTGTTCAGCTTCTGCGGAACTAGAATCTTCACTGGTGTTTTCTTCTTTCCCTCTGGATCCGTCTTTATGTTCATTGTCTTCTGAAATGTCAGATCCGAAGATTTTTCTTTCACTAGAATTTCCAGTGTTTGCTCATTTTCTTTTGCACGTCCAAGGTCACAAGTGCTGAATGGTTCACTGGGTACCCCCCCCACACACACCATTTGTTGCACCATTTAATACCTCAGAAGCATCAGAACCACTAGTTGATGATGGCTTAACTACCTCTGAAGGTAAATCCTGACTAGTTTCAGGGCGTTTGGCAACTTCACCAGAGTCCGAGGCATTTTCCTGCGACAATTCCATGTAGACAGTGATCAACAACAAAAAGAAAAGAAATAATTGACAGATAAGTAAAATAATGCAAAAGCCAAAGTAGGCCCTGAATATAGTAAGGTAATCATATGACATGATACCTGGCGTTGTGAATGAGAATCCTGTAAATCTTTCTTAGTTGTCTTCTTCAAATGATCCTTGAAAGTGTCAGACCTTTTTCTCTTCTTCTACCTTCTGCGTTGGCTCCAAGAGATGAAGATTCATCCTGAGGTACAACAGAAGAGGAATAGTTACTGGATGGCAGTTTCTGCGCTGACACAGAGGCAGATGTTGCAGACGGATCCTTGATAGTGATTGAAGGTGAAACAGAACTCACTGGTTCAAGCACAGATTATGACTGCTGAACAGAGTAATCTGTAGTGATTTCATGTGGAAATTGCAGGCCAGCTGCTTTAGGTGGCCCAAGTTATTTTGCTGATTCACCCTTGTTAACATGAGGTGAACTAATTGTAACCGAAGAGCTAAACTTTTCCCCAGGAGCTGGCTTCACTGTAACATCAACAGCAGCGGCGGGAGCAAGACCTGACAATGCTTGAGGATCATGAGTTTACCCTGAATTTAATGACTCCACGTGCATCTGACCCCAGACTATGTGGAAATTTCGCTCCATTGACTCTTTAAAGGTGATGTTCCAAAAATGTTGTAAAGCAAAACATCCTACATAAACAACAAATGCAATGTCAGGATCATACAGTGTACACTCATGAAACACAATGAATCATACTAAGATAAATTCTAATGGACCTTGAACTCGAAATACCCATAACCCACTACATATACCTGGAAATCACATGTCATCCCTTCTTGAATCCAAAATAAACTCATTGTAGGACGAAGATCTTGCATCTTGAAATCTGAAATCAACCCCACCAGCAATAGTTTGCGCAGTATCACCAGAAAAAGCAAATCCTTCCATAAAATTTCTACAAATATATTTTAAAAAGGCCAATTTGTCTCATGGGGATATCATGTACTTCATCAATATACACGAACTCCATTTCCTCACTCTCGTAACACCCAGTTTTCAATCAAAGGTGAAGGTCAATGAAAAAATCAGCCAAATCAAACTCATCATTATGTATTTTCTTCTTTTTGTATTCGAGGAAAATATCATAAATCACCTCCCTTTTTTCCCTAGTAATGGATGACACCCATCCCTCAGATAATGATTTGTAATCCTCCCGACTAAATCTATCAGCAGGTAGCGTTCCAGCTAATAACCCATCCTTTACGTGTGAGATTATCTCAATAAAATCCATAAATGAATCAAGCTTCTTGGTCATCTGGAAATTAAAATGAGGCCAGTAACATGAGTTGAATCTTTCATAGTTGAACTCTTTCGTTCTTCTAAGAGCATGCAAAGAAAATGACCTTGTGGTTGCAATTTAGGATTGTGAAAGTTCCCTTATATCACCAAATCTATCAAAATATGAATTTCGCATACTCTTGCATCAAGCATCACTAGGAACTGCTGAAACATTATGACAAGTGGACAATTTTAAGGTGGAATGTCCTTGAGAGAATCTGGTATATCACGAAATTGAACTGCATCATTGGCATCAGGAAACTCAATGGAACTGTGTTCTGTTCAGGCCCTGCCACTGCAAATAATGCTGTATTAAAAGTACACGAAAATTAATTAGAATAACAAAGGTATCAAACGTGAAGTTGTTGAAATTTTTGATATTTGAAGCTCTCATGCCAAGATAGAACAATTCGGAAATGTGAGAGCATAGCAGAAATTGTTGCTCATAGAGAGCTCCTAAAACTCTCAAATGCAGTACCTGAACTCCTTGCTTAAGTTTACAAATTTGTATATCACGTTTATAGCCTTCAAGTATCGACCCTTGATTGCCTAGATACTCTATGTAACATTTAAACTAACACATACAAAAACCGACCTTAGGACAATAGATAATTCATAATTCTTTTCATCTCTAACTAGATATCTAAGTTTTGCACTACAGCCGACTTGGTATACTCTACATTTATCTAGATGGCCGGTTCTCTAGATTTATCTAGATAGTTCTCTACTAATCTAGACAGTTACAAACTATAGATTCCAACAGATGCGAAGATATAATTTCCATGAACACATATTATCTAAACCTACAAAGGCACCACAATCTACAAAGCAAACGTACAAAAATAAAGAAAGTAATATAGATATTTCAAAGCTGACGCTACAACAGTAATCTGATACCTTTTCAAGTTTGATATTTGGTTTTTAACAGCAAAGCATAGTTTTGAGCTGACTGTTATGAACAATTGCCGTAAGACAGTACCCTTTGTCTCATCCCCAACCACTCTGCACATATTTCCGGTTGGAGCACTCAAAGAAATATATCCATGGGTTCCACAAATCCTTCACAAGAAAAACAATGTTGCTGCTCCTTTTGAAACAGTCCTTTAGCTTCTCATATTTCGACCAACTTTATTCTCCAGTGCAGTAATTCGGGAAGCGTAAGGAGATGTGATACCAATGGTTAAGCTGTTCTTTGAGCTTTCTCAAGCTGTGAATGGTTAAAAACTTAAAAACATCCTTTATAAGTTGAATAAATGAAGTAATCATGATCTAACAATTGGAAAAAATAAATAAATGATCCAACAATGCCATGATATATTAATCGAATTCTACACATTACATCTGCAGTTGGAAATAGTATGGAAAGTTGAATCCTTAAGCTATACACGCTATACTAAAACTTGTTAAATTAACATCTGTCGGTCTAGATAGGCTTAGCAAAGGCTAAAAACAATGATCCAAAAGACAGGGCTACCACAACAAATGCCCTGAGTCTATAATTTAACAGTGTCCTACAGGAAACGCAGAGTACAATGAAGCGTTCAGAACTCAGATAACTCAGCAATGAGAAGTTACAAATGAGCACAGAATATCATTAAAAGACGCAACATAAATATAAGATAGATCATAAAATTGGAACTAATAACAGTCGGTAAAGTGAATCAACCTAATCAGTTCAGGAATAAGAACATGAGCAATTTCAAATGAACTGTCAAACTTCAACAAAAACTCTGGAAAATAGCCATAGTGATTACTAAATTGAGGCTAAATGTCACAATTAAGCATACTTTGTTCCCTGCAGTTTCATATAATTTCTACTAAGGTTTATAATTCATAAGGTAAAACTTCCATTATGTTTGATGCAGGAATCAAAATGCTGCAATTCATGCATTAAAGCCTAATTTGAATAGAAATTGCTTAGAAAATAAATTGTTGCGCATCTTGTTAACCATTATACAGGAGGGCTGTGGTCAACCTGTGAGAACTACTTATAGCAATGCCACTCAACTGTTTCACCCACGGCGAAATTACAAAGGGTATGAAAAATAACATGTAAAATTCTATAATTACACTGTGCATACATATGCATGCCTTAATCAAAGCACAGTTATTCATAATACTAGATGAGAAATGGTAAAAACATATTGTACAGCAGCCATTAGACATGAGGCGTGTTGATTAAACCTAAAAATCAAACAATTCGAACCCCAAATTGTTCAAATTGAACTTGTCTCTAATCAAAGGAGCATAATCACCTAGATTATACACTTCCAACACACAGAGGTCCAACTCCAAGTTGTCCAACTGCAGAACATCCATAATATCTTTTGGAAAATATGGATCACCAAAATTAGGGCTAAAATGCTCTGATCAAGCATAATCGACATCATCTAGGTGACCTAATTTGGAAACAAGAACACAAATTACAAATATCTAGGGCAAACTTCAGTAAACTTGAAAGCTGTAAAATAATGAAATGAGTAATCGAGTGAGAAAGAGAGAGAACCTTGTGTTTGTAGAGATCATCATATTTAGTTCCATAAATCAACTCTTCTTCTTCTTCGTCTGCTACTACTACTTCTACGAGAGAGGGGGGAACAGAAGCCCTAGAAAATTAAAAAGGAAAATGAGAAATGAAGTATTTTTGGGGAAATGGGTGACAACAGGACTTCTAAGGGGCGTTTGGTGCGACCTGGGACGGACGGACAAGTGTACCGGGAAAATTTAGAATCAGGTTAGCCTAACTAGACGGAAACTGAGTTTGACTTATATATCCGATGTTTCCCGATAAATATGAAAATCAAGGAAATTTAGAGATTATATAA